>KN834761.1:19230-255891 GCA_000827265.1 Collybiopsis luxurians FD-317 M1 | reverse complement strand
ACACTTCAGAGTATACTTCAGAAATCTCTCAGAGAGCTTGTAGGTCTCTAGGATTTTGGCCATAGCCTAGGCTGCCCAGGCTGCCCAGGCTACCCAGGCTACCCAAAGCTCCCAGAGGTGCCTAGGCTAAAACCAAAATCCTAGAGAGCCCTCAAAGACACTTCAGAAATCTCTCAGGGAGCTTAAAGGTCTTTAGGAATTTGGCCATAGCCTAGGCTACCCAGGCTACCCAGGCTACCCAAAGCTCCCAGGGGTGCCTAGGCTAACCTGGGCCAAGGGTAGTTTTCCTGATGCATAACCTTTTGTAGCAATGTGGTGCAGTGGTTTGATAAGAGTTGTGAGACTCAAATATTGGATACAAATGATTATTCTGTTCTATGGTACTGGCCTCAAGGTAGGCCTTATATACTACATAACATAGTATCTAGAAAGTTCTACATACTTCTACTATTAATATCTGAGTAATACTGTCTGCAGTAGGTGAGTAATCCAACTTGGAACTACATGTGCCGGATTGTATTAGTAATGTTAATCTGAGAAATACAACACAGAGTACCATCTTCTGATGGTACCATGTCAGCTTTCAAATTTGTAACTGGGTCAAAGCCTTTGCTCAAGGATCTTATAACCTGGGGATCAACAGTCACTATTTGGGACTTAAGTTTGAACAAGCTGGACTTATGTAGTAGGGAAGGAAAATTTGTTGGATATGATGGGGAATCCAAGGGTATTTGCATGTACTGGCTTGACCAGCTCATTGTCAGCATCAAATGCAATGATAGGCACGACCCTAGCAATATCATTGTCACCTCTTCCAGGTCTGAGGGGGAGCATAAAGATAAATCTTCCAGCCCAGCATCAGCAAAACTTCCCTTAAGCCCAGGCTGCCCAGAGATACCCCCCAAATCCTAGGGAGCCTAGGAATCCTCAGAGAATCTATATTGCTTTGAGAGTGCTTTGAGTTAACCTGAGGAAACCCAGTGTCTCTGGGCTGCCCTGGAGGTCCCTGGGGGAGCCTAGGATTTAGGGGGTGTCGCTGGTCAGCCTGGGCTAAGAGTCATTTTGCTGATGAACATTGACACTAACAATGATAGCTCACCTCAAGTGCCTATTAATCCTTCCAATACTCCTACTCAGCCTGAATCTGCACATTCAACTAGCCAGCATCCACCTCCTGGATACTTCAAAGATCTTGCAGCAGGTAAGAATGCCAATATTGTGGAATTCACTGAGGCATATGAAGCCCTTCTCTCCAAGGCTAGTGACTACTACAACACTGACAAAATTGTCAAATGAATTGTTGAAATTGCATGCACTGCAGTCAACAGCAATCCTATAATGCTTGCTCAAGTGTTAGCTGGTCCAGAACATGATAGCTGGTCAGAAGCTTACCAAAATGAAGTCAACTGACTGAACACATATAATACCTTTGACATCATTGAATGGCTGCACAATAGAACCAATGGAACAAATGTCACTAAATGCATTGTGGCATTGCATCAAAAACTCAGTCCAAATGGCACAGTTTTGAAATACAAGGCAAGAATTTATGTTGGAGGTTACAGCCAAGTTTTTGGTATAGATTTCAACAAGACCTTTGCCCCAGTGGTTTGCAAAAGTTCAATTTATATAATCTTTGCATATGGTGTGTAAAAAGGAGCCCACATTGAACAAATAGATGTCAAAAGCACTTACCTCCAAGCTGATCTCTACTATACCATCTACATGGAAATTCCCCCCTTCCTAGTAACTGACTTCTACTCACCAAAGACTGAAGTAACTGCTGTCAAGAACCCTGTATTCCAACTCAAATGCCCTTTGTACAGAAGTCACCAGGGAGCTAAGGAGTGGTACAATAAAAATTGTAGCATCCTGGTTGACATTATGAAGTTCCAAGCCAGCACTGCTGACCCATGTGTCTTCTTTAAATTCCAAGGGGAGACATATGTCATTCTTGGTGTGGCCACTGACAATTTCTCAATTGTTGCCAACAGTCAGAGGAGCTCAAAGGGATTTGTGGTCAAATATCAAGGCAGGGTGAATATAACTGAGCTTGGGAGCATCAGTTGGTTACTAGGAATGACTGTCGCACAAAATTACAAGAGGCAAACCATCACTTTGGCTCAAAAGGCATACTGTCAAACTATAGTTGACAGGATGGGTCTCAGCAATGCAAACCCAGTTGCTACACTGCTGGAACTGGGCATCAACTTGACACCTAACTTGGCTGCTGTATCTCCCAAATTGTTATCATCGGAAGAGCCACCTTGTATAGGATGAATGTTGGCTCCCTCATATACCTATCTGACAGTTCTTGCCCTGATATCACCTATTCTGTATCGGTTCTCTTGTGTTATATGGCCTCACCTCACTCTATGCATTTTAAGGTTCTCAAATGTGTTGTTCATTATATCCTTGGAGCTATTGACAAAGGATTAGAGTTATGTGGTGAAGAACTTACCTTCAAAGCCTATTCAGATGCTGACTTCACTTCTGATCTGGACTGCAAGTCAATTAGCAGATACACTGTCTTCTTTGGCATTGGTGTTGTTTCATGGAGCTCAAAGAAGCAGAGCATTGTTACGGTCTCTACCGCCAAATCCAAATATGGCACTCTTACTCATGCAGCCAAGGATGTCATTTGGTGCCGCAAATTTATTCAAGAACTTAATCCCATTTCCATTTATTCCCTGACTGTCCTTTATTGCAACAACCAAAGTGCTATCTGCCTTGCTTCTGATGCAACATTCCACATGCAGACAAAGCATATTGATATTCATTTCCATTTCATCTGCCAGACCATCGAACAAGAGGAAATTTGAGTCATTTATATAGCAACTGAACACATGGTTGCTGATTGCATGACAAAATCCCTTGCCCATGTTCGGTTCACTCATTTCTGTGATATCATGGGTGTACACTAATTGCACAGTGAGGGGGAGTGTTAAGGTAGACACTGTTCTACACCCCTAATGGCCTTTCTACATATTTCCCATATATAGTACTTGATTAGTAATATGTTTCCAATCTCTAGTTACAAGTCAGATTCCCTTTTTCCTTTCTTCTCTTTACCCACTACATTCCTTATCTATTCTACCTATACAAGGCTACCACCTTTGTTGTGAGTCCATACTTATATATAGCATATACTGGGCACATTACTAACTTACCTAGTATATAACATCTTTATTATTCTAGGTATCTACATTCATTATCACTGTATACCTTTGTTTATATAGTAACATCTTTATTATTCTAGCTTGTCAATGTGCTCCCTAAGTCCTACTGTAATCCTGTGCTCAACAGATAGATTATTTGATTTAACTGACAATAGCTAGGCATTATAAAATTAATTCTGATTACTGATGACAGTAATTTGATGAAGACGCCGCATTTCCTTTTTGAGAAGAGAAGAGTGTGGGGCCTGGCTCTAAGAAAGAAGCGGCAGAAGAGAGAATTGAACCAACAGCCCCAAGTATCAACAATCCGGTGAAATTCTGATACTGTAAACCACTGAGCCATTTACACTTACAAACACTATGAGTGCAATTGATATACTTACCTCCTAACCCCTAACCCTTTTGTACTACATGCGAGCAGCCTGCGGCTGCCCTAACCACCTAACCCTAACCTTTTTTCACTTCTTGATTCACTTGTATTTCACTTATAAAATCAATAGCATAATTATTATAAAATGACTGACTATAGTCACTGCCATCAAAAAATCTAAAAAACTGGCAAGGCCACTAATTATTGATTATTCCAGTGTTATAGGGTGCTGAACATCTGTTCAAATCAATACAGTACTTGCAGATAACAAGGCCTATTTTATAATTCATTCCCTTGTCGTAATGTAGCACTGTGATGAGCCAATTTAATGACCTACATCAAACAATGTATTCAGGGAGGCACTCAGATAAGATAGGTTGATACACAGCTCAGAAAAAGAAATCAAGGACAAAATGAGAAAGGAGAATGAAAGGATTGATGACAGATAGCAACACTGATAGTTCCAACAGCAGATTCAATCCTGGTTTCCAAGGGTTTGGCTGGAGCTTGGCTTTAGAGCCTGGGCCCACCATGGATGCCAGTGCTTGGATAATGAGTTATGAGAATAATGGACCTGTTTCTGCTAGATTTTGCTCGAGTTTTATATTATTATATACCCAATTACATTATCATACTAAGTATCTGAACTACTATAAGTACCAGTGTAAGCATCTACAGTGAACAAAAACATTACATGCACCAGTAAGCCAGTAAGTATAGAATATCATATCATGTAAACATGAACAAGAACAATACCATGTGAACCCTTCAATTGGCCTCAGATTGTTTCAATATTCTGCCAGTGAGGGAGTTCTCGCAGAATTCTCCTGGTCAATTATACCTGAAACATGGTCCCCCTGATAAGAGCGCCCTTCTAGGATCTGGGAGATACGGATGGTTGAAATCACTGGGGAGATATTTATGTTGGCCAAAATGGCTACCACAATAGGATACCATGCCTTCCCAATTGATCCATGAAAATGCATTAAGCTGAAAAAAAATATTGAGACTCACCGAAGCAAGGGAGAATATTGAGCTGATAATGTTTCTGGCTATAACAATGAAGTTATTACCAGTCATGGGAGCATATACATCTAGCAGAAGAAACACAGTGAAAAGAATTTGTATTGCACAGTATACAGCCCCAGATTCAACCAGCAAAAGTAGGACAGTCTGGATTCTAGTTCTTCTATAGACTGCAGCTTCTGACATAATTTTGTAATGATTCCTGCATAATATTTGGAGCTGTAAGAGGTGGATAACTGCAAGAGCTTAAGGCACTCACCATGCCTTCCATGCAATTAGGCCTGTTGCAAACATGTTAACCACCAAAGATGTCACAACTGATATCCAGTCCAATATTGTGCTGGAGTTGTATTCTACCACCTTGGTTTCAGTCTCATCTAGGATGCAATCCCCTATGTTGATTCCTACATGTCATATCATATTATGCACAGAGTTTAGTAAATATGAAATTTTTGAATGTGTCAACAACTACGCACCAATGTTCACAGCCATGAGAAGTAAAAGTGCAATCCTCCAATGCTTTTTTTGTTGATATAAGAGCCAGGCTCTCCAAACTACGATAGAATCACTCAAAAGCACCTGAGTACTAAAATTAAGCTATTGGCTGGTGGATGACCATAGCAAACTCACAGAAATTGTTACACTCCAACTGCTTATACTAGCCAGGGGCACAATTTTTGTGATCTCTATTTGAGCTTGAGCTTCGATTCCTCCCTGACTCTTCGGCATTATTTCAATCAAAGTGAACTGGTCCTGCGTCAGTGACAGTGCTCCTTCAATAAAGATACTACAAGTCAAGGCAATGAATGTTATGATTAGGCAAGTGAGGAGTGCAATCCGTGGACGGGTCCAGGATTTAACTCTAGAAAACAACCAGCTTGTCAATTGAAAAATTTAGAAGCCATCTTAGATGTTTCAAACTTTTACATTAGGATACGAGCAGCAATGATTATCCCTAGCACAGATATACCTATCAGAAGTAACACATTGTCAATTGCTTTCTAAAGTGGAATGAGGAATGCTGTGACATTCTGGTCCATACATACCGTAGCCAGCTACTAATACTATTATGGCGGATATGATGTTGGTGTAGACAGTAGTGGCATAAGAGGCCAGGGCGTGTTGCTCTTTAGTAATCATGAGTAAAGTGAAGGACATTTCATCTAGCTCTTACTATAAATATTTCAGCTGTACTGTAGTCCCTTGCGGCCCCTGTCATGATGTATTGATGCCAGAGGCGCTCTCTATTGAAGTCCCCTCAAACGAGCTCCTATCGCAAGTCTGTTTCAATCTTGGGCACCATAGTGATTCTGCGCAGTTGTATTGTCAAGGAGTACAAATATTTCATGTAGCACTGCTTTGAGTAGTAGGAAGATGTCCATTTAAATTAGGTACAGTCCGCAGCCTCTTATCATAGCACCCCGTGCCTACGTTTATTTACTTTTTTTTTCTTGATTCCTTACCGTCATATCATATCACCGTTACTACGATTTCTACAATCGTCATAGAAATGAAGTTCATTGAACTGGTTTTTTAATCCTGATTGACAGCTCATACCTCACTTGAAACCCTGCTATGTAATGGGCCAATACGGTTACTCGTTCCCATCTTAAGTGTCAATCTGTCCCAGCGTGGTTCATTTTGATTGGACTGTGATGTAATAACAATCACAACAGCCCTTTCGTTCACCATCATGCTGTTAGTACCGTAAATTTCCCGCCAAGAAACGGGCACAGATTTTGCAATAATAAAACTCAGCATTGCATTTCATTTCATCGTGTGCACTTCCAACAAATGATGTTGAGATTTCTCAAGTCCTCAGCCCCACCCAAGAGTCCTGTTAATGTTATGCTGACAGGACTCGGTATGTCGCTACATGTGCACTAAGTAATTGTCCCCAGTCACTAATATTGGGGACTCATGAGCGCCCATCTACTCCCTGGATCCTGATATGACAGTTAGATCATAGGCCCCTCCTAGTAGAGAGTGAGCCAAGTCCAAATGCTTATTAATATTTTTAGAATCGAAATTTGGTGTTTCTTTTGCTGAATAACTACTAGGCATATAAAATATCAGTTTTCTGCCTCAGCAGTATGTAGAACTTTTACAACAAGTATCATATCTTCTACTATGTTCTATAACACTGGTGTATACAAAGCGAGCCGAGGTAATGACCAAGACCTTACTATTGCATTCCCAAACTCATTCGAACAGTACTCGGAAATAGCCATCTTCCTCCGGATCCGTATGTCCATGTAGCTCATCGGTAGGCTTTGATAACATTCATACAATAATTCCACATCTTTTGTTGTTCGTGGACATCTTTAGTTTCCGGGTGGGGTTCTCCAAGACGAGCCCAAGGACGGATGTACTATGTCAAAATCAATATGAGGAATTTTTTATGAATAGGGAAACGAAATCAAATTTCACGTACCATGCCATTATACTGCGCAGCTATGGGATCTGTAGCCGCGAACAGTTGGGAAAGCACACCCGTTGAAATCGGATACAAGACCGTCCATTCCTAATAAATGCGTAAGCTACGTCTACACAGCTGATAGCAAGAAGGAAATACTATGATGACCAGGGTCGGACTTACCATAATCTTCTTCAAGATCTTTGGAGCATCTCGAAACAAATCCGTACTGATGTTCCCTGGATCCAAAGAGATGCAGATCACCCTCGAACTTGTATCTTGCTCCAGAAGCTTGGCAAGATGGTTTGCGAGCATAACTGTAATGAATTTTGACTGGACATACAAATCCATAGGGGAGAGTTTCTTTCGGGAAACAGTATCTGTGAGGTTATCGTAGTTGATCGGAGGCTTGCGAAAGTACAAGTTGGCGGAGGATGCAACCCAGACAACCCTCGAGTCTCCGACAGAGCTGGATGTGGATTGAAGTAGAGGGAGGAGTTGCTGGATCAGCAAAAAGTGACCAAGGACATTGACCCCAAATTGAAGGTCGTATCCTTGCTCAGAAAGATGTTCGACAGGAGAGCACCACACTCCAGCATTGCAGATGAGAATATCCAAAGCGGGAGATTGCCTGTAAGTAAGTATCATTAAGCAAATGCTGAACACGATACTGAAGTAATATGCGTATGTACATCACCTTTTGAATTCTTCCGCGGCTTCTTTCACAGCTTTCAGATCGCTCAGGTCAAGCGATAAAAAATGTGCTTCTTCCCCGGTTTCTTGCTTCAGCTCCGCAATTGCTTCATTCGCTTTTGACTGAGAGCGTGCAGCAAGCCAGACGGTACAGCCTTTAATCAAAAGTTGTTTGCATGTCTCTTTCCCTAGTCCAATATTCCCGCCTGTAGGAACAGGGAAACCATGGAAAATTACCGTGAGTCCACACCGCTGAAACATCGTCATATAGTTGTACCTACCGGTGACGATAGCGACCTTGCCGGTCAAGTCAGGAATCTTGTCCACGGACCACTTGGGTGAAGGCGGAAAAAATTGAGCGAGCAGAGTACGCACACTTGCCATGATAAGAGACGTTACTCTTTATCTAAAACTGAAGAGGTTTTTATACCACCTAAACGCGTAATGGATACATTGTCATGGCGTCTGTGGTTTACCCGTTCGAGTTTGATTCGACTACCATACGCAATCAACTCATTTCGACATCCGTCTCTTTCATCCCTCGCTTTGGCCCCTAACCTCCGGGAATAGCGTTGTGCTTCACTTCAAGGCCCAGTACACAACCTACTTGAGCGTAATTGCTGTTTTGCGCAAAAGCAGGAATCTGGAAGCTTTCAGCTGAATATCGTCTCGGCTCGATAACTAGTTGATTGTGGATTGATTAGCCAGGAACTTTTACGCCATTGTTGACCCCAAAACGGAAATGTTTATCCTTGCCTTCCGACTATACAGTAGTAGACTTGCCGGTCATTCGCTCCGCCGAGCATTACCGAACTTTGCGTGGCTCATTTTTTATAATCGACTTAGTATTTGTAATTGAAGCCTGAAGCAGCAATTGGGCGCTCAGGCACTGCTTTGATCATGGCTTCGATTAATTTACTGTCTTATACGTGTCACAGGCCTTGAAATTTCTTCGATTGCTGATTGTTGGCAAAGTGCTGAGAATTTAGAAATTATTGGTAGGTAGTTAATTTGTTCTCGCAAAGCTAACGAATTCGCACTCTTTTTTCCTTTCGAAAATCTCGAAGAGAGCTGACTTGAAAATATGAGACCAGGTGAATGTGAATATAACTCGCCCTGGTTCGCGGAAGTTGAATAGTCCTAGTGCAAGGTCCGTCTCACCTCTTTGCGACTATGCTCGAACCATCAGTTGATTGATAAACAGGGTCTGTGAGTCAGACAGAGCTTGACAGTTACTGACGTAACTCTAGAACTGTATCGAAATCCTGTCTTGAAGTAACCTCCTTAGCTTACATCCAGGCGTTGTCGCTTCCCTCAAGTTTCTCCGGGTTCTTTGTGATTGTTAACTGGAAGACCAAGTCTTCGTCGATACTTACTCAACCGTTTGGAGATGGACTGAGGAAACCCAAGGGCAACATTAGTTGAGCGCAGGGTTTTTTACTTTTCTGGTCCTTCCTCAGACCGCCAATCCGCGCCTCAAGCTCTGTAGGACGTCCAGGGTCGAATCCCCTTAAGCTTCGACTAGGCTCCTTTTCCATGAATGCCCAAGCATTGCCACGTCCGCCGGTGAAATCATCTCCGGATTTGTCTTCGATCGTTTACCAGATTAGATCCTATCTCGAAAGGTATAAAGGTCCTATTCAAGCGTCCTTCTTTCTTCAACAACTTGAACTCTTACCCTCATCTACTCGCACAACTCTAAAGCTTTAACGCCTGCTTCATATATCATCATCATGACATCTGAATTTGCTTCCACCTCCACCTCGGCTTCCATGATGGCCCGTAGCGAAAGCAAACCATATGCACAATCTGTTTGCCTCGATCCCTCTGAAGAGTATCGAGAACTCTACTGCTCTCTGTGTGACTTGTACTTCAAATCCAAATCCCTTCTCCGAGACCACATGGAGTCTTCGGATCGTCACCCTCGGTGCGACTTGTGCAAAAAGAGCTTTTTGAATATGAATTCGTTGAGACGCGTAAGTCATTTTCTCTGCACTTTTTGGGACCTCGCTGACGCCCCTATCCTAGCATTATCTTCTATCCAACCGTCATCACTATTGTACCACTTGCGAAAAGTCCTTTGATACACCTCTGGCTCTCCGGATTCATCTCGACCACACCCCTTACCACCGGGAAGAGCGTAACGAATTCGACGATGACACCGCTTACGCTACGGAACGTGAACTCTACCCCTACTCTTGGGAAAATGGAGTCGCAGCTGAAATCACACGTCGAGAAAACGTCGAAGAGGAAGTCATCGTCGCCGAGCAGGACGAGCTTTCTCGTGTCCAGGTCGTTAAAAAGATTTTGGAACTGAAGCAGCGCATCTCAAAACAACGGTCTGAAACTTCTGCCAAGGCGTTGAAGCAAACGTGTCCCATCTGTCTTTGCGCTCCGAAGAAGATGTCTGTTACGAGGTGTGGGCATCTATTCTGCTCTTCGTAAGTGCAGCTGCTTTTTATCTCTTCGTCGGTCTTAATTCTGATACCCTTTGCAGATGTATCAGCCACGCTTTCGAGCAAGGTCAGGGATGCCCTACTTGTCGTAAGCTTGGGTCTGTATCCCAGCTTCGTCAAGTCGATCTTACAGTCTGTTAAAAATGCTTCACATTCGCCATATACTACCTATATACTAGCTTCGGACCGACTTTCATACCTTTGTATCGTTAGCTTACATCTTGTGTATTGATACTTCAAATTTACGGACTTTTTGGCCATCTTGTATTCAACGATGCTAATTAAGCAGTCGTTGAACAGTTTTGCTGAGTGTACCGACGTTCTTTCTCTGCTTACTGTCTTTGCTAATTTCTACATTATGAGCTCAATACTTCAGCTATAAAATATTCGAATGCGTTTCCATCAAATTGGATGTATGCCTTCCTATATCGTCTGTGGGACACCCTTCAAAGCTGGGGCGTTGGTCTAGTTCCATGCTTGAGGATTTACTTTTAGCTATCGTGCAAATTTTTTCCCTCAGAATGACCAGTATAATATCCAAATCGACCTGAGCTACCTCCATCGTTGATTTAGTTTCGCAGGACGCGTGAACGGCATTGGCATAGTTATTATGTCTGTGAATTCCCTTCCGATTCCGACCAGATCTCATCACTCATCGTATTGTCAAAGGTGTGCAAGAGCCTTTATATTTCTACGCAGTGGATTCTGGTCTCGGAGCCTTCGATGAGGCCTTGGATTTCATGAAAAAGCAAGACACCCTCACCTTTCTATGGTTTCGGATTGGTCCTTTGTACATATAGGCTGCAAGGTCTGGTGCAGATGGTATTTATGCTTACTTTGCAGCAGCACGCGCCAACGCGTCAACGCCAGCTGCGATTGCCAAGAGCGCTTGTTGGACGCTCCGTGTGTCTACAAAGCACTTACAAGTTGAGGAGGATAACTCGTACTCTGCGATGCCGCCCAGCGCCAGTGACGAATAGAAGTGCGGATGGGCACCGAAAGTCGACCCACCGTGTGAATCTGGCGGGAGCGCTTGTTGGGCGCTTCGTTCGAGTTTACGCATTTGAGTTAGAACCTCCTCGTAGGGTAAGCGTCTACTCTCGGAAAGACCTAAATTGCTAATCAGTGGTTTATTTCTTGCAGATGTTTCGATTCAACTCAGATCAGATCCTGTGTTCAAATTACCGGACCAAAATTCACGGACTCGCTGCCATGGAGGACGCAGAGTATCAGGAACTTCTGCAGAGGAATAGACTGAATGACATTCCAGGCAACGCTCAAGATCGCGCACAGATGCACGCCTTGATCGACGAAGCACATAGGGATCTGGAACGCTTCGATCGTGCCATATCAGAACTGGAGGAAGAATTGGGCAGGTTGAAGAAGCTTCGAACTGACACGGCTCAGAAGAGGATTGGGCCTAGGAAATCTCTTCTCACTCCCATTCGGAAGCTGCCCCCAGAGATTCTGACCGAAATATTTTACGATGTCGCAGAACCAATGATGCTTAACGAAACCGTTTCCTGGGGGGATCAGCAGTCAAGGAAGCTTCAAAGCCGGGTTTTTACTCTGACCTGGGTTTGCTCTTGGTGGAGAACCCTCGTAATGTCCGATACTCGCGTGTGGTCTTCATTGGGCATATACGGCTATGATCTTTCTCACACCACTCCTGAACTCGTCCAATTCTTGCGAGAGTGTTTCCAAGTGCGCGCTGGGAATGCTCCAAGGAGATTGGTTATAGATCGTCTCTTCAGTAGAAATGACGCGGAGCATATCGCACCAGTGTTGGATGTTCTACTCGAATCTACGCAACAATGGAAAGACGTACGGTTTCATCTTGAACGTGACGAATCTGCAATAATCATGAAATATATTGCAGAAGCGCTGCGCGCTTCTGGTAGATCGCAATGGCTTCTTCTTGAACATCTTAATTTGAAATTCAGCACCTCTATCTACGACTCTGGGATTGATTACAAATTCCTACAATGCCCCCGATTGCGAATTACCACATCTCCGTCGCACCGATCCCATTAATTTGAGCAATCTGACTTTCCTGAAGCTTAGAACATATATAGGTAGCTCGCTATCGGAACTGCTCGCACGATGCCCTTCTTTGGACGAATTGCACCTGGTAACCTTTAAACTGGAGTCTCAACACAACAAAGTCCCATCGCAAGTCTGTCGTCATGCTCACCTTTCGCGTCTGGACATTTTCTTACATCGACTGGACGACAATGAATCTGCATGTCTATGGAAAGGTCCTTACCTTCCCGCTCTTACCGACTTGGAATTTTTCACCAAGTGCGATGAGGGCCAACTTCCACAACTGGCATCCATGCTAACTCGATCTCGTTGTACCTTACAAAAATTCTCTGCAAAGTGTGACACCCGCGATTTCGACGAGGAGGAGTGGGAGACATTTCGCACCCAGATTTCATCTGTCGTCGGACAAGATAGATTCATTTATATCGATGTAGACGAGTATTTCTAGCCTTTAACGGACCCTCTACATATGTAGTGGTGTATAGATATCCAACGGGCCAGATTACGTGTAGGGAACTTGATTTACGTATACTCATATTCTCGATACGAACCTTGTACATCCGAGTATCTGTACCAACTTGGCAATTTCCTGTCCGTCTATGTTCGACGATCCTAGATTCCTATCTGACTTCGCTCGCCCAGATGTATCAACGACAGTCTCTCACCAGCTTCACTGTTGATGAAGTTTCGCAGGACTGTAACGACATTGGCATACCTGTCATCTCTGTGGATTGACGTCTGATTCCGACCGGATCTATCACCGTTCATCATGAAGTGCATATTTCTACGTGGCGGAGCCTCCGATGAGACCTTGGACTCCATGGAAAACCAAGACAAATATACCTTCCCTAACTCTCGGATCGATCCTTTGAGGATAATGGCTGCAGGGTCTAGTGCAGGCGGTAGTTGTGCTTACTTTGCAGCAGTACACGTCACCCCCAAACTTGAACCGGCTGCAAGTGTTTCTGTTTTTAGAATGAGCGGAGATGTGCATTCCGTTTTGGCTCTGGGATGGTATTCTTTCATTCATTCATGTTACCCTCCACTCGGAATACTTAATATCCCTTCCTGAAAACAAACCCTTTCGCCGTGGAGGTCCTATTTTTGAAACAAATGAAAGTAAAGATTACCTATACCCTCCAGAGCCTTCCGTAGCCTCAAATATTTTATCAGACTCCCCCTTGGCAGACCTCCTTGGCAGACCCCCCCTTAGCCTTAATCGTCCCACAGCTACTTGTCTTGCACGTCCTGCCAGCCCACGTATGCCTGTAGCACTTTTATATTTCCAGCTAGGGACATGTACCGACGACTATCAACCAAGTCTAACAGATATCTTACGTCCGGCATACCTCGACTCGAACGAACAGCTCTACCTTCTACAAAAAGCAGCGGACCACAGAGATCCTGATCTAGCAAAGTGCCATACCGTATTCCCTCAAATTTGCTCAGACGTATCTTGGCCCCCAGTATTCCCATGGTGCAGGAGATGATACCGTAATGCCCGTATACCAATAAAAAAAATGTGTTTCTGATATCGCGGAGTATAGAAGGTGTGAAATTTTAGTCACAATTGAGGATTGTTGAGGCCTAGGGTAAGGATCATTTTTTTGATCAGATTCCAGAGGCAGAGGAGACGGATGTTCTATGGGGAGGTGTTTGATGAAGGGGTTGAATATTTCAAATGTGAATTGGGAATCTGGATGTGGGACTGAGAATACTACGTGGACGATATTTTAATGTTTTTTTTCTTCAATGCTAGGCTGCAGCAAAAATTGGAGGACGCGTCTTCCGAGTACTCCCGCACAAGTCACGACGCGTCAGTGGCGTCATTTGTATAATAAAGTTTTGGGCGCCAAAGCTGGTCTTCTTTCTCCACGAATACCTGATTGGCTTACGCGGCCAGCTCAATATTCTGTTACCTGGCCAAAGTCTAACCCTTCACTGGCATCTCTGATAACTGGTAGCGAAATGAATAGCTCCTTGGGGAACATATTTCTGGACCTTAGCCGCAGGTTTACAGTCTCCTTCGCCTGTTTGCGACACCTCTTCTATCTCTTGTTCAGGTTCTTCCGACATTGACACATAAATAACTGGCTGTACTAACGCTGTTAGTTCCGAAAAATCCGAGCGTCAATCCAATAATGATCTCGTTTAGAGGATCTTTGATCTAGGTGTGTCTACACTCACCGAAGTACAATACCTACATCTGAAGGGAATGTGCATGGACAAAGCGTTCCGAAGCTTTTTGGCTATGCTTCGCCGTTATCGACTACCGACGATGGTTTGTGGGGAAAGACTATTCTGGTAAGGATTCCAGTGAAAAAAGGCCGTATTTGTCTATTCTTTCTGAACTTACGGAATTGCGTGAGTACTAGTACTGCCTGCCGTTGTAGTATTCAGTTCAGCGGCGCCGTAGACGTGAGGAGGGGAAGGGTTCCATTGACATATTGAAGCGACTACAATGGATGATGTCCGTCAGTCAACTAGACAGCGGTATACTTGCTTTCACGCTGATGTTCTGCTCGAGGATTCAGAACACGAGCCCGAGCCCTGAACGTGGCTGTTCTATCAAGCCTTCATATGCAACGGCACTATGCGGCATTCGGAGCTTTATCCAATGAACGACTTAGAGAGTTGATATACATCACAGCGTATATCATCAAGTACGTCTTCTCTTGATCACGACAATTGGGATTTTTGGGACTTTTTATAATGACTCGCTTATTTTTGCTTTAGATTTGAATGTGATACGTACATTCGCCCGTTTAATGAGATATCTGAAGCTAGATAGACACTGGCACCGACACTGGCATCTTCAGATAAAACTCTTGCCTCGATTATACGGTAACCGGCGTCGATTGTCGGGCCGTATGCTTCGAATTTCTAGAAACATTCGTCGTCCAACAGGGGATTGCCGGTCCGAACCCGCTGATCGTGTATTCCATCTTAGTGCGTGTTTCCTACCCTATTTTTGAGTCGTTTGGATATATATGCTAAACACGAGAACACGATCTCGTTCAGTATAAATTTGCAAATGGGAGTCGTGTATCTGTTTTTTCAGCGCAAAAATTCTTCCCCGTTTTGGCAGTGTTTCAACCGACCAGGATGTCGGACTCAAAGGAAAAACAAGATTCTGCTCCCTATGTTATCCAGTCCAGCGATACGATGCCCGTAGAGACGACGTTTCCTCAATCGCCTGATCCTCTAGCGGAGCTAGGGGAGCCACTAACTCGGGAAAAGAGCCTTGTCCCACTGCCAGAGAGGACGGATTCGGAGATTGCGTCTACCCTCATCCCCTTCGACCAGGCTTACCCAGATGGCGGCCTTCGAGCCTGGCTTGTCGTGTTCGGTTGTTTTCTTTACGCCTGCACCGCTCTGTACGCTGATTTTCTGGTCAGCCCTGGATCTGCTGACGGAGATAACTGATTCTTTTTCTTCCAGCGGCTGGGGTCTCAACTGGGGAATCCTTCAAGACTACTTCCATACAACAATGTTTCCTGGGACTAGCTTGAGTGTACTCAATACCATTATAGGATTGACAAATCTCGTGAGCCAGGTGGGGGTGGGTATCATCATTGACTGACCCTTTTGTCAGACGATGAGTGCGAGTTCATATCTTTTCGGAGGTTTAGGAGATCGATTGTAAGTAGTTATGATTTACGTTGTCCTGATAATCTTGCATTGCGGATATTAATGGTTGCACTCAGTGGGTACAAGGTATCATCCTCCATACACGAAAGCTCCACTCGGGGCGCTGATGACTCGAACAGAAAATGATCGCCATCAGTTGCGCACTGATGTATCTTTGTCTGCTCGCGTCGGCGTTTGCTACAAAAGTGTACCATCTATTCATATTTCAAGGTGTTCTTCTGGGCATCACTGGAGGAATCGGGATGCCCCTCTACTTTGCATTCCCTTCGCAATGGTTCTTCAAGAAAAGAGGGTTAGCTACAGGCATTGCCGTCAGTGGAACCGGTATCGGTGGCGGGATCGAGTCTTTGATTATGCGCCGACTGTACGTTTCCGCTCCTGTTCCTTTCGTTTGGCCTGGGAAATGACAGAACTACCAACTCGTTACGCTGCAGTATTGTCAAGATAGGTTACAGAAACAGCTTGCTCGCCTTCAGCACCGCGCACGCAGTTATCTGGATATTTGCGTGGTTTTTGCTCAAAGAGCGTGTACATCCAGGAGTGAACCCTGCCGCCAAGAAACGTTGGCTCCCTGCAAAGGTCAATGGTTCATTTTATAGCGTTGCTTTAAGCATGTTTTTCGGAGCCTTTGGCTTTACGGTAAATTGTCGTTGAATCGTTGCATTTCGTGAATCCTGACAAGTTTTTTTGGGGTGTGATTTAGTCACCTTATTATTTCAGCGAAACATACACCAAGCAGATAGCACCATACTTCAATCCAGACTCCCTTATAGTCGCCGTCCCTTTGATAGTAATGAACTTTTGTCGTATGTATCCTTGTGTATTACCAGATTACAGTTGAAGAGGCTGACTTCAGATGCTTTTAGTCGGTATTGGTAGAGTAAGGAGATCCCACTTCTAGCGATCCTGCGTTTCCTTCCTGACTTTAGGCTTCATGTTATTAAATACTGTTTAGATCACTGCTGGACGTTTGTCTGACTACATCGGGCCTACCAACATGTTTTTCTGTTCTTTCTTTTTCGGAGGTCTCCTCCAAATATTTTTCTGGACTTTTGCTCGGACATACGCGACCTTCATGGTTTTCTCCATACTTAACGGTTTAATTGGTAACTGCTTTATCAGCTTGATGCCGGTGGTATGTGCGAAGCATTTTGGCGTCGAAGGATTGTCGACTATCACCGGCTTTATGATATTGGCGAATTCACCAGGTAAGGAAATGCGTTCAGGGATCTTTCGATCTAAACTGGAGTTCTATATACACTACGTGACCGCTTTTGCAGGCCAATTCGCAGGCTCCACGATTGCAGCTGTGGTGCTTTCGTCGTCTGGAAATAACTGGACTGCAGTGTCGATATATTCTGGTGCCATGCAATTATTGGGAGCATTCATTATATTGTATGGTGAGCAACGTACCGAATGTCTCTGAATGTATCTTACATCCCTCCTTAGCTCGTTTCAAGAAAAATCGACGCGTCTTTGTCAAAGTGTGAAGCCGCAAATGAATCATATTCAGTGGGTTTGTCTTGCAGATGTCTCATTCCAACCTAGATCAGATTACATGTTGGAATTCCTGATCCAAAATTCAGAGACTTGCTGCAGATTCTGGCATAAGTCATTCAAAATATTGAACTCAGTTACCTTCAATAAGTATGTTGTACATATTAAAATGCTTAAGAACTTAAGCTTGCTGCTTGAGCTACATCAAACACTACACTTTAATCCATTTAATGAGCTCTCCAAGTGTGAAATGGCATCCTCACAGCGAACCAATTCTCATGTAATTGCATTAATTTGACCTTGGACAGCCAAAATTTTTTTGAGAATATGACTGGACCAAATAGTAGTTTGGCAGAACCTGACTTGAAGCATGATGGATGGCAATTTCAGTTCAGTTCAGAGGTGTCCATGATGCATGACTGAACTTCCATTTGAAATAGCATAGTACAGTCAATGATTTTTGGGACAAGCAGTGTCTCCTATCAGGCTTTATGATGCAGACACATACAGCAATGCAAGTGGAGGTAATGATCAAAGCCTTGCTGGTACATGGAATTCTCAGGACTAGAAAAGGGTAAGTAAAAAACTTCTGAGGGTTCCTAGGATTTGGTTAATTTCCTGGGTGCTCTCAGACTCCCTCAGACTTCCAGCATTAGCCTAGGCTTGGTTTTGCTGACAAAGCTGGTTCATTCTCATATTACTCCAGCAAATCTCCATCATCAAATCTGATATGTGCTTTCTCTTTGAGGAAGATGGCTGTATGCTTTTCCATCTCACCCTACCATGACAGAATAATAGATCCATGTGATTGGCATTAATATACTCAAAATCTCAATCTCTATTCAGGTGATCCTATGCCAGCAGTGAGCAGCGAGCTTCTCTCCAAAACTGTACATGCATTTATTTCATTGGTAGGCTTTGATAGCATCTATACAGTAACTCCACATCTTTTGTTGCTCATGGACATCTTTATTTTCAGATAGGGTTCTCCAAGATGAGCCCAAGGGTGGATGTACTATGTCAAAGCAATGTGAGCATTTTTTTGGGTATAGGGAAAACAAATCAAAGTTCACATACCATGCCATTATACTGCACAGCTATGGGATCTGTAGCAGCAAAAACTTGGGAAAGGACACCCTTTGAAGTTGGATACAAGACCCAGTCCTAAGAATGAGTAGTAAGCTGCATTTTCTGAGCTGATAGCAGGATCAAAGGAAAAAAAATATGAATCACAATTATTCTAGTCACACTCACCATAATCTTCCTCAAAATCTTCGGAAATTTTCGAAACAGATCCATAGCAATGTTGCCTGGATTTAAAGAGATGTATATCACCCTTGAATTTGTATCTTGCTCCAGAAGCCTGGAAAGATAGTTTGCAAACATAACTGTAATGAATTTTGATTGGAGGTACAAATCCATAGGGAAAGTTTCTTTCAGGAAGCAGTATCTGTAAGTAGTTAATTGGAATGTAGAAGTGCAAGTTGGCAGAGGATGCAACCCAGGCCACTCTTGAGTCTCCGACAAAGCCAGGTGTAGTTTGAAGAAGAGGGAGGAGCTACTGGATCAGCAAAAAGTGACCTAGGACATTGACCCCGAATTGAAGATTGAATCCTTGTGCGGAAAGATATTCGATGGGTGGGCACAACATTTTCAAGCATTGCAGATGAGAGTATCCAAAGCAGTAGATTGCCTAGAAAAATTATTGAGCAAATGTCGAACAAGAGACTGAAGTAAAATATGTGTATGAACCTTACCTTTTGAATGCTTCCGCGGCCTCTTTCACAGCTTTCAAATTGCTCAGGTCAAGCGACAAAAAATGTGCTTCCTCCCCTGTCTCCTGCTTCAGCTCCGTAATTGCCTCATTTGCTTTTGACTGAGAGCGCGCAGCAAGCCAGACGGTACAGCCTTTGATCAAAAGCTGTTTGCATGTCTCCTTGCCTAATCCGATATTCCCACCTAAGTAACAAGAGGGAAACCATGGAAAATATCGTGAGTATGGACAGCTGAAACATCGCCATATATAAGTATATACATACTGGTCACGATAGCAACCTCGCCGGTCAAGTCAGGAATTTTGTCCACCGACCACTTGGGTGAAGGCGGAAAAATTTGAGCGAGCAGAGTCCACACACTTGCCATGGTAAATGATGTTGGTCTTTATCGACAATTGAAAAGGTTTCTTGTATCACTAGAGTGGGTAATAACTACGCCGTTAGAGGTGCATCCACGGTTCTAGCCCGGCTGGATAGTCAGATTGCGGCATAAGACTGTGAATTGATCAGGCTTGAGCGCTTGAGCTTCCACGACACCGCTGACCTATCAAAGGAAGTGTTTACCCAAACTGCCTGAATGTTGATCAGCTAGATATATTAGCATCTTGATCTTTGCACAAATGATTGTTCAACGTTTGCACCAGCGCTCGAGTTCGTCCTAAGGCTATTATGATTCATGGTCCCAGGTCCAGGTGAGTCTTGTGACTAGGACAGTATTCGCACGATCACATCTGCGTGGAGAATGACGTTATCTTCCTACCTTTGAGTCTGTATACCCGCAAAAAGATTCTGGATGAACCCCGGGAATCTCATTTGAAGACAGTAATTCATCGAATCTCGAAACAGGGTTCCTTTCCTGGAGACGTTTTCGCGTGAGATATCGCTGATGGCTTGGTCTTGCAGACGTGACAGTTTTTTTTTTTCCTTGAGTTTCTTTCTTTCTTTTATT
Source organism: Collybiopsis luxurians FD-317 M1 (assembly GCA_000827265.1). Classification (NCBI taxonomy): domain Eukaryota; kingdom Fungi; phylum Basidiomycota; class Agaricomycetes; order Agaricales; family Omphalotaceae; genus Collybiopsis; species Collybiopsis luxurians. Next base: position 235,836 of record KN834761.1, on the reverse strand, counting down.
GTGACACCTGCGTTCCATCGATTTAATATTCATAGTTGAAGAAGCTTTGGTCTGAAGCGGTCAGGCATTGCTATCTCCCGCCCGTTTTTATTTCTCCGGGTCTTTCTTTGATCGTGGCTTCGATTAATTTTACTATCGCATTGGTGAGACACACCTTGAAATTTTGTCGATTGCTAATTGCTAGCCAAGTGCTGGTGAGAAATCATATTCAAGGTAATTAGTCTATATTCGCGAAGCTAACGAATTCTTCTATTCATTCATTCTTTTGATAATTAGCGAGCTTCGGAGGAAGACAACTTGAAAATACGAGAGGCGGTGATTACAACTCACCCTGATTCGCGGAAGATTAATAGGTTTCGTGCAAGGTCCGCCTTACCTCTTTGTGACTACGGCCAAACCGTGAGTTGATTTTTAAAACAGAGCCTGCGAGTAAGACAGAGTTTTACTCTAATTCCAGAACTGTCGTACCTTGCAGCATTCAATTGGATTAACTAGCACCAGCAATCCTGACCGAGATATTCAACGGTGTCGCAAAACCAATTAGGTTTGACGAATCAATTGTGGGATCCAGTGGGCAAACCAAGCAGCGGCATCGGCGGTTAGGTAATCTTCTTCCTCTGACCTGGGTTTGCTCTTGGTGAAGAACACTTGTCATCTCCGAAATTCGCATGCGGTCTTCATTGAACACATGCGGTTGTTATCTTTCTCACATCACCCCTGAATTCGTCAAATTCAGGCGAGGATGTGTCCAGGTGCGCGCCAGGAATGCTCCAAGGAGGTTTGTTATAGATCGTCCGCTTCATAATAATGCTGCAAAACATGTCGCTCCAGTGCTAGACGTTTTATTCGAACCTGCATAGCAATGGTAAGGTGTACGGGTTTTTCTGGGAAATGACGAATCACCAAATTGGAGACTTCCTGTCCACCTCATTTACACCCATAGTAAGCTTTTCTAGGATGAGCTTTTCCCGTATGCTCGACGATTCTAAGTTCCTATCTCACTTCGCCGGCACAGATGTACCAAATGCAGTCTTTCATCAGCTTCATGGTTGATGAAGTTTCGCAGGACGCCGTGACGACATTGGCATAGCTTCCATCTCTATGGATTAACGTCTGATTTCGACCAGATCTATCACCGTTCATCATGAAGTGCACATTTCTACGCGGCGAAGCCTCCGATGAGGCCTTGGACTCCATGGAAAACCAAGACACACTCACCTTCCCTAACTTTCGGATCGATCCTTTTAGGATAGAGGGTTTAGTGCAGGCGGTAGTTGTGCTTACCCTGCAGCAGTACACGTCAACCCCAAACTTGAACCGGCTGCAGGTGTTTCTGTTTTTAGGATGAGCGGAGATGTGTGTTCAGTTCTGGCTCTGGGATGGTATCCTTTTAATCAGTCATGTTACCCTCCACTCGGAATGCTCAGTATCTCTTCCTGAAACGAATCTTTTCTCCGTGGGAGTCCTATTCTTGAAACAAATGAAATCAAAGATTATCTATACTCTCCAGAGCATTTTGTAGCCACAATATTTTATCAGACTTCCCCTTGGCCTCAATCGTCCACAGCTACTTTTTTTGCACGTCCTACCAGCGCACGTATGTCTCTAGCACTTTTACATTTCCAGCTAGGGACATGTACCGGCGACTATCAACCAAGTCTAACAGACATCTTACGTCCGGCATACCTCGACTCGAACGAACAGCTCGACCATCTACAAAAATCAGTGGAATGCAGAGATCCACGTCCAGCAAAGCGCCATCCCGTATTCCCTTAAATTTGCTCAGACGTATCTTGGCCCTCAGTATTCCTTCTCCATGGTGCAGGAGATGATACCGTAATGCCCGTAGACCAATAAAAAAAATGTGTTTCTGATATCGCGGAGAATAGAAGGTGTGAAATTTTAGTCACGATTGAGGACTGCTGAGGGTAAGGATCATTTTTTCGATCAGATTCCAGAGGCGGAGGAGACGTATGTTCTATGGGGAGGTGTTTGATGAAGGGGCAGAATGTTTGAAGTGTGAATTGTGAATCTAGGTGGGGGCTATGAATACTACGTAGATGATATTTTAATCTTTTTTTGTTTAATGCTAGGCTGCAGGAAAAATTGGAGTACGCGTCTTCCGAGTACTCCCGCACAAGTCACGACGCGTCAGTGGCGTCATTTGTATAATAAAGTTTTGAGCGCCAAAGCTGGTCTTCTTTCTCCACGAATACCTGATTGGCTTACGCGGCCAGCTCAACATACTGTTACCTGGCCAAAGTCTGACCCTTCACTGGCATCTCTGATAACTGGTAGCGAAATGAATGGCTCCTTAGGGAACGTATTTCCGGACCTTTACCGCAGGTTACAGTCTCCTTCATCTATTTGCGACACCTCTTCTATCTCTCAGTTCAGCTTCTTCCGACATCGACACGTAAATGACTGGCTGTACCAATGCTGTTGGTCCCGAAAGATCCGAGCGTCAATCCAATAATGATCTCGTTTAGAGGATCCTTGACCTAGGTGTGTCTACACCCAATGAAGTACAATGCCTACAGCTGAAGGGGATGTGCATGGATAAAGCGTTCTCAAGTGTTCCGAGGCTTTTTGGCTATGCTTCGCCGTTATCGACTACTGACGGTGGTTCGTAAGGAAAGGCTATTCTGGTAAGGTTTCCAGTGGAAAAAAGCCGTATTTGTCTATTCTTTCTGAACTTACGGAGCTGCGTGAGTACTAGTACTGCCTGCCGTTGTAGTATTCAGCTCAGCGGCGCCGTAGACGCGAGGAGGGGAAGGGTTCCGCTGGCATATTGAAGCGACTACAGTGGATGATGTCCGTCAGTCAACTAGACAGTGGTATGGCTGATGTTCTGCTCGAGGATTTTGAACACGAGCCCGAGCCCTGAACCTGGCTGTCCTATCAAGCTTTCATATGCAACGGCACTATGCGGCATTCGGAGCTTTATCCAATGAACGACTTAGAGAGTTGATATACACCACAGCGTGTATCATCAAGTACGTCTTCTCTTGATCACGACAATCCGGATTTTTGGGATTTTTTATAATGACTCGCTTATTTTTGCTTTAGATTTAAATGCGATACATACATTCGCTCGTTTCAATGAGGTATTTGAAGCTAGATAGACACTGGCACCGACACTGGCATCTGCAGATTAAACTCTTACTTCGATTATACGGTAACCGGCGTCGATTGTCGGACCGTATACTTCGAATTTCTAGAAACATTCGTCGTCCAACAGGGGATTGCCGGTCCGAACCCGCTGATCGTGTATTCCATCTTAGTGCGTGTTTCCTACCCTATTTTGAGTCGTTTGGGTATGCCAAACACGAGAACACGATCTCGTTCAGTATAAATTTGCAAATGGGAGTCGTGTATCTATTTTTCAGCGCAAAAACTCTTCTCCGTTTCTGCAGTGTTTCAACCGACCAGGATGTCGGACTCAAAGGAAAAACAAGATTCTGCTCCCTATGTTATCCAGTCCAGCGATATTATGCCCGTGGAGGCGACGTTTTCTCAATCGCCTGATCCTCTAGCGGAGCTAGGGGAGCCACTGACTCGAGAAAAGAGCCTCGTCCCACTGCCAGAGAGGACGGATTCAGAGACTGCGTCTACCCTCGTCCCCCTCGACCAGGCTTACCCAGATGGCGGCCTTCGAGCCTGGCTTGTCGTGTTCGGTTGTTTTCTTTATGCCTGCACTGTCTTGTACGTTGAATTTCTCGTTAGCTCTGGATCTGCGTACTAAGATAACTGAACCTATACCTTACAGCGGCTGGGGTCTCAACTGGGGGATTCTTCAAGACTACTTCCATACGACAATGTTTCCTGGGACTAGCTTGACTGTGTTTAATACCATCATAGGATTGACGAATCTCGTGAGCCAGGTGGAGGTGGGTATCATCGTTGACTGACCCATTTATGATTTACCAGACAATGAATGGGAGTGCATATCTTTTCGGAGGTTTAGGAGATCGATTGTAAGTAATTATGATTTGTATTTTCCCGATAATCTTGCATTGCGGATATTGATGATTGCACTTAGTGGATACAAGGTATCATCCTCCATACACGAAAGCTTCCCTCGGAGCGCTGATGACTCGAGCAGAAGATGATCGCCATCAGTTGCGCACTGATGTATCTATGTCTGCTCGCGTCGGCATTTGCTACGAAAGTGTACCACCTATTCATATTTCAAGGTGTTCTTCTGGGCTTTACTGGAGGGATCGGGATGCCCCTCTACTTTTCATTTCCTTCACAATGGTTCTACAAGAAAAGAGGATTAGCTACAGGCTTTGCCGTCAGTGGGACCGGTATTGGAGGCGGGATCGAGTCTTTGATCTTGCGCCGACTGTACGTTTCCGCTCCTGTTCCTTTCGTTTAGCCTGGGAAATGACAGAACCACCAACTCGTTACGCTGCAGTATCGTCAGAATAGGCTACAGAAACAGCTTGCTCGCCTTTAGTACCGCGCACGCAGTCATCTGGATATTTGCGTGGTTTTTGCTAAAAGAGCGTGTACATCCAGGAGTGAACCCTGCCGCCAAGAAACGTTGGCTCCCTGCGAAGATCAATGGTTCGTTTTATAGCGTTGCTTTTAGTATGTTTTTCGGAGTCTTTGGCTTTTTGGTAAATTGTCGTTGAATCGTTGCATTTCGTGAATTCTGACGAGTTTTTTTGGGGTGTGATGTAGTCGCCTTATTATTTCAGCGAAACATATACCAAGCAGATAGCACCACACTTCAATCCGGACTCCCTTATAGTCGCCGTCCCTTTGACAGTAATGAACTTTTGTCGTATGTATCCTTGCGTATTATCAGGTTACAGTTGAGGGAGCTGACTTCGGATGTTTTTAGTCGGTATTGGTAGAGTAAGGAGATCCCACTTCTAGCTATCCTGCGTTTCCTTCCTGACTTTTAGGCTTCGTTTTATGAAATACCGTTTAGATCACTGCTGGACGTTTGTCTGACTACATCGGGCCTACCAACATGTTTTTCTGTTCTTTCTTTTTCGGAGGTCTCCTCCAAATATTTTTCTGGACCTTTGCTCGGACATACGCGACGTTCATGGCTTTCTCGATACTTAACGGTTTGATTGGTGCCTGCTTTATCAGCCTGGTGCCGGTGGTATGTGCGAAGCATTTTGGCGTCGAAGGATTGTCAACCATTACCGGCTTTATGATATTGGCGAACTCACCAGGTAAGGATATGTGTTCAGGGATCTTTCGATCTAAACTGGAGTACTATGTACACTACGTGACCGCTTTTGCAGGCCAATTCGCAGGCTCCACGATTGCAGCTGTGGTGCTTTCATCGTCTGGAAATAACTGGACTGCAGTGTCGATATATTCTGGTGCCATGCAATTATTGGGAGCACTCATTATATTATATGGTGAGCAACGTACCGAATGTTTCTGGACGTATCTTACATCCCTCCTTAGCTCGTTTCAAAAAAAATCGACGCGTCTTCGTCAAAGTGTGAAGTCGCAAATGAATCTTATTCAGTGGGTTCGTGGATCGACCGCTATTTTCCCTTGACTTTTATGTGTTATAACGTCACTGAATGAAGACTGATTTAATGATAAGTAGAATATGAAACGGGTTTGTAGATTTTTAGAGTTTAGATCTCCATTCGATTTTCTTCCTATTATCTTGCCCCTTATGTACATACATGTTACATGCCCTCATGTATTCACGATATAATGCTATGTGTTTTCTAGTTCACAGTCGTAAAATTGCTTGCAGGTTCCCCAATACCACGCATGAAACACTGTAATTTTGCCTGCCTTGTTTGCCTTCAAGCAAGATTCCCCACGAAAGTGGAGCCTACCTGCACACTTTCATAACCTTGCTTGCAAGGTCTATTGATACCCCAATGCCACGCATGAAACGTTGTGATTTTGCATGTGTTGGTTGATCTGAATCCCTTCACCTTTAGCGCCAGCTCTGATCATTAAAACATTCTCAAGCAGATCCTTCACGCCGGTGGAGCCTAGGGTCAATAACGGTTGAAAAAACGCGTCAGATCGCGCAACGTCGAGCGCGGCGGATGCAAACGCTCACGTGAATAACACGCTGATGGACCGTAGCGGGCCGCCGGCTATTCTAACCGCCGGGCCACTAGGGACATCCGCTTCAATTTCGAATTCGTTCAACTTGTAACCTTCATTTTCTCTTTCTTTGATCCCTGGCAATGCATAACGCTTTCTCTGGCTGCTAGTATGGGCCCTGAGAATCCTTACCTCACGAGCAATCTCTGTATCTTTCTAAAGTTAGCTTCCGAAACTTTCGCAGCGACCGGTTTTCTTTTTTATCACCTTTTAAACCTTGTATCAAATGCCCGCCAATGATTTTTCTATCTTGCATTATGGGCGGTCTATTCAGACCATAGACGTTGACGCGTTGACGGCCCATTCAGACCGGAGACATTGACTGTGGCGTAGAAAGGCCTTGTCAAAACCCTTATCGGAGCCGCTGGTGACCTGGAATGGAACAAGAATATATTTCACAGGCTATGTTTTACAGAAAGGATGGAAGTCCCGTTAAATATGGACCTGAACCGTCGTGTCTCGGTTATAAAAGGACTAGATTTTTTGACCGTCGCTGCCGTCTTTTCCTAGGCTCCTTCAACCTTCAACTTTTACAGTCGAACGGTCTCCCCTTCCCATCTTCCCTTCCTCCATTCCGAAAGCCATGGTTCCCGCTAAATATCTAGGTCCTTTCTTAGGGTTTTCGATCGCATCTGTGTACGCGCAAACCTACAGTGCGACGTACCTTCCTTCGAATGCCCCAGACAAGTCTGAACAGGGACAAACGGGCACGAACCAATGCGGAACTGGATCCAGCCAGAATTCGACGTGCCAAAACGCGTATAGTAAGTTCTTGTTGGGGCTTCAATCGTGGTTGCATGACATTGACTTTTGGGGTCTTTTTGTGCAGTCAATTCGATTGATGACTGGTACGTGACATCTCTGGCGCTATCTACGCCGCGTGTGGGGACTAGGCCTAAATTGAAAAACGATTGGTTGATTACAGGTGTGTATGGGCGCCGCCTAATCCGGGCCCAGACTCGCAGATTGGAGAGACGGAGCAAATTGAGGTTTCTTGGTGTCTCAAGGTATGTTTTTCGCGCGATTTTTTTTTGTTGTGATCCAGGCTGATGTTTTCTTTCTCGCTTAGAGTGGATATGGGACCCGTCTCATCCCTGATGGTGCTATTACAGGTGCACACTTTGTGATAACGCCCGATTTTGTTCAAGTCACTGGTATGTAGTCTCGTTCTTTCTCCAGTTTTTTGGACAGGAGCTGATGGGAATGATCCGTGCGTGTTTAGGTGTCGGAGACTTGACCAAACTCAACATTCCTCCTGGGAATGACGGAGGAGGGGAGTTGGATCCTCATGGTGCCGATGGAAATGGTAAGTCTCGATGATGTGCTTCAGGTGTACCGGCTGCCGTACTAAGCTTTTGGCACAGGTAATCCCATTGGCGGACTAGTCTTTTCTTCCGCGTTCGGCGAGCTTGAGCAGATATTCGAGTGGACGGTGTGTATTTATTCCTTGTCGTCACTCTCCGATATTCACTCAGGGGGTTTTTCATTTGCAGAACTTTATGGCTAACAATGAGTTCTGTTTCCGCGCTTGCAAGCCCAGCCCTTCGGCTCCGACGTGGTGTACGTCGTTGGATTTACGGGTTAACGAAAGACCAAGCTCATTTACTTTTTATCTTCAGGTCAACATATCTATGACGAAATGGGATGCGAATGGAACATGCCTGCAAACTATAACCCAGGAGTGTTCGAGATATGCCAAGGTGATAGCGGAGAGGTGAGTTTGTAATACATTCGTTCGCGTATGTTTAGATTCTGATCAAATTTTGCTCTCAATTGCAGCCCATGGGTGTCTATGGATCATCGACCTTTTTCCAAGGGGATCCCGCCACTCCCGCTGCTCACCCCGTACCTTCATCCTCTCAATGCACCACTGTTACTTCCATAGGGAACAATGTACAAGTGACGTCTGTATCCAGCTCCGGAAGTAGTACTGCGAGCTTGGCTTCGCCTACTACTACTGGTGCATCAAAAGGTTCGACCGCCTCTTCTAGCGGTAAAGCTCCTACTTCGACGTCGTCAGCAACTGCTACTTCTGCGTCGTCGAACAGCAATGGTGCTTCTTCGGTTGCTGGATCGAGCAAGCCTGTCATCGTCGCGTTTTGTATGGTAGCTTCTTCGATTCTTGGTTCAATGTTGGCGCTGTGAAAGACTGTTTCGCGATGATGCTTTTTTTTTTTTTGGTTTTCACGATGGAACTGTTATGATTACATGGACTTGAATGAACAGACGCTTAGCTACATACATACAGTACTTAATCTCTACAATGCATACAAACAATATTTCATTCATTTTATTGATTCCTGAATCTGGTCTACTCGCTTCGGATGCTGCAGCACGCGGCGTGTGGGAATTCAACATTCGACCGACAACCGACGACCGAAGGGTCCTCCCTTCTTCCGTGACGTCCACTCTAACCCCAGAGAAAAAGGGCCATGTCCCCAACGTTCTGAAGGACGACATTCGGGCCCCAGTAATCCCCAACGCAAGTATCCATGGCTTCGATTTTACGATTGTTTGAGGTAATTGGGTTGGTTTGGCCCATCGATTTCCCCTGGAATCTAATGTTTTTTTTTTTTTTCTTGATATTCAGCTCTCAGCAGACGCTTCTCCGTATCAGAATGAAGACATCTTACCGCTGCCTCCTTCTCGACGTACGTGGAACAGAAAGATCTTTATCTTCTTTTGGTTATCAACCGGTACGCGTCTTTTTTCGGAGAATGTGAAAAATTTCTAATCTTCGGAACCAGCGATCAATATTGCGGAATGGTCTGGCGCCTCGACGGCCTGTAGGTCTCTCCTTCTGATGTTAACGACTGCGACGTTCAACTTCCTGGATACCTAGTGGCGGTCGGACTTACGGTTGGACAGGCACTTGCTGGTGAGTACTCGGACCCAAATAGGCCATCGGATGGTTGTTTGCTGACTGGGTGCATCGAAAGTGAATGCAATTAGTACCATAATGTACGTCGAACGCGTCGGGATTTATACATCGACTGGTGTTCATTTACGTATGTCAGTATCACCCTTGCTCTGGTTATCAGTGGTCAGGCAGGAGGCAAATGGCACATTCCATTCGTGCGTACGAATTTCCTAGGGCGTTGTTGCATTATACAAAGCCTGATCTATCCTTTTAGGCCGTCATCAATCGTACAGGATGGGGGATGCAAGTGATTTTTGTGTTGATCGAGTTGGAGGAAATCAGTTCTGAGTATTCTTTCTAGACGTGGAGCCTGGTTCCCGCTCCTCAACCGAATCATCCTCTCCTGCTGCTGGTACGGTGTCCAAGCCTGGTACGGAGGACAAATGATCAAGGTTATGATTGGCGCAATCTGGCGTAAGTCAAGTCCTATTTTATCCCCATTTTGTCGTCGATCCGTCCTCTTAATGTGCCCGTGCAGCAAGTTTCTACAACTTGAAAAACACATTCGGGACAAATGCCGCGATGGAAACGAATGAATTCAGTCCGTGTTTTCGTTTTGCCCTTCTGCCCTATCGGATTAACGAGAATGTTTGTTTTTCCCAGTTTCTTTCATCATCTTTTGGATAATCTCACTACCGGTGTTTTTACTCCGTCCCGAACAGTACGTCGCCCACTCTTTTGAATATGAACGTTTTCTTAGGACGTGAACGGTTTCACAGTTATCGCTTCCCGGCGATCGTATCCTCGGTCATCGTCACTGTAGCCGCTTTCGCCATTTTCATATGGGCTGTGGTTAAGCAGGGCGACGTAGGCCCCTTGTGGAAGACCCCCGAGGAAGTCTACGGCGTAGGACGACTCACTGGGTCTCAGCTTAGCTGGACCATGATGCGGATGATTACGAGTGGGATTGGGGGCTGGGCAGGTGGGATCTTGTATCAGTCTGGTACGTGCTTTGGTTCTCTGTTTATTCTGAGTAAACCATTGATACAATCGCGTAGATTTCTCGCGTTATGCTGTGAACCCCGGAGACCAGATGTGGGGACAGATATTTATCATCCCTATTTGTCTTTTCGGCTCGAATCTTTTGGGTATTATCACGACATCTTGTGCGAGAGGGTTTTACCCAGACGAGCCGCTCCTCTGGTACGCCACTTTTTGTCTGCGAATACCGTTTTAGTTCGTGCGCTGATGGCTTTTTTTTTGGACGTTCCAGGAAACTGTATGATTTACTCGAAGCTATACAGACGCATAGCGGAAATGGAGCGAGAGCAGCTGTTTTCTTTGCAGCTTTTGCTTTCATGCTTTCTCAGATGTGTGTCAACATCGTGGCTTGTGGTACCGTCGGTGGGATGGATTTGGCAGCGTTGTTACCTCGGTATGTCTTTCGTTTTTGGATAGCGATGATCTTGCGGCTCACGACAATGAACCTCCCCCCCCCCCCCCCCCCCCGGAAAACGGTACCTCAACATTCGTCGAGGATCGTTTGTCGTCGCTATCATTGGCATCTGTATTAACCCTTGGAGGATACTCAACGTACGTAGTTGTTGCTGTTCGTCCCCCTCCCCATACCGTTCCCCCCTGATCCGTAGGCTCCATGCTAATCCTTTATCTTTCATCTCTGTCTTTTCAATCTAGACGGCTAATTCGTTTATATCTGCGATCTCGGGATACGCTGTATTCCTTGGACCCCTCACTGGCATCATGTTGTTCGTTGTACCACATACTCTGACCTGACGACTCTCAATGAAAATTTTTTTTTTTTTTTCAGAGCGGAATACTACCTGATCCGTCGCCGTCGTCTCAAGCTCTCCCATCTCTTCCTACCCGGCTCCAAGAGTGACTATTGGTATGTATATTCTCATGCCGCGTGGGCATTCAAAAATCCATTCGGTCCTGCATGTACTCAACGACGGGTCCGTTCGTTTTTGATAGGTTCAGTCAAGGAATCAACATCCGCGCTCCGGTAGTATGGCTTCTTGTGCGTAATCCGATAGCCTAACTTGTTACCCCCCGGAGGTACTGACGATTCAATGTTACTTTACTTTCTCTATGCAGACTGTTTGGCCTTCCCTTCCCGGCTTTAGCGCTTCCGTAACACCCGCCACGATCCAAGTTAGCCAACGCTGGATGTACGTTCTTTCCCTCCCTTCTCCTTTCCAATTTGAGTGATCTAACGAGTATTCTCCCTTTGCATTCGGATTCACGTATCCACAGGCACGTATACTACATGTCCTGGCTTCTCGAGCTGTTTTCCAGTGCAGCCCTATGGGTTATATGGAACACGCTCTCCCCTCCGCCGGGGATAGGCGAGGTGGATGAGAGGGATGTGTTTGGTACGTTTGGCCCGGCGGAGTGGGATAGTGCTGTTGAGCGTATGGGGAGTTGGAAGGCGAGGGATGAGGAGGGGAGTGTTGATGGGCGGCAGGGGGATGAGGAGGATGTGATTTGATTTTGATTTTTTGGTTAGAGCATGGGGTGTTACACTTACGATGTATTTGTGATGAAAGCCTAAGTAATACTGTGTACACATGGATACATGGAAGTGGTCTGCTAAGCTAAGCCATCGTCGCTGTCGTCTCTGTCGTTGTCGTCGTTGTCATCGTCGTCGTCGCTCGCTAGATCAATATGAATATCATCTGGGGCCACAACAGATGATATCTCGGTACAAAATATGTTCCATGCTTCTTCAACTTCTCCTTCAAAATAGTCTCGGTCACATTGTACGGATAGTTTTTGTAAGGTACAACGAGAGCGAATCAGCATTGATGCCAGTGCAGGGAGGTCTTCCTCCACGTAGTTCAAGTCAATTCTCAGGTGGGTCAGAGCAGGAAGCTCAAGGCCTTCCGAATCAGACACGCCATACAATGGTATGCTCAGATGCGAGAGATGGCCATGGCGATAGACTGGGGGTTTCGGGTGCTTGCCATAGATATTAAAGGATCCGATATCCAATTCAACCAAAGAGAGACATCGTGCGAGCAGTCCCGATAGCGTAGAACCCCAATACACACCAATCGTCAGGGAGGTTAGGTGAGACAGGTCGATGCTGTGAGTGTCGTTGAAACGCTGCAATTCCAGGTGACGCAATTGGGGACACCACTCAAATCTGGCATAAGTCCAGGAGGAAAACCCGAACAGATCGCGGAAGAATAGATAAAGGCTTTCAAGACGAGGCCACTGCGATATGCCCGACTCAATTAGCTTGTTATTCATATACTTCATCATCGCTGCCTCGGCGCTGAGGTCAAAAGACAGCTCTTTCCAGTAATGGGTAGTTTCAAGTAGAACGTCCAGCACTGGAGCAACAAGTTCTTTATCCTTCGTAGAATCTCGACCACTTATGGTAATTGTCCTCGGAGCAGTTCCTGCGCGCACTTGCAAACACTCTCGCATGAAATTAACGACTTCTGGGGAGGTGATGGGAAAATCGCCATCGCATATGATCTGGAACGAAGACCACGTTCGACTTTTGGAAATAACAAGTGTTCGCCATAAAGAGCAAACCCAAGTGAGGGAGAAAACTGGGCCTAGAAGCTTCCCGCAACGCATCACCACTCCGGTGGCGGCAATGCGGGGTTCTCCAGTAAAGATGATTGGTCCTGCGACATTGTCAAACACCTCGGTCAGGATCTCTGGCGGTAGTTTCCGAATGGGAGAGTGAAGGAATTTCCTGAGACCAATCCTCTTCCGAGCTGTATCATCCCGAAGCTTCCTCAGCCTATCCAGTCCCGCCTGCAGCTCTGATATCGCACGATCGTAGCGCTCGAGATCCCTGATCGCATCGTTGGTCAAGATCTGCATCTCTGCGCGATCCTGAGCAGTAACTGGAATGTCATTCGATCTGTTTCTCTGGAGAAGACTTTGGTAGTCTGTATCATCTATACCAGAACTTGCAGCGAGCCCATAGATTTTGGACTGGCAGTTCGAACACAGAATATGATCTTGGTTGGAATGAGACATCTGCAAGATATACATTAATCATTTTGATGTTGCTAGAAGTAAAACTTACTGCTACGACTCGAATGAAGTTGGATGCAAATAGGTCTGTATCCGACTTGCAAGAGTTTCGACGGTAAAGTCAAAGAGCGAAGCGTCCAGCAAGCGCCGTGGGGAATCATTGATTAGCGTTGACTTCTCATAGACGGCAATGACTTTGCATACACATATGGTCATGTTGTTGTTTCGATCAAAGCCTACTACTTTGTATACATGTAAGTAGGCTAATCGAGGTTATCGGTCTTCTAAATTAATATCAATGACTGCGTCTTGTACGAGAACAGACGATATCTCGCTACAAAATATGTCCCACTTTTCCTTAATGAACAACGAGCGGTCACAATGTACAGATAGTCTTTGTAAGGTACAGCGAGAACGAGTCAGCATGGATGCTAGTGCAGGGAGGCGATCCTCCGCAAGATCCAAGTCGATTTTCAGGTGGGTCAGGGCAGGAAGCTCAAGACCTTCCCACATGTCCGCAAATTTCGCGCCGTCCATGAGTATGGTTAGATGTGAGAGATAAGCATGACGATAAACCTGCGACTGCGGGTAAAAATTCTGTGTAAACTCATCCACCTCCAATTCATGCAAAGAGGGACATCGTACAAGCAATACCGACAGCGAGGGGCCAAAAAACTCTGCCAACTTTAGGACAGTCAGGTGTTTCAAATCGATGGGGCTAGAGCCAAAGAGATGCGGTACTTCCAAGCGGCGCAATCGGGGACACTGTAGAGGTCCGTGATAGAGTTCACATTTGTAGAGAATCTCTTCAGGACTGTGATAGACCAGAGTGAAGCTTTCAAGAAGAGGCCACTGCGATTTACTAGACACACGTAGCATTTGACCCATATACTCCACAATTGGAGAGTCACCGCTTCCAAGCTCAAGTGACACGTCTCTCCACTGCTGCGTAGATTCGAATAGAACATCGAGCGCTGGGGCGACATGTTCTTGAATATTCGTAGAAAATTGTTCTTTTATGGAAACCGTCCTTGGAGTTGTCCCTGCGCGCACCTGAAAACATTCGTGAATGAATTTAATGATTCCAGGTGTGCGATGGGTGATGGAAGAAGCCTCGTCGCATTGGAGCTCGAATGAAGACCACAGTTGACTTTCGGAAATAGCAAGTGCTCGCCACCAAGAACAAGCCCAAGCCAGAGGAAATATTGGACTCAAAAGTTTGCTACAATATGCCCCCGGTCCAGTGGCGGCAATGCGGGGTTCTCCAGTAAAGATGATTGGTCCTGCGACATTGTCAAACACCTCGGTCAGGATCTCTGGCGGTAGTTTCCGAATGGGAGAGTGAAGGAATTTCCTGAGACCAATCCTCTTCCGAGCTGTATCATCCCGAAGCTTCTTGAGCCTATCCAGTCCTGCCTCCAGCTCTGATATCGCACGATCGTAGCGCTCGAGATCCCTGATCGCTTCGTCGGTCAAGACCTGCATCTCTTCGCAATCCTGAGCGGTAACTGGGATGCCATTTGATCTGCTTCTCTGCAGGAGATTTTGGTAGTCTGTATCATCTATACCAGAACTTGCAACGAGCCCGGAGATTTTGGACAGGCAATTCGAACACAGAATATGATCTAGGTTGGAATGAGACATCTGCAAAATATACGTTAGCCGTTTTGACGGTGCTTGAAATGAGAACTTACCGTTATGAGGAAGTTGCCAAATGTGTCTGTGTCCGCTTTCAATGGCAAGGTTGTAGCCAAGAGCAAGCGTCCAACAGGCGTTGGTGACGATCGATTAGCGCTGACTTCTTACTTGCAGCAGGTAGCTCAATCATCTCGATGGCCTCGACATTCCTGCTAATCTTCCTCTTCGTTCCGTGGCAGATAGCTACCTGGCATTCTGGTTTATACAGCTTTACACTTGCGCGTTCACTTCATCCGCACACGTCGGCTCTCGGAGAACACTTACAAGTGGGTCTAATCGTTCTTGCCAGCATTGGTAACGGTGCATCATGGTCATCCGCAGCTTCGTAATACCTTCGCGATGTCCCTGTCAATCAAGGACCCGAAGCACAGTCTCTACAGCTCTCAATCCGCTATTCACCAAATGTTTGTCGTGCAAGATTCTTCCATGAATCTATGGCTTGCGTACTCCTTTCATGATCTTGTTTAGCATTTGATCGGTGAACAAGCGATACATAAGTACGAACGGCGACCATATGTCGGCAATGCCAAGAAGCTGTGAGACGGCAGACAAGAAGCAATCACCGTCCAAGCGGGAGTTTCCGTCTAATATCTATAGCTAGCGTTCCGGACGATGGAACGTCTATCATTAATGACATTTACCGCAGCAACAGCAAAGTATATAACACTCACAATAGCACTCTCCACTCTTCAGGCCACATTTACTCATATCTGTTGCAATGTTCCGCCAGCTCCTTTCAATTGTTCTCTCTACCGTCCTCTTGACGTCTGATCAATGTGCGGCACTTCAGCTTCGCAAAGCGTTGGGCCCGTACGATGTGGGCGTCATCACTCCAGAGTTGACGGACACCTCTCGCCTAGATCCGTTAGCTCCTACTCCTCAAAATCGATCAGTCCAACTATCGGTTTACTATCCCACTCGAGACACCTCCAAACCCGTTTCCATATACATTCCTGACCTGACTGCGACAGACTTGGAGACTGAGTTTGCATCCCCTACGGGTTCCTTGCACAACATCAGCACCTATAACCATGTCAATGCATCCATCTTGAATGGAGGAGAGAACATGCCCGTCATTCTTTTTTCCACAGGGCTTGGCAATTCGCGTTTTATCTACACCACCTTTATGCAGGATCTGGCAAGCGAAGGGTACATTGTCATTGCCATCGACCATCCTTATGATGCATCTATTGTCGAAATGTCAGATGGCCGAGTCATTCGCGCGACTAACCCCTTCAATACGACCGAATCCATCTTGACAACGTTCAACACTCGAGTCGCTGATGCACGGTTTATATTGGACGCATTCGCTCGAAATGGTCCTGCAATCCCCGGTCTGAAAGCCATTGACGTGGATCATGTTGGCTTCTTTGGTCATTCTCTTGGCGGAGCCACCGCCGCAACAACCGAAGTGCTTGACGCACGGATCATTGGTGGTCTGAATATGGATGGGTCTTTCCAAGGCACCGAGATAGACCAGGGCATGACGAAGCCCTTTGTGCTCATGCTCAGAGAAGGTCACAACACCACCACTGATCCCACATTTGCGGAGGTCATTCCGAAACTTCGAGGGTTTAGGAGGGAACTCACAGTAGCTAATGCTTTGCACGGGACATTTACCGATGGACCCGTCATCAGTAAGTTGCTTGGTATTGACTTCAGCTCTCTGATTGGGACCATTCCCACCGATCGCTTCGACAAGATACAGCATGCGTACTTGACTGCGTATTTTGACTTTGTTCTCAAGGGGGGGGAGTCGGAGTTGCTAGACGGGCCCAGCAAACAATTCCCAGAGGTCACAGTGGGCCATTGATAGGTTGTTACTTGAAGTGGATTGTCAGATATCTTATACTATATCATTGAGCTAATAGTTGAATCATGTCGCCTTTGCGCCAAGGTTTTGAAAATGTAGAGATGTCTGAAATGATCCATGTATCAAAGCAATGAGATGACTAGCACTGGATGGTCCAATGTGAGAAGCTCTTGTTGAATTGTAAACTGCCAACTGAACAATGAGAGGAAAATCGTCGTCTCAATAGACGGTAAACATCATCATACATGCACCTCACTCGACGCCGACAGACCCATTTTCCATTCCGCGTCGTCCAATACAGTGGGTACAACCCACAGCCAGCTGTTCTCGCACCTTAGGACCAGAAAACTAGCCTCTGTCGCTGATCAGAACGGAAACCCTTGTCTTCTTGAAAGCCCAGACAACAAGAATCGCAATAATTGCTATCCTTGAATCGCGTCCCATTGCATAGCAGTATGTCAAAGGTTTCGAGTACAATGACGGGAGACGCTGAAGAAGGAAAGTACTTACTGACTTGGGAAAAGTTTGAAAACATGGAGGTAATGGTGAAGGATATTGAAACCGAGGCAAGTTAATCAAGCTTTTGGCCTAGAGGGAACGGCATATTGAATAGATATTCATTGACAGACCGAATCACCGGATATCTTCTTGATACACAGAAAACAAACAGAAGGACTATCTAATCAGGTCAAGAATGTATAGATTACGGTGCTAGAAGAACACGGCAGAGTACATGAGCAGCAGAAGAGGGAGACATTGAATCAGCTTGAGGACAGACTGGAGTTCCCTGCGTGAGCAGCAGATGCTTGATATTCAGTTCGAACGACTGATCAAAATGCGTTGAAAACAGGACAATGGAAAGTTGTAAACAGCTGGTAAATGTGTGGACGAAACAGTTTCATGGCGAGACTGATGCGAGGGTGGGACTTGAGAACAGTAAAAAGGCTTCAGGAGGGGAAGAAAAACAAGGGGCGTGGATGTTGAGGTAAAACTCTGAGCATACTCGGTTCATCATGTGACCGATATTTACGTAGCGGAGACTCGCGCGTTTGAGAAATCTCCGGGCGAGAGATGATGATCAGTTTACGAGGGCAAGGAATGAGATGCTGGAAGACTATCAGGAGCAATGGCTGAGCAGCAGGAGATCAAACGCACCTTTATCAGTTGCCTGCCAGGTCATCACCCACCAGTGTCGCATCTAAATCCACCGTGAACCCAACAATCATCTTTGCCAATGCCAATGCCACCATCATAGACAGATGCATCAGCGCCACCGGAAACGACATGAACTCCAGCGTGATCTATGTATACAACTCACCGAACACCAGTATCTAGCTCAAGAATTGAAGGTCGGTGGGTCCATCTTTGAATATCGAAAAACACTGCGGCGGACCCAAAATTTTGCATCCGAAATTATCACCGAAATTTTATATTGAAAATCAAAGTTTTTTTCTTTCGAAAATTAATCAGGAATACAATTCCTTTTACACTAGAAAATTGTATTTAAAAAAGTGAAAAATTTCAATGGAAAATTGTGATAAATTTTGCCAGTAAAACCTACTGAAATTATTTTCGCAAAACGATCTGAATTTCACCGGGGATATCTTATCAATCCCACCTGTTATCTTGATTCAATTTCGCTCGTGATTCAAAAAAGATTTCGCAACCCTAATGATGTCCAATTTCAATTCAATTACTTCTAAATATGGTGTACTTTAGGGTTGCGTAATTTTTTTTGAATCACGAGTGAAATTGAATAAAGATAACAGGTGGGATTGATAAGATATTTCCAGCAAAATTCGGACCATTTTGCGAAAATAATTTCAGTAGAATACAGTAGGTTTTACTGGTGAGATTTATTCAAATTTTCCATTGACATTTTTCACTTTTTTCAATACAATTTTCTAGTGTAAAAGGAATCATATTCCTAATAAATTTTCGAGAGAGAAAAACTTCGATTTTCGATATAAAATTTCGGTGATAATTTCGGACACAAAATTTTGGGTCCGCCGCAGTGAAAGAGAACTCTGAGTCAATCCCTTGACTGTCGTAGTATCCAGACTGATTGAAGGAACCGAAGATAAACATGGGGTTTCAAGTAGTTGAAGCTCAGAGCTAGAGTGACCGTGACTCGGATGTCAGGCAGAATCTTTGGGAGCCTTGATTATAGAGGATTCTCGAGTAGCAAGCCTGGTAGTGTGGACATTTTACTGGCTTAAAAATTTTGATGAGAAATTGAAAAAGTCGGCAGTGAGGACAATGCACATACAGCAGCTTTGTGACCAACGAGAAAGTGTTTGGAGCAGCTGACAGTGATAGTACACGGTAAAGCAAAAAACACCTCCGCCGTTTCTCACGCCTCCGGCCAAATCTACCTCCGTTCAGTTCCGGCGGACGACCCATTAATGTGCTTCGAGAATTCAAAACAGAAACCAGAATTCTCTCGAAGTTAGCATCCATTCGGGCCACCAGTTATGCAAAGTGTCGGATGGGAAAAAATAGTTTGGTGTAATTGAAAGCACAAATCTGCCATGATGTACAGGCGTACGAAAAGAGAACTAGGAAGGTAAACCGTAACCTACAGTTATGCTCAGATATATGAGAAACCCATGCTTGGCAGAGATTGATGCAGAACGATAGCAAAATACTCATTTTACCTTTGAAATGAACTGTCCGGAGGTGGTCCGTGTCTTGAAGTAACGAGCGGATCACGATTCGGTGGTAGTAGAAAAAATCAAAATTTGGCAGCAGCAGAGCAGTATATCCTGCAAAACAGCTTCGCAATAACATTGGAAAATCATTCTCCAGGTACCCCATCTTTTGATCCTCTGAATGCATTCGAATCAAAGGATACTGATTCACTCGTCGATAGCACGAAAATATTCTGTTCAGCACACGGCAAGTCTCGGTGACGAGGAATTTCAGGAGCTATGGGCAGAAAGGGAGTAAAGAGCGCGGTATGCGCCCTCTAATACTCCACATAGGTCGTTGCTTTCATTTTCCCCTATTTTCCCTGCGGTCATAGGCTCCATTTTGACCCTCCGTCCATATTTGTCTTCGGGATATTGTTCGTTGCATTACATAGTCTGACTGCTAAATGAATTGACTGTTCCTTTCTTTTTTTTTCTTAGAGCGAAATATTACCTGGTCCGTCGACGTTGTCTCAAACTATCCCATCTCTTCCTATCCGGCTTCAAGAGCGACCATTGGTATATATGGGCCTCAAAAACCACTCGTATCTACGTGGCACTCAATGGTGGGTCCGTTTCCGACAGCCACCTTGTTCTCCCCAGATAACTAATGATCTAATACTCTTGACCTTCTCTATTTAGACTAAGTATTTGGCATTCCGTTCCCGGCTTCAGCGCTTCCGCAACATCTGCCAAGTTAGCCAACGTCGGATGTAATCTCTGACTCCTCCCTTCCTTTCCTTTTCGAGTCATATAGCAAGTGTCTTCTGTTTGCATGCTCGTTGGTGTATCAATAGGCACGTATACAACATGTCGTGCTCCTCGGGCTCTTCGAGTGCAGTTTGTATAGATGATGCTTTTTCCTTCGCCGCGTTTTGGTGACGTGGATGAGAAGGATCTGTTCGGTACGTTCAGGCCAGCAGAGTGGGATAGGGTTGTTGTTGAGCATATTGGGAGCTGGAAGGCTCATGATGCAATTGAGAGTGTGGACAAGAGGGATGGGGAGTTTATGGTTTGATTTGCTTATGTATGGTTGCAATGTGTTTGTAAGTAAAGCCTACTATGTATACACAAATGCATATGAAGAGGGTCTAGGATAGGATAGGATATTAAATTATACTGGGGAGGTCCAATTCCTGAATGACCAGTTTACCATGCTACTATACATTACAATACTTCCATTGTACAATGTACAGCTATGGAACACACACTCCTATTACAGGGGGCAAGATATACACTTGACATGCATGAGATACTAGCCAAGGACTAGCTCACACCCCTCAGCATGATGAATTCTTCCCTGCCTCAGACATGCATGATGAAGAACAGGTGTTCATACTATCACCCAATGGAAAAGGAAGGGCTCCAAAGAATGTCAGGGTAAAACCAAACCCCCTATACAGGTGTAACTGCACTGCAACCAAAGGTCAGGAAAGCTTGGACTGCTCTGAAAGTGGACCTTCCTCACTACCAGAGACAAAAACCCATGCTACCAAGTGTAAATTGGTGCACCAACATTCCTGGGGTGAAGCTGAACAGCTCCTGAACCCAAAGTCAATTGCCTTGCCAATGAATTTTAGTGCTGTAGAAGACCTGAAGAATGTCATATGAAGAATGTCATAACACATAGTTATCAAGTAGATCAATATGGAGGATCGCATCTGGAGCCATAACGGATGATATTTCAGTACAAAATGTCTCCCACTTTTTTCCTGTCAAACCAAGAGCGGCCACACTGTGCGGATACTTCTTGCAAGGTACAACAAGATTGAGTCAAAATTGGTGCCAGTGCAAGGAATTGATGCCAACCCTCTATCATATTAAATCTCAGGTGGGTTAGAGCAGGGAGCTCAAGACCTTCCCACCTATGCAAGCGATCCGACGGTGCGCTCAGATGCGAGAGATGAACATGTCGGTAGACTGGGTGTTTCGCCGAGTCCGCGGCAAACTCAAAGGATCCAATCTCTAGTTCAACCAAAGAAGGACATCGTGCAAGCAGTTCCGTATGATTCAATTTTCAGGAAAGTCAGGTAAAATAGGTCGATGCGGTCAGTGTTTTCAAGATGCCACAATTCCAGGTGGTGCAATTGGGGACATAGCCGAAAGCTGCCATAAATTCGCTCCGAGTCGGAAACAGACCTGCCGTCCAGACAGTGGAAGAACAGGTAAAGGCTTTCAAGAAGAGGCCATCGCGATATGTCAAACTCTCGTGGCTTGTCATTCAAATATTCCATTATTGCAAACTCGTCGCTTCGAAGGTCACAAGACATCTTTTTCCAGTACTGGGTAGTTTCAAGCAGAACGTCTAGCACTGGAGCAGCAAGTTCTTGATTCCTTGTATAATCTGTACCGCATATGGTAATTGTCCTTAGAGCAGTTCCTGCGCGCACTTGGAAACACTCTCGCACGAAGTTAACAATTTCGGGGGTGGCGATAGGAAAATCATCGTGACAAACGATCTGGAATGAAGACCATATTTGACTTCTGGAAATGACAAGGGTTCGCCACAAAGAGCAAATCCAAGTCAGGGTAAAATCCGGGCTTAGAAGCTTCCCGCAACGCTTCATCACTCCAGAGGCGGTAAGCGAATTTTCTGCAGTGAGAATGATTGGGCCTCGAACATAGTCAAACACTTCCGTCAGGATCTCGGATGGTAATTTCCGGATGGGGGAAAGAAGGGAAACTCTGAGGTCAATCCTCTTCTTAACTATGTCATTCCGAAGCTTCTTCAGCCTATCCAGTTCAGCCTCCAGCTCCGATATGGCACAATCATAGCGTTCCAGATCTCTAACCGCTTCGTTGATCTGGACTTGCATCTGTGCGCGATCCTGAGAAACAGAAGGAATGCAATTCAGTCTGGTTCTTTGCAGCAGTTTCTGGTAGTCTGATTCATCTATGCCAGACTCTGAAGCAAGCCCGTGAATTTTGGATCGGCAATTCGAACACAGAATCTGATCTACGTTGGAATGAGACATCTGCAAGATATCCATTAGCCATTTTGAGGTTGCATGAAATGCAAACATACTGATACGAGGAAATTGCATGCAAATGAGCCTGTGTCCAACTTGCAAGACTTTCGATGGCAAGGTTGTGGCCAAGAGCGAAGCGTCCGGAAGCGCGGGTGACCAACGATTGATTGATTAGCGCCGACTTTCAACTTTCAATGCAGGTAGCTAAGAAAAGCCAAGCGCATATGAAGAGGGTCTCATAGAGACTACTAGCCTGTAGGAATTCAGCTGTGTTTGGGCCGGCGATGTGAGATACCGGGGTGAGATACCGGGAATCTAGTTGGATCGTCGAAAATACCGTGATCCTACATCGAAAGGCTTACTGAGTGTAAATAAGGTGAACAGGAAGCCTGCAATTTGGTACGGATGCTCGGATGTACAACGTTCGTATCGAGACCAGATGAAACTGTCCAAAAGAGTAAGTTCCCTAAGTATACATAAGTAATCCTTGTGCGTTACAGGCTAGTAATACTGATCAACATCAATATAAATGAAACTATCCTTTCCGATGACAGATGATATCTCGGTACAAAATGTCTCCCACTCCTTCTTATCGAAATAGGAGATCTCACACTTCGCAAACATTTTCTGTAAGGTACAACCAGAGCGAGTTAGCATCGATGCTAGTTGTGGAAGTTGGCCCTCCTCGCACTCGGTGTAAAATTCCAAGTTGGTAAGTGCAGGGAGGTAAAGACCTTTTCACAGACATTCAGTTTCATTGTTTTTGTATGAGTTCAAGAAAATGTTCAGACGCGACAGACGAGCATGACGACAAACTTGCGATGGGACTTCGTTGTGTTGTGTTGAGATTCCAATTGAAAGGTTACGAGCTTCAATTCGTCCAAAGAAGGGCATCGTGCGAGCAGTTCCGATAGCGAGCTACCTATATATGTTCCAGGCTTCAGGAAAGTCAGATTACTCAAATCAGTGGGATCGGTGGGACGGAGATGTGGCAATTCCAGGCGGTGCAATCGGGGGCATTGTAGGAATGGGTAATCAATCCCAGAGCCGTTAGATAGAGTTGCTGGATTCCAAATTAAGACGTTCAAGAAGAGGCCATTGCAATCTACCGGAAATGCGCAGCGCTTCTATGATATATTTCATGATCATTGCAGATTCGTCATGTTGAAGATGAAACCGTACATCTTTCCATTGCTGTGTAGATTCGAGTAGAACATCCAACACTGGTGCGATATGCTCTGCGTCATTTCTACTGAACCGACAATCTATAACCAATCTTCTTGGAGCATTCCCAGCGCGCACTTGGAAACACTCTCGCAAGAATTGGACGAGTTCAGGAGTGGTGTGAGAAAGATTATAGCCGTATATGCCCAATGAAGACCACACGCGAGTATCGGATATTACGAGGGTTCTCCACCAAGAGCAAACCCAGGTCAGAGTAAAAACCAGACTTTGAAGCTTCCTTGATTGCTGATCCCGCCCCGTGCACCATGAAATGGTTTCGTTAAGCATCATTGGTTCTGCGACATCGTAGAATATTTCGGTCGGGATCTCTGGGGGTAGCTTCCGAATGGGAGTGAGAAGAGATCTCCTAGGCCCAATCCTCTTCTGAGCGGTGTCAGTTCGAAGATTCTTCAACCTGCCCAATTCTTCCTCCAGCTCTGATATGGCACGATCAAAGCGTTCCAAATCCCTATTCGCTTCGTCGATCAAGGCCTGCATCTGTGCGCGATCCTGAACGTTGCCTGGGATGTCATTCAGTCTATTCCTCTGCAAAAGTTCCTGATACTCTGGGTCCTCCATGGCAGCGAGTCCGTGAATTTTGGTCCGGTAATTTGAACACAGGATCTGATCTGAGTTGAATTGGAACTTCTGTAAGAAATAAATCACTGATAAGCAATTTGGATCTTTCCGAGAGTAGAGGCTTACTCCTACGAGGAGGTTCTATGTGAATGAGTCTGTTTCTGACTCAAATGCGAAAACTCGAACGAAACGCCCAACAAGCGCTCCCCCCAGATTCACACGGTGGGTCGACTTTCGGTTCTATTCTTTTGCCCATCCGCACTTCTATTTGTCACTGGCGCTGGGCGGCATCATGTCATGCTATCCAGCTAGGTAGAGTGTCAAATGAAAAAGTATGGTTTGCTTGTTTCATCCAGTTTCAGCTCTAATCTCTGCTCTGCAGAAAATTCTTCCCACTCCAGGGTGTAACGGGAGAGTCGTAGTCTGGCGAGGCTTGTTGCTTCCATTCCCACAGATTACGAGTTTGCGATTAAACGCTTTGACCGTACGTAGCCTTCAAATCCGAAAAGTTCCACCTCAGTACGTCTGTTTTAGAATCGAGCTATTGCTTATCGCGTCAAGCTTGGCCTTTAGTGACTTCATTTTGACTTTAGGATAACCTCATTACGTGCAGATGGCCTGATTCCTAGCTTCCCTGGGAGGCCTTTCGATGTTGAGCACCTCTACTAGTGTTCCAAGCGTCTTGCAAGCGTCGGTTCAGTTTTTTTCTGTGCAGGGGGTTCGGATTATCCGCTTGAAGGAATTTTTTGGCTTCTGAAGCCGTACTACGTTTCGTAGAATCAGCTGGACTTGACTTCTTTTTATCTTTTGCATTTATCATTTTTAATTTGCTGCAAGAAGATGTAGAGTCGGCCAAGTATTTTTGATATGGTGGGAAATTCGAAATGCATTGAACGCGTTGTCAGTGTCATAGCTTTTTTGATTCTCAACTTCCATGTCATCTAGCGTCTCGTTCCAGCCGCCCATTCCCTCGCTCGACGAACCCCCGGTTTCTCTTTCCAGAGAGCTGGCAGATCTTATTCCAATAGATATCTACGAGCACATCATCTCATTCATATTCCATCCCCTCACTCTAAAGAACTGCAGCCAGACATGTCGAGCGTGGCTTCGACCAAGCTGGAAAAACCTGTTCGGGCACAGCATCGTCCGGATTCATCGGAAGAACGTCGATAATTTCTTGGAACTGGTTGATCGCAACACTCAATTTGTCACTATTATTCGATTCATACAGCTCCTACACATAGAACAAGGCGGATCGAATCGGCTTCCCATATCCAAATCTGGGTTGCAGGAATCAGGCGACTACGAGGTTTTCCAGTTTGATGATTTTCTTCATCAGTTTACTGGGTTGACATCGATCCGAGAGTTGAAGCTTGGTTGGGTACGGAATGATACTAGTGCTTTAACCTCTGTTGCACTGCGAAATAACTTTGCAGGAATCACCGTGTTGGATCTTGATTCCATGATCTTATCTTCCTCGCAGCACTTTTTCGACATCCTCCGCGCATTTCCCTCGCTTTCCAGTCTCTCTCTCACAGGTGTTCTTTTCAACGGCGGACGTCTTTATGATGGATTGGATAATTGGGACGAACTCGATGCTCGTCGGACGGATTTGAATACGACACCATCCCCCCCCCCAAAGCTATGTGAGCTTTACACCAATGTGACGGAGGATGTCTTGGAGTTTTTGTATTCTTGGGTCACACACCATCGCGTTGTACTTCCTATGCGGAGCATTTCCACGGGATTGTTCAGTCAATCGTCTAACACCGCTCTTTCGGGATTTCTCTCTTACTCCGGGTCAGCCTTGGAAGAGATCATGATTCGCGACGCACATGAATCTGGTTCCCTTGACCTGTCTCCCTGTGTCAAGCTGGGTGCCATAGAGATCGGATGCATATACCTCGACACGTCCAATCGCATATATGCAGACGGCGGAGGATCAGCCACTTTTGTAACCGATGTACTGCAAACGGTCTCTTCCGAGTGTGTCGAGTTTGTGAAGATCGTTGTGGCTATATCGGACTACGAAGATGTGGAATCGCAGGTTGAGGCGTTTGATTGGACGGGACTGGCGCAGGTTTTGAAGAAACCGCAGTTTAAGAACTTGAAACGATTCGTGATCTCTGCTCCGAATCTAGAACATGCGGGAGTCATTAAACGAGCTATTGGTCGACATCGTGTGGTGCCAGACGGCCCTCAGCTTCAGACAGCTTTCGATGTGAAAGCATGGACGCGAGCGCGTCCGAATGATAGGTATCCAAACTTAATATCTGGATGATTCGTTCAAGTTATATCCTTGTAATGATAGGCCACTGTATATATAGTTATAATGGTGCTTTCAAGAGCCATTGCAGGTGCCTTGGTCTTTCAAAATCGTTGAATACTCAAAAGTCAGCTCCAGGGGCCAGAAGTCGAACGCTGACTGCCCACCGTGGGTCCTGCAAAGAGAACGACCAATTGACCCGTGATAGAATCGTATGCCCCGCTTTGTCATTACCCGTCTCGAACTCTCACCACGAGCTGTCGCATGCCTCTCGAATGTTCTTATGCCTCCGTACCCAAAGATCAGTTTCAAATACAACCTGTGATTCTGGTAGGTAGACACGCAGAAATTTTACTGGTTTTTCCGCTCCGATTGTACTGAATTTCGACGGATAACCTGCACTTTACGATATTCAAGATTGATGAACTAATCAGATTAACAGGGCGCCAAATATCTAGGTTACAGTTCGGCACTATGAGCTGGGATCGAACCTTGGAATGGTAAGTTTTCGAGTAGGGACGTGGTTACTAGATTGCAAGACCGACTCAAGAGGAAGCGGAGGAGATCAAGTTTTGTTTGGCCGGCGGTGTGTCGTAGTTGTGTGTCCTGGAAGCCAAGTACTGATTTTTCTTGGATTTTTTCAGTATTAATATGTACCCACGCTATGAACATAGGTCCCCCAAAAATTAGAGATCAACTATGTCAGCAAATGCGACTGAATTTCCATCAGCTGACCTAGAACTCCCGCATCTCATCTGTTCAAGAATTCCGTCGTCACAGCTTTCCTTCTTTTCCGTTGGGATTCTCAGCACCAGAAGTGCGGACCAGGTGAAACCATCATGTTCCACTTTGATCCTCTGAGTTTTCCGCGTCTGATATGGATTTACAGTGGAAATCAGCGGATTGTCGAGCTGGTGGAGCAACCATCGATTTTTTTATCCACAGGGAAATCGAGAGCTGCCGATAAGGCCGCTCGAGGCCTTGTTTTTGCACTCCGCTGGTCTAAATGAACAGATTCGGCGGTGTTCAGCTAGGTTCCGTTTCTTTTCTGCGTCGAAACTCACTCAGAAAGTCTCTGGCACTACATCAGGTTCATCTCCTGGAACTCATCCTTCATGAATGGCAAAGGCAAGTACGCGATCCCCTAGCTGGAGACCGCTTGGGTTCTGGGCCTCAAATTACGATCGCTAGCCATGAACAGCTTTCAAAGATATTATTCATTCGTCCTTTGAATAAGGACATGAGGTGATTGCTTCAGCGGTAAAATCTCATATAAAAGTCCCTGATTTACCGTGGCACTATTGATGGATCGAATTTAACGGAAATAGACTTCAGCCTTCTGAAAGACAGTACAACGCTCCTCCTCAGATCTTCCAGTCTTCAGTACATCGCCGTCGACCAGTTGAATCTCTTCTCAATGAAAGAAATTTGTAACATATCTTGTGGCCTATGGATAATTATGGTTCTGCAGAGGCGGTGCAGTAGAAGCCCAAGGAAGCGTTGCTGGGACAATTTGTTCGGAAGTAAAGGATAGCGGAGCGATTGAGGGCTTCATTCTCGTACAGATACTCGTGTTTTTAGAACTGGCTGTTCATTTTACTCTGAGTTTGACTCTCTCATGGATGACCGTTTTTATTGCACGCTAGTTATCTCAGGCCCTTGAAACCTACATTACAGTATGTAGCTAGCCCTCGCCTTTATAGAAATGCTCAGCGGAATTTGAATGAATTGTAATTACGTCCTATTATGTATAAATGTCAAAGTACAATTGAAGGTTGAGTGGGATCACGTTGAAACCAAGTCTGCAGACTCTTTGCTTCTTACGCCATCATCTCACCGTGAAGTATCGTTGAACTCCCTGTCCCCTTCTGTATATTCTGCTGCGCAGGAACTCTTTACTTTTTTTTTTTCTCCAACAAGGCAGAACCTATATTTCCAATGAAAATTCTCCGGCGTTTTTTCTTTCCTTGCACGGACAATATCAACCATAGTTCCTCCTCGTTTTTACCTTTCTTTGACAACTATTGCCCACGTTCCGCCTCCTGGATCTTCTTACTACGCCCTGGGAGCTTGAGCAATGCCCGCCCCTGCAGAACTTCGCGGCCGTGTCTACCGTATCCTCCAACTGAAATTTGTCCTAGCGAGCTTAGCTTGGACTTACGGTCAAGTTTCTAACGATATTCACGAAGAAATACGCTCCATTTTCGAAGCTGTTGCTCTTTTCAGGCGTGGTAATATGGGCTTTTTTAGGTGAAATTGATCATCCACTGCCATTATTATGTTTCAATATGCAGACTTATCGTAAGTCCAGCACATCTTGTCTTGTTGTGGTAAGAAGTAGTTTCAGTGAGCTTTTGAGAAATGCGGGTCAAGGGTTGCTAAGTGTAACGGCCGCATTCAAACCCGTACGGACCTTACCAATCAAGAACTATAGACTAGTTTAACAGCAATTATCATTGATAAGTATGCTAACTCACACCGGGTGCGAAAACAAATGCGGGATAAACACACACACCAATGCATTTGTGTCAAACAGGCAAATTTTAGGGTTTCTCAGACAGTAGAATTTTTACTCAAGATACAGTAATTACGAAGCTGTCCATATCTCACTTCTTATATTCTGTAAAATTCAAACATAATAATGACAATTGTATCATCTACATCTTGACTGATCCAGATTCCAATGATCATTAAACTATTTTGAGATCTGCGAGAAGGTGTGGATTGCCATGAGAGCTTTCAAATATAGCATTGTACATTATTGACAGTTCATCGCAGTTGCAACACTTAGGGGGACGCATCATTCAAAATGTAAATTCTCATTGCACAGTTCATCAACTACTGCGAGAAGGTGTGAGATGAAATGCTCTTAGAATCATGTATTCTCACTGGTCAGGACCATCATACGCGTATGTGAAACCCTAGAATAACTGCGAGGCAACCTCGGACAAGCGCATTACTCATGATTAATATTGTATTGGTGTGAATGACCGTCGTTATTCGCTACATTCACATATACAGAGTAATTTTGAGAGTATGTCGTGAATTTCGAGTTCTAATGTAATAGTGCAAAATGTATAAGGCTGTTAAGTTCTAGTTGCAAGAAAGTCAGGAACTTGTTCGATTGAAGCTTTTAGCTTACCTAAAACTAAGGCATATCAATTACCTGCTACTAAACCTTGAGAGGGATGGCGTTCTTTGACCAAAAGCCTGTGTAAAATCACCACGAGGCTAGCACGAATTTGGATCAAGTCAGAAATAAAGCTCACAATATCATCTGTCTGGGGCAATGTTATATTAATTGCATAATGATGTTGCTGATGCGAATATAAAATTATAGTTACATCGCGATTAAATTACCAAGCCCTAAGGAAAGCGGCGTTTGGGTCAGCAGATGAACACAGGGCACAAATAGCCGCCACACGATAGCATTGGCCCAATACTAACGGCAGGGCCTTAAGTAAAGACCACTTCTAGTATCAACGTCACGACGGAGTTTGTGTAGCTGTGGTATAAAAAGATTGGGTACAGTGACCAAATACCGTGTCTTTCACTCTACTCATGACTCCAGAAGAACAGCAAGATATTGTGGGGGCAGCCACAATAATCTACGTGAACACAATATCTAATTTAATAGTGGCAGCAGCCGGCTATGGTATGCATCATAGTTTAACTTAAATTTTGTTTCAAGACCACTATTCCATATGAAAGCTCAGGCTGTTAATAACCGTGTAACTCTTCTAGGGCTATCTGTTCTCGGCATACTTATTGCTGGTTATATCTTAGTGTATGCAAAGCTGCAGATCGCTACTAAGGTTTCCAACTGATATGTATGTTTGATAGAGCCCAATTTCAAACCCGTTCAAGAACCTTTGCACCTCCTGCCTTCCTGATCATCACATTCTTGTTAATAACCTGGGGCACTATTATCCATATAGCAGTCCCAGTTATACAAGATCAGAATTATTTTATTGGGATAAAACCAGAAATCCAGGGAGAGCTTGAAGCTCAAATCCAGATGACGTTTAATAAAACTTTACCAATGACTGAGATGGACGGTTGGGTTTTAACAATCTCGGTGAGTTTACTGTATCTTTCCCTCATTCAAATGAATTCATCCTGTTCTGCAGACACTTTTGAGTGATTTTATTGTAGTTTGGAGAGCCTGGGTATTATTTCAGCCAGAAAGGCTTTGGAAAGTCATACTCGTGCTTCTTATAGTTGCAAACGTTGGTATGTAGGATTCTCCTTAAACATCATACATGGCAACTTGAAGTCCACCTCATCTTTTACATGATATCTTATAGGAGTCAATCTTGCAGATTGCATCTTGGATAACATTGATATCAAGGTGCTACAAGCTGACTCTGATACAATTTTGGACTGGTTATCACTTGTGGTCTCACTTGTGGTTAACGTTATTGCAACAGGCCTGATTGCATGGAAGACATGGCGAGTGCCTTCGAAATCTTACCTGTAGTAACCCAACTCTTACTATTTATTATGCTCTCAGGAAGCACTATCATTTCATGTCAGAAGCAGCGATCCACAGAAGAACTAGGGTTATGAATATCCTACTTCTGTTGGTTGAATCTGGTGCTATCTATTGCACAATACAAGCCCTCTATGGTGTCTTCACCCTGTTGAATATATATGGTCCCGCAGATAATGTTAAACTTTACCTAACCTATGAAATTACCGGTTCTTTACTTTTTCTTTCCTCTGTGAGTCCTGGCTCCTCTTGTGAGTTCTGCTGATTTTCAAAAATCATTTTAATAGGGGTGGTATCCTATTGCAGTAGTCATTCTGGTCTACCTAAATAGCTCTCCGGTATCTGAGACTTTCCACCTAAACCAGACTATTTAAGACTCAAGTTGCACGAAGGGTCATAGTTCGAGCATGACTGTCCACTCACACTCTGCCAGAAGGACCTGCACAGAAGTGTGAGGTTCATACACTTATCCGACCATCTGGGCAGTTGTTTTTCTGCTCCGTGCTTTACATCGTCTTCATCGCACCACTTTGTGGATCGCTATTTAACATATGATTCTTTATCGCTGAACTACGTACTGATTCCCCTCTCTTTACTCCTCTCTTTGCCAGTATATATCACTTGTAACTGTGTAATTACTTTGTCTTTACCTTGTCGTCAAAAATCACACTGGTTATTCGCCCACAGACTTCCAAGCTGCCTATTTGTCTAGGCAGAGGTGAACTTTCTTCGTAGTACCGAAATCTGATTATTGAGTCTTCAACTTAGATTTTCAGTCTGCTATGACACAAGCATCTTCATGGGTCTTCCTAAATGTTAGAGAATACCTAGGTCAGAAACTATTAGCGGATGTGCGCGCCGCCGATGTATGACTCCCACATTTCATCTTCTTGGGAATTCCATCATGCCAGTTTCCCTTCTGGTCCGTCGGCATTCTCAGCGCCAGAAGTGCGGACCAGGTGAAACGATCACGTTCCATTTTTGATCGTCTGAGTTTTCCGCGTCTGATATCGATGTGCAAGTGGAAATCAGCGGATCGTCGAGCTGACAACTTGAGAGGAGCAACCATAGATTTTTATGCACCGCGAAATCCAGACTATCGATACGCCCGCACGAGGCCTTTTTTTGAACTCCGTTGGTCTAAATGATCAGTTTCGGCAGTACCCAGGTTAATTCCCCGTTTCTTTTCTGCGTCGAAAATTTTGCTCAGAAAGTCTCTGGCTCTACATCAGGTTTATCTCCTGGAACTCATGCTTCATGAATTTCACAGGCAGGTACGCCCTCCCCAGGCTAGAGACCGCTTGGGTTCTGGGCCTCAAACTAAGATCGTTAGCCATGAACGGCTTTCAAAGGTATTATTCATTCGTCCTTTGAATAAGGACATGAGGTGATTGCTTCAGTGGTAAAATCTCATATAAAAGTCCCTGATTCGCCGTGGCGTTATCGATGGATCGAATTTAACGGAAATAGACTTCAGCCTTCTGAAAGACATTACGACGCTCCTACTTTGATCTTCCAGGCTTCAGTACATCGCCGTCGACCTGTGGAATCTCTCCCCGACGAAGGAGATTTCTGACCTGACCTGTAGCCTGTGGGATATAGTTCTTGGTGCGGTTGGTATCTCGCCCTCGAGTTACACAAACACTGGCTTGGGGTTGATGTTGGCTCCACAGAGACGGTTCGGTAGAAGCCCAAGGAACCGTCTTCGGGACGAATTGTTCGGAGATGAAGGATGGCAGAGCGATTGAGGGCTTCATTCTCGTACAAAAACGCGTGTTTCTGAAACTGGGTGTTCATTTTACACTGAGTTTGAGCTGTCTCATAGATGGCCGTTTCTGTTGCACGCTGGTTATCCCTTGGAAAGCTACACAGTATGTAGCTCGCTGTTTCTCGCCTTTGGAGCAACCTATAGAAATGTTCTGTAGAATTTGAATAAATTTCAATTACGTCCGATTATGTATAAATGTCAAAGGTACAATTGAAGGTTGAGCGGATCACGTTCAACTCAAGTTCGCTCCTTGCTTCTTACCACCATCATCTCAGCGCGTGAAGCATCGACGAACTCCCAGTCCACTTCTGTATATTCCGCTGCGCAGGAACCCTTTACTTTTCCTTTCTCCATCGCAAGGCAGAGCCTAAATCTTCATTGAAAACCCTCCCGGCCTTTTTTCTTTCTCTTGCACGGTCAATATCATCCACGGTCCCCCGCCATGAAAGCATTCACGTTCTTCTTGAAATTTCTCCTCGCCTTTACCTTTCTCTTCACCAATGTCGTCGCCCTTGTCCCTCCTGGATCTTCTTACTTCGCCTTGGCGGCTCGAGCTATGTCAGCCCCTGCGGAACTTCGCGGTCGCGCCTACCGTATTCTCCAAGCGAAATTCGTCCCGGCAGGCCTAGCTGAGATTCATCGTCGAGCTTCTAACGATGATTTCGAGGAAGAAGAACGCGCCATTTTCGAAACTGTCGCTCCTTTGGGACGCGCGGAAAGGTTCTACGCTGTGCAGAAGAAACGCGAGGAAGAACGTCGTCGTCGTCGAGATGTTGAGACTGTAGCGGTCGCGAATGGTAAACGAAGTTCATCCGCTGCAGACGACACGCTTTTGTCCCATAGCGGTCCTAACGGCGCGGCAGAAGAAGCTAGTCCGAATTCGGCATCTTCGCCCGCTCCCGCTGTTCTGAAGCCATCTCCTACGGTTGCATCCGTGTCTTCTTCCTCATTGGTGACGCATATTCCTACTCCTACTACTCCTACGTCGACTCATGAAATGTCCAAAATAGTGAAGGAATCCTTGTCGTCATCAAAAAAGCTAAAAGAAAACTCGAAGTCAGGTAGTACAAAGGTCAAGGTGAATGGGACGGATGCTCGTCAGAGGAAAGTGAGGCGTAAGGGTGTGGCTGGCATGGAGAAGAAGACGACGCTAAACATGATCTGAGTGCGTCTACACGAGTTTTTGAATGTGCTGGGAATGGATACATATACGGGTTTTCATTCTATTTTTATTCGTGTTTACGTACATGCCCATTTCGGTTTCCTTTCTTAGTTTCTATACCCTTTTCTTGTGGTACTCGATTTGTACTCAACCACGGTCTAGCTATGTGGTCTATATCATGGACTGGTTTTTTCCGTACCTGCGCCCGCAAGTTCCTAGTCAGCTCTTTTTAGTTCCTGTGATTTCGGAGTCGGATAGATTTGGGCAATTTCTCCGAACAAATTTCGTTTCAATGAGCCAAGAACTGGCCAAGAAAAGACCATCAAGCATACGTGACGAAAATCATTCAGCTTACATTCGTCATCAGTGTACGTGGCCGGTCCGCTGACCCCGCCTCTCAGGGCAGCTGCAGATGACGCACCGAGGCTTAGTCTATAATTAAAAAACTAGGGACATGTTCCGCTCATTACTTCAGGATCCAACGCCTCCAAATCTGAAGCCTGGTCAAAAAGGCAACTCCGAAATGAAAGGGCCCAGGTGAGTATTTAAATGGCTATTCTCAATACGATGCCGAATGAACATAGCGTCAGCAGTCATCCGAAAGTAAACAGCAGCACCGCATCCAGCGCCAAATATACTGCACACTTTACTCCATATACCAGGCTATAGACCCTCGGGGGAAAATCTCTTTCAACCCGAGGCGCAGGACCGCGCTCCCACATCGGAACCCAGCGACTCAAATCGCGTTCATCTCGTAAGTAGCTACCCGAAAGCTCATCGCATTTACACTATTCACATAAGTACTCTGAGTAATTATAATTGTTTCGTCCTATATACTTAAAATCCCGGTTCCCCCAATCCATCATGGCTTCTTCCTCCTCTTCTTCCACCACCTCTCCCTCGTCCTTCATCGTGAAACCCCTCCCCCCACCTCGGAATCCAAAACGTACTTCTCCTAAAGCCCATTTTGATTTGCTGAAGGAGCTTAGCAAAAGCCGATTTCAAGAATATCCAAATTCGAAGCGAGACGAAGATGCCGAAATTGTTTATACGCAATTTGCTCCTCCTGCACCACCCAAGACTTCTCCTCGATGTGAGTATAATTTCATAGTAGAACGTAACTGTCGATATAGATTCTGACTGTTTTTGTCACAGTCAACGCTCAGGACGCGGAAATAACCGTCGTCTCCTCCGATAACGTTCTCTTCCGATTACACAAGATGAACGTCCAAGTGACTGCAGGCAGTCTACTCCATTCTTCAGACACTGAGGACGACTACATCGTCGTAAGCGAGTCATCAGACGTGCTGGAGATCCTCTTCGAGTTTTTGTACCCCGATTACGAGACGGACTTGGAGAAGCTCGACTTTGAGGCGTTGCTGAATGTAGCGGATGCGGCGGAGAAGTATGGTGTGTTTTATGCGATGAGTCATTGTACGTTTTGCTTGAGGTGAGTTGTCGCTTGTGGCTGTAGCTATACATAGCTGCGTTCCCGCCGGCATCTGACATGTGTGCGCTGACGCATCGGATTTTCTTTTTCTTTTTCTTTTACGAAACAGGAAACACACATTATTCCATGCACCGGAATTAATACGGTTCGCAGTCAGGCATCACAAAGAGAAGATGCTGGCGGAACTTACTCCAGCTTTACTTGATATGGAACTCGCAGACGTGATAAATATCTTACCACCTCCGGCCTTTGCAGATTTCGTACGTACCTTTTTTGTTTCTCCCCGCACACCGTAAACTCACATCGAATCACAGTGTCTCTTCCGCGACCAATGGGTCCAAGCTCTCCTCCAATCCGCTTCCCTAGTCCTCGACATCATCACCAGCGAACACAGCAACCAATCCCAATCCTCCTCATACCCGTGTTCCAAACAACCCGAAACGCAAGTAGGACAGGTGTTAAAGCGTTTCATGGACAGCGCGATGGAGAAACCTAGCCTTCTATTTCCGGAGGACCTAGGGAGGAAGTTGGTTCAGGTGGAAGGCACCATCAGTGCGAACGGATGTGGTTGGTGTAGAAATGCGTTTGCGAGGTTTAAGGAGGATGTGATGGAGCTAGTTGAGGGGCTGCCAAAGACGTTCCCGGTGCAGTTGTATTGAGCGGTGGGTTTTGAGGAGTTTATACTCCCCCGTCAATACCTCGTCTATGGCTTAGATGCCCATTTTATCCCATCCATCCCATCTATCTTGAACTGGGTTGGGACCCCAGGTAGACTTGTCGCCTTCAGTCTTTGGTGACATTACGGCTCGACAGCGGAGCAGGAGAAGATTTCCTGTAGTTCTAGCGCGTAGGGATTGAAGGCCCAGCGATCCCTGGGATGCCGTGTTCTGTTCCTCAGACGATTTTTAGATCGGAAGGTCTGAATCATGAAAGGACAATTTCATTCATTTGCAATACTTGAACTACTGATATGCTACTCATTTACATACTTACTTTTGATTCTCGTTCGACGAGCTGGACTACTTAATTTTATATGTATCCATACTTATCGTTTTACCAATACCATTCGCGATTTATTGGGCAATCTTTGATCACCGTTCGTGTCAGAGCCTCAGAGTTTTATCCGCAGAATTCGGAGGAAGGAATACTTTAGGGTTATTAAGTTTGTCTTGTCCTAATGAACTAATGAACGTATGAACGTATGAACAGCGGCGTTAATTGATTGCCGACTTGCCGGCGAGCGTAAACAGCAACCGGTTTGCGGCATCAACGATGGCGAGGCACAGGCGGAACGCTCGCCTGATCCTATCAACTTTTGAACGTTGCGGTAACCACCCAAATACTGTACCTGTACGCTTATCGGGAGGCAAAAGGTACATGTTCACATCAAATCCGTCAATACACTGGATTTTTTAACTCGCTACAACGGAATTTATTGCTGCTGAGCTTACGTCGCTGCACTGGATCTCTGCATATCATAAATCTTCTAAATTGAGTAGTAGTGCATATATATTCCCGACCTCGGACGGACATCTAACTTGTTGTGCGTTTGCCAAGAACCTTCACTTTTCCCTTTTGCTCATTCGCACATTATCAGACTTCGGCTAGTAAGTTCACAACTGGTGAATTGTACGAGACTAAATTTGATGGGCAGTACATGGTTGGCAGAAATCAACACCGATCCTATGCCTTTTTGTTCGAATTGCGGCCGCTTGAATCTGGATCACCTTGCTCATCGCTTGGCGGGCGGCCGCATCCAGGAGACAGCCTACCACGGCCTTGTACAAAGGAACAGAGTGAATCAAATTCCAGCTACTGCCTAGGAACGCTCACGCATGTAGGCCATGAGGAGCGGAGAGTTGGAACACTTCAATCTCGCTATATTGGAACTGAAAAAGAACCTGGTCAGACTGGAACAACTTCGAACTTAGGAAGTCTCCTTTCTTCCATTCGAAAATTGGCATCAGAGACTCTACTCCGGATATTCATTGAGGCTGGAGGACCGCTCTAAATCATCCTATCCAATCCAATCCAAACCCAGAAAACTTCAAAATCCAGTTTGTAGCTTATCTTGGGTTTGTTCTTAGACGAGGTTTTGTGTTTGTATAGCTGATCCATCAAAGTGCGACAATACATAGTATGCATCATCTACTTAGTTATTCCGGGACTTGTTTCTCTTTGGCTTTGTTCTTTTTTATTATCAGCGTTGTTTAGTCCTTTTTTTTTTTTTGTTCTCATTCCTTTTTGTGATATACCGTATACGATATCGCCGCATTCTGTGATACTTATATTGAACAAAAATTCGCATATCTAAGTAAATTCATCCATATCTGCATGCAGAGTATGTAGAGTATGTGTTCGTGTTCATAGTCTGTACTACTAAAGTTAAGTAGACTAATTGCGATCCAACATGATCACTCCTGAGAGTATTTTCGCTACCCCACTTCAATCTTCCCATAAATCCCCAGCATGACCATTACAACTCTGAAAAGCATTGGGACCAAGTTGCACCGTACACACAATTTTGGAATGATAACTTGTTATACCCAATGCGAGAAATTATGCATACAGTTCTAGGGGTCCATAAACTTTTACGGAAATGTGGAGGAATCCAAACAAAGGGGGGAGAGATATGGGGAACTTGGATCCAACCATGGGGTGATAGAATCCAATTTGGATTGATATTGGCTAGACACTGAGTTAGGGGAGAATCAGGGAAGTATTTGAGGTGGCTTACCGTTCAACTGAAGCATGGATAAATGATCATTTAGACCATTAGGATTATCAGAGACTCCGGGCACTCTGTCATTGATTGACCTGGCAGGTACTATCCTAGTACCATTCGAAGAAAAATCTAGAGAGAGGACAAAATTGTCATAACCATGGAGTGATTCACCAATCTCAATGTCAGCAGTAGCATCCCAAATCCTCACTGTCAGGTCCGAAGATCCAGATGCAATCCTGGCTCCATCAGGTGAAAATGCTACAGACTGGACAATATTATCATGACCATGGAAAGGGTCACCAATTTGAGTTCTAGTAGTGGCATCCCAGATTCTCACTGTCCTGTCTGAAGACCCAGACACAATCCTTGTTCCATCAGGTGAAAATGCCACTGACAGGACAGGACCATTATGGTCATGGAGAGGATGACCAATTTGAGTTCCATTGCTGGCATCCCAGATCCTTATTCTCCTATCATCAGACCCAGACACAATCTTTGTTCCATCAGGTGAAAATGCTATTGACCGGACATAATCAAAATGGCCCAGCAGAGGATCATCAATCTGAATGCCAGTGGTGGAATCCCAGATCCTCACTGTTGTGTCAAAAGACCCAGACACAATCCTGGCTCCATCTAGTGAAAATGCTACTGACAAGACTGGACCATCATGACCATTGAGAGGATCACCAAGCTGCATGCCAGTAGTGACATCCCAGATCCTCATTGTGCTGTCTGAAGACCCCGACACAATTTTGGTTCCATCAGGTGAAAATGCTACTGACCAGATATAATCATCATGGCCATGGAGAGGGTCACCAATCTGAGTGCCAGTAGTGGCATCCCAAATTCACACTGTCTTGTCAAAAGACCCTGATGCAATCCTGGTTCCATCAGGTGAAAATGCTACTGACTGAATAGAACCGTCATGACCAAAGAGAGGATGACCAATCTGATTTCCTGTGGTGGTGTCCCAAATCCTTACTGTTCTGTCTAAAGACCCAGATACAATCCTGGTTCCATCAGATGAAAACATTACTGACAGGACAGAATTGTCATGACCAGGGAGAAGATTGTCAAACTGGGTGCCAGCAGTAGCATCCCATATCCTCACTGTTCTGTCCTTAGACCCTGACACAATCCTGGTTCCATCAGGTGAAAATGCTACTGACCGGACTATGGCATCATGGCCATAGAGAGGATCACCCATCTGAGTGCCAGCAGTAGAATCCCAGATCCTCACTGTTTTGTCATCAGACCCAGACACAATCCTGGTTCCATCAGGTGAAAATGCTACTGACTGAACACTAGCAGTATGACCACAGAGAGAATTGCCAATCTGAGTGCCAGTAGTGACATTCCAGATCCTCACTGTCCCATCCCATGACCCAGACACAATCCTGGACCCATCAGGTGAAAATGCTACTGACTGGACATAATTATCATGACCATACAGAGGATCACCAATCTGAATGCCAGTGATGGCATCCCAGATCCTTATTGTTCTATCTTTAGATCCAGATACAATTCTAGTCCCATCATGTGAAAATGCTACTGACCGAACATAATCATCATGGCCATGGAGAGTATCACAAAGCTGAGCACCAGAAGTGCTGTCCCAGATCCTCACTGTCTGGTCCCAAGATCCAGATACAATCTTTGTTCCATCAGGTGAAAATGCTACTGACAGGACTATATCATCATGACCCTGGAATGGGTCACCAATCTGAGTGCCAGTGGTGGCATCCCATATCCTCACTGTCATGTCCTCAGACCCAGATACAATCTTGGTTCCATCAGATGAAAATGCTACAGAATGGACATAATTCTCATGAGCCCAGAGAGCATTACCAATTTGAGTTCCAGTTGTGGCATCCCAAATTCTCACAGCATGATCCATACCTCCAGACACAATCTTAGTACCATCAGTGGAGTATCCCACACATTTCACTTCCTTAACTGCATTCAGCAATGCCATTTGCCGACCAGTCCCTTTGATCAACTGTTGCTCCATCTTTACTGCTCTCTGAAGTTCAACCTTAATTCCACTGCTCCTTTCCCAGAATGGCATGATACTCAAATACAGATGTGGTGTCATTCTACTGACACTGCTACTCCCAAACATTATCAACAAATTTCGCAGATCTAACAATAGATCTTTTACCTCCATCATAGTTGAATTGTTTGCTTCCTAATATCTTGTTAATATCTTGCAGTTATATATTTATAGAACACAACATACCTGCAGTACCACTTCTAAAATTTCTCCACATCTTGTTAATGCCTGCATTAAACTCATGGCCTCTATCCAAAAAATTCCCTTTTCCTGTAAAAATTTCTCCAAATGTGGGATCAATGTATTTTTTGGCTCTGCTATTTTAACATGATTACTCTAATACTGACAACAATACTCCAGAGTTTCCCCAATATTTTCCTTGATTTTTCTATCCAATTCTTCAACTTCTGAATCTGGTGTAAAGGATGATGGCAATTCACACATGTTAAAATGTAGTCCTTCCCATAAAATTCTGAAACAGGTTAAGCTCAAGGAAAGATGTTGTACATTCTTATTGTAGCCCCTTTCATTGATGATAAACTCAGGAAAAGATAAATGCAAAGTGTATATAGCATCTGATGTAAAGCAAACTGCATGCAATCTGCTAACCAGGTTCTTTACAGTGTCTTCAGACACTGCCACTAAGTTTGCCAATGCTTTGCATGTCAATGGTTTACTCAATGAAACCAATGTATGCAAAATCTTCCAATCCTGCTCTTTCTCATCTGGTTCCATACCCGCAAAAGCATCTTCCAGAACCCAAGTATACAACTCTTGGAGATCTTCTGACTTTCTACTCTGCTCTAGTGATTTTATGAACCTTTCTCGCTGCCTGTCAATTACCTTCACACCCTTTACAAACTTGACTATTGTGGCAGCATAAATAAAAAGTTTTTTACATAGCTTTGTCAGTCTCTCTAGCTCCACTTCTGATGCAATATGTCTCAGCTCTGACTTCAGATAGGTTTTAATGTCATTTCGCACTTCAGTTTCTCCTACACTATGCAGAATGAATTCCTTAAACTCTATGACAGGACCTATACTTTCATGAAATTGCACAAGCTGCCCAATTTCAGGCTCCGGACGACTGGTCAAAAGGAACTTTAACTTATGCAGTCTGTGGCCTTGAATTGCAGCCATAAGTGGCTTTAATGCCAATTCAATGTCTTGGCATTCATCTAAAGCATCCAAAACTACCACCGGTAATTTATCATTGTTCCAGGGAGTGACCATCAATTCCTGGCAAGGTTCAATTAGAAGCCTGTATACTTGTTCTTCTGGCTTCTTTGCAGAAATGTCAGGATATTTACTAAGAATACCTCTGAGTGCAACAGCAAATCTTCTAGAGTAATTGGCTAATTGATATGCCAGAGTGGGAATAATTAACCAATATTCCTTGCATTCAGGTATTTGGCGAGAGCAGAAGAAAGACCCTGCAAGAGTGCCTTTGGCTTTAAGGCTCTCACAAACGGACATGGCAATTGTGCTCTTTCCTGTCCCAGCCATTCCACAGATCCAGTATCCGGTAGTACTGTTAGAGTCAGAAGCCCATTTTTCAATATCTTCAATAATTTTTACTCTTGTGTCTGCATGGCAAGCTCTGCGAACATATTTTGCACCTATATCTGCGTCATAATATGCCTTGGAAGCATGCTTTAACTCTTTCAGAGCAATCGCCTAGAACGATTATA
The DNA here is from genome assembly GCA_000827265.1 of Collybiopsis luxurians FD-317 M1. Classification (NCBI taxonomy): domain Eukaryota; kingdom Fungi; phylum Basidiomycota; class Agaricomycetes; order Agaricales; family Omphalotaceae; genus Collybiopsis; species Collybiopsis luxurians. Next base: position 194,274 of record KN834761.1, on the reverse strand, counting down.
TTTGTTGAGCACTGGTTGAGCATTACTCAGCCTTATTTTTAAATTGATACTTACCTCCAAAATTTTCCCAATGTCAGTTTCAATGGCAGAAATTAGCTTCATCTGTATAATTTGCCACCATAAGTCTCCATTCTTCCAGGTTAGATTTGATAAAATTTTACCTGGCATTCCTGATATGCGCTTTGAACCTCCCTCTTAAAGGTTTCAATCCTATCTGCTATTTGGTTCTTCTGAACCACTTTCATAAAATTACTAGTCTGCTTCTGTGTTTTGATCTTCTCAGTGATTCCGTCAAGTTTGCTGCCAGGAAGTGAGCAATCAATATCATTTCTGAGCTTGATTATCTTACTTAGCCAAAACTTGGAAGATCTGCTCTTCAGATGTGCCAATGCCATCTTTGTTTAGCTGTTGATGTATGAGTCTTGTCATGGAGGATAAATCCTCTGCAAGAGCTTGAAGGGCTTCTGTATTTCCAGATACTTTCTATGTAAAAAATTTAAATTGTACATTCCAAGTAATTATTCTAGGACAGACCTTGTAAATGTGTATACACTCAATAATGCCGCCTACCGCACCCTGCAAAGGTGCGAATGGTACCGATATTTCTTTCAGAACCATTAAAGTTGTTTCAAGAGTGTCGACCACAGTGCCAGATGCTATAGGAAACCGAGTTGTAGATGGCCCCTGCGATTCAGCTCTCAGGTTAGGTGTGCCACTAGAAGTAGAGATCCTACTCTCAGGAATTACCGCAGCCTCTTGTTGATTGGTAGACAGCCCCTGCATTCTAATATGCAGAGCAGGCAGGGCAGAGGTTAAGGAAGGAGTTACCAGCCCAACTGCAGTCCTGCCTTCTACAATGTCAGACTGATTGGTGAAAGGTGCCTGCAGTACAGTTCCGTATTCTGGAGCAGCAGGTGAAGCATTCCCAGTAAGTATGACATTTTGATTCTTCTTTTTCCCAAAGAATTTTTTGACTTGGGTAGTGATCTTGCGCATTGTTGACTCCACCGCGACAATTGTAATGATGGCACTCGACGAAGTGAGTAACATGTACAGCTGCAGCCGTCCTTCCTATATACTCTGACAGTTGTTAGTTGATGATTGATATGCTGCGAACTTCCGAAGTTTCGTGATTGGTTGAGGCCAACCGGATTTGTCGGTCCAAGCTGGACATGTGAGCAATGCATCTAAATATTTGAATGGACGTCACTTTGGCATGTGCCGCCTGAAAGCTTCAGGACAAAGACAAGTTAGCGTCTGATGTGGGAGTAAGATTCTAAACACATACTGTAACACTGCGGAGATTTTACAATGCTGGCGACACAGAAAGCCAGAGGTTTTCCAGAGGTTCGGAACAAAAAGTTCACATTTTTTCCATTGAGGCTTGTTAAAATAATATCGCCGAGGTTATTCGAAGATTATCCTTAAATCGAGGATATGTTGAGGTTATGGTGAGGTTATTTTAACTTACAAATATTCTCACCATAGTTGCTGCAACGTTATTCTAAAAAGCCTCGTTGCGAAAAATGTGAGAATTTTGTTCCGAAGCTCCATAAAACCTTTGGCTTTCTTCCCAACAGGTATCGTGAATTCCCCGCAGTGTAAGGCGTGAAAACTCCAAAATTTGACCGGACCGTATCCCCGGTATACGGCCGTAATACGGTACCCTCCTGCATGACATTTAACCTATGGTGCGGCAACATCAGGACCCCTCAGTCTTGGAAGAGATGACACATAACAGCTGAAAAGCTGAATTCACAATTCAACATGAGTGACCTCCTATAGAACCTCTTGGGAGCTCTGGACCACGCGAGTAAGAAATTGGTGTAGTGGAGCCCAGGACCTAAGGGATTGGCACAGATTTGCCGGTGTACAATGTCTGAAAAACCAATTATAGATCCTTCCTTCGTTGATTCATCTAGAATTCTCCTATCTGATGGAAAGTACACAGTAACTCCAAGACCTTGCATCTACATTCAAACACACTGGCTCAGCTCTTTGCATCAAATGTCTAAGTACGTACTTGAAAATGAAAAGCGGGTACGTGACCGGAAAGAAAAACACTAGACACTTTTAGAATGGCATATCATCAGTCACTGCAGCAAATGCAACACGCTTCCGTGAACAAGTCCTGGAACAGCTTCTATGGCTAAGCTAAAAATATGAGGCCCAAAGAGCAAAGATTATCTACAGCCTCATGGTTGCTCCTCCTCATTTCTCGGTGCCCCACCATTCAAAAGGGGATGAAAGGTATTGCCATCCTGGTCTTTTTATTGCCCCTTCATTGCACAAGGTGACTGTGCCATTATTATCTCTCAAGAGTTTGCAACCGTAAGCAGGAAGCAAAGTATCATGGAACAAAGGGAATTGGTCCCAAACCACCATCTCCAACTGTGGAGTACCGTGTCCTAGCCGCATCGCATTTCGATGAGTTCTTGGGTAGGCTCCCCAATCACCTTCATCAATCAGAAAGTAAAGATGCGTTAAAGAGCCAAGAGATGAGATTGCGGGTAGGAGGATGTCCTGTCGCGGAGTCAGGAAAGCGCTATGAAGAGAATGTCTCGAGAAAATAGATGCACTTACCATCTGTTCCTCGTCCAATCCCTTAATAGGCAGAGAAAGCTCTTCTAGAGATGTGAATTTTTCCCAAATTGAGGACTTCGCAAAGACAGGGCCAAGAGCCTCATCCGGCAGGTCAGAGTCAATATCCATTGATAGACGTCTAAGAGAAGCATTGGCCGCCGAAGCTATGACAGCCTCGTACTCTTCTACCGTAAGAGGACATCGAATGACAAGCTCCTCAAGCCCAGGAAGGGGGTTCAAATTTAGCTGAAAGAGTCCACATTATTAGTTCCACCCAAACAAAGGAAAAATAGGCAAAACCTTGAAAAACTCGACGACATGGTCAGCATCCATGCACGATTGTCTTCCTATCTCTTCCGAACCTATGTAAAAACGCCGCAGACAATTGAAATAACCAAGTTTTAAAGCGATCTCGTTTAGGAGGTATCCCGAGCCCATTATATTTCCCGAGTATCCTGAAATATGATTAGATATGCTTCCAATATGCAAAGGATCACATTGGGTACCGGTGAAGCGTAAATTTGATTCCTTGGGGTAGTCCATGTGAATACTGTGGCACCAGTCGTGGTAGTACCGGTCTCCGTCACCTCCAAATAATTCAATGACTTCCAGGTGGCGTGCTGATGTCCATATCTCGGCTACACTTGGACTGCAATACCGAGAAACGAGTTGACTTAACTGAGGGAGCACCACCGGGACAACAAGTCCTTCTCCCGAATCGTACCCTTCGACAAAAATGGTCTTCAGCTTTGGCAGACACTTCAACACAATCTCCAGCAGAAGCGGCGCATCTTCAGCTCCGTCTTCATCCTCAATGGTGCTTCCGCTGCTGTACGATTCGAAGAAGGACAGACAAGTGTGATTTAAGCCGGTCATATTCCGCAAAGCCTTTTGGAGGACACTCGTTATCGGTTGATCATATTCGTACAATCCCGAGAACAGGAATTTGGCCGAAACAACACTTGCAGCACGTTTTGGATCAGCCGTAAAGAACCAAATATTGCGCTGGTCATTCCAGTTGTCGAAGTTGACATGTAAAGTGACTTGTTTCCAAGTCAAAGGCCGAGCGATAGCGAGAAGGATATGGTTACCGGCTAGACAGACATTTTGTAGGCTGTTTTTATCGTGAGATAGGTTGTGAATTGTTGCAGAGATGATTTCCTCTGGGAGGTCAACTAGAAGGGTCATCGGGGCGTCTAGATTGCGTGGAAGTTCAGTTCAAGTGAGGCGCTCAAGTTCATATCCGGGCACATCGCGTTTTCATCACCACCGGTCCGAGCTTCACCGGGCAAGTGTAATCCCCGTTGGTCCCAGTGATCTTCCGCTTGCCTGTTCGAAGCCTCGAGGATGTTCGCTGAAACCAAGGATACAACATTGACTCATACTAATCCAAGCAGCTGGCAACAAACATTATCAGAATTAAGAGGGTATAGATATAAATAGGTATATGATCGCCAGCCGTACGATGAAACGAAGGTTATGTATAGTACATTCTTCCCGGTCAAGTTATTAATATTGCATTAGCAAGTTTCAGTAGTAATTGTATATGAAGCGCCCTTGGAATTTGGGCGGCAAGTGGATTTCATCATCATCTGAACCAAAATACTATGGTTGTTGGGGATAGTTACCGGTTAGGGATAGTTAAACTTTCGAAAATTCACTGAAATGAAGGCCTTACGCTGGTCAGATGGCCTTGATAATTTTTTTATAGCATGTTTAGATACTAGTCCTTACTTCTATCCATTTACATATAGAATATTTCGAGGGCAAACGAAGTGGTGGAGGGAATAGTGAATTTGCTCAATCGCATATTTTCATCAAACGGCCAGGAACAGTATGATAGTCAATAGAATCAAAGTATGTGAATGGCTACAGTTTTAGAGTATGGTTATGAGAGCTTAAATTCCCAGTTTCAGAATAATCAAGGAAGAATTGACCAAACGAGAGCCAAGATGAAGTGGAGGATAAGTCGAGCGTGACTTCAAGCTCGGGGGAGGGGTTGCCGTTGTTTCGGCATCCAAAGTGAAGCGCCGTTGCCACAAAAATCTGTAGACTTATTTACGTAGTGCGATGACCAGGCCTAAATCCCTCCGAACAAACCCTGTAAAACCTCGCAAAATTGATGATGCCACCGAAGCAAGACTGGAACTAGCGAAGCAGGATCTCAATCACACAAACAAGTTTCCAACTAATTTTGTATATAGCAGCTTTATTTTTATCAAATTAATCACAATGTAGTCTATTCGAACACGATCAAATTTCATCAGCACAGTGGGCAGCATTTGCCAGCGGTGGCCTTGCCGTCTGAGCTGTCCTTGATCGAAGTGCCGATCAGCGGCATCTCCGTGACAACACCGTGACAAATGAGTGAACTATCCCTAACCACCCTCGGTCACCGCCCGACGCAGTCAGTAAAATCAATAAAAATCTCAGAAATTCATGATATGGGTTTTCAGGCCCTAGGAATCTAACTGTCTACTCAGAATAACAATACTCAAACAGATTGGAAAGTTATTAGTGTTTTGATCAAATCGAAACTATCCCTAACCATAGTACTTCCTTTCTATGTTCGTCAGCTTCTGAGGTTCTCCGCGCTGAACATGAGTACCCCAATAGACTTCTGTAGAGTATACGACGTTCCCATCGCTGGTGATGCCGGAATCGATGGTGGTACCATCCCAAGGATTGGTGAAGGTAGGCGGACCCTTGTCTTCAGGCTTGATCTTGATAAAGGCCGGTGCGGGAGTTCCTTCTCTCGAAATGCTGAATTTGCTCAGGAGGTGACGACTAATACCACGACGGGAAACAAAGACCCTCATCGACTTGTATTCGGCTCCGTCTGGCTGGACCATGGTCTTTGGAGAAATTCCTCGACGGTAGTCCGGAGGAACCAGAGGCTTTCCACGATATAGTTGCGATCCTATCAACTTCACGTTGAACGTTGCGGTAACCACCCAATACTGTACCTATACGCTTATCGAGAGACAAAAGGTCATGTTCACATCAAATCCGTCAATACACTGGATTTTTTAACTCGCTACAACGGGATTTGATCACTGCTGAGCTTACGTACCTGCACTGGATCTCTGCATTTCATAAATCTTCTAACTTGAGTAGTAGTGTAGTAGTGTATATATATTCCCGACCTCGGACGGACATCTAACTTGTTGTGCGCTTGCCAAGAACCCTCACTTTTCCCTTTTGCTCATTCGCAAACTGTCAGACTTCGGCTAATAAGTTCACAACTGGTGAATTGCACGAGACCAAATTTGATGGGCAGTACATAGTTGGCGGAAATCAACACTGATTCTATGCCTTTTTGTTCGAATTGCGGCCGCTTGAATCTGGATCACCTTGCTCAGCGCTCGGCAGGCGGCCGCATCCAGGAGACAGCCTACCATGGCCTTGTACAAAGGAACAGAGTGAATCAAGTCCAAGCTACTGCCTAGGAGCGCTCACGCATGTAGGCCGTGAGGAGCGGAGAGTTGGAACGCTTCAATCTCGCTATCTTGGAACTGAAAAAGAACCTGGTCAGGCTGGAACAACTTCGAAACAACCTTTTCTCAAAGGTTGAACCCAGGAAGGCTCCTATCTTCCATTCGAAAATTGGCACCAGAGACTCTACTCCGGAAATTCATTGAGGCTGGAGTACCACTTAGACTAAATCACCAAACCAACCGCAGGAAGCTTCAAAGTCCAGTTTTTAGTTTATCTCGGGTTTGCTCCTGGTGGCGGACACTGGTCCTCGAATGTGGTCCTCCATCGAGGTAGATTATGATCGATATCGCTCAAACATTACTAGTCCTAAACTCTTTGGGTTCATGCGAGAAGGCTTTCTAGTCCGTGGGGTAGTGCTCCAAAGCAGATTGTCTTGGGGAATATACATCGCCATTATAATGAGAAATACGTCTCCCATATATTGGGCATTTTGCGGTATTACCAATCCTTTAGTGTTGAAGTACATCAGCGAGGCGTCAGCACATTGGAGTGTTCTCTACTAAAATGCCTGCAGCTGTACGTCCGCCACCTCTCGGACATTGAGATACATCACGCATTTCGACCTTCTTGAAAGTCAACACATACTGCGGTACTTCGCAGGCGAAACTAGCAAGTTCCAATGCGGATGCACCACCATGCCTATCCCTCCCACCTGAGGATTATCATGGGCGGAATGAGGGAGGAGGCACCTGTGTATAATCACAGCATGCAGAATACCATGGCTCAAAGTGCAATGCCCGGGCCACTGACACAAAGGGGGCAGCGCAAAGGGCTCTTTATAACTGAAAAGCTATTTAGTGGCTATACAGTATTCAGAGGCTCTGGCTTTCTGGATGAATCAATTTCAGTTTCTTGTCCGAGTATAACAGAGTTTACTCAATTTGAGACTATCAAATACCACCATCAGCTGAAAAAATTGTCATTTGGCTTGTTTCTTTTACAAGTGAGTTTGTGAAGACAACGGACCTTGCTGTGGACTGCAAGAAAATAGGTTCTCAGCGGTATTTGATCGAGTGCTTAGTATGGCACTTACCTCTACTGAAGACTGCTCCGAGAAAAGAATATTTTCCTGGGGCTGCCTGGCAAGAGCTTTACTGTAAAGTTTGGATGTGCGAAGTCAAATGTGAAGCTCCTATCAGATTACTGTAATTTCTCTGCTTATTCTTTTTTTGACTACTGTAAAATCTGATAACTTACAAGGTAGTACTGGCCAGGAGGATAAGAATTTGTATCTGTTCCCCACATCCTCTGCTTATGCTTGATCTCACTAAATCTCAACTTACACGCAACTCAAAGATTGAAATTGTAATCTTTGAAAGTTCAAGTACTTACTCAGAGAATTTGCAGAAAATGAAACAACTTTAGGGACTATGATCCAAGAATCTTTGTCATTGCATATATGCGATTTACATTCAGTTTAATATAATAGCTGACAGCTGTGTTGGTGTTGGATGATTCATGGTGTATACACTATCTTCTCGTAGATTGAGCATCATATGCGACATCAGTATACTAGACAGGCTACAAATAAAGGAGATAAGGTATTTCAATTTGCTGCCCACTTTAGAAGTGATGGCAGTAGAGTGGACTCACATATTGCTGCAATGAGTGAATAGGCCTTTCAGCAGTCCCTGATTTTAACAACAATATCAAGTGGCGTCGAATTTCAATTCTTGACAAAACCTTACTGTTCCAAGCTACATAGAGAAAAAAGGAGATTAGTTGAGTTAGAACAGAATGAACAATAGTATTCTCTACCACAAAAACTAATAAATTTGCCAACGTCAGCAGAGTAATAATTCCAAAGTACATGAGACCTGCATGATCCAAGTTGTGAGCTGGAAAGATGTTTAAACAATAAATTGATCTTCTTACCGTCTCGCATGATGACAGTAACTACTCCCCCTTTGATAAGATTACATCTAAACATATTAATCATCCTCCAGGTGGTCAAAAAGAACATGCAAAGATCAAAGATAAAGAATCCAGCCCAAATATAGGTCAAATCTATGAGGAGTAAGTGACAGTCAAGACAAGACAGTGGAACACACGAAGTCCTCTAAGGAGACCAAACAATTAGTATTTAAAGGAAAGGGTCAAATGCAGGAGAACCCTACTGTGAAGTTGTAAAGATCAGTACATTGCCGATCTGATCCAACACAGACAGTGTTTTGATGTCAACCAAAGGTTGTCGATCTTCTAAAGCCAGGTGTACCTACTGAAAGCTCTTCACGGCAGTATATGGAAGATGTGATAGAGAAAACACTAACTAAACTGTTGCATATCATGCCTGATCCTAAGACACTGAGGAACAGTTTGATCTGTCTACTTCCATCATATAAAGCTGTTATCCTGATTATGAAGAGCACTGACAAGAGCTGTTAGGATATAAGAACTATTGTGTTAAATAGAATTGAGCCTTACAGGTAATATTGGATTGGATTACAAACAGAAGTGCTTGTGAATAATATTCAAAATATCGAGCTCTGACATGGTAGAGAACAAGCATGAATGACAGCTCAAGGAGCTTCCAGCTTCAACTTACCCTAACTGGGGCTGTACAGGTCAGTATATTGGCCCCAGTCAAACTTGAAGTCCAACTCACATTCTGTGAATTAACTGGTTTACTCCACAAGCAGAGGGTAAAAATAGGGACAGTTGCCAGGAGAGTCAAATATCGGTTGAGAAGGAAAAGTATCATGGGAAGTCGGTTCTTGCCCGAGCGTTGCCAGATCAATTCAACTTCTCGGTCCAAGGTAAGAAGCCAGTCATAAATTAGAATTACTATGTAAAAGTTGTATGTCTCCTTTCAGCCAGTGGTGGACTATGGCAAACCCAGACGCACCGAATTGTATAACTTCAACGTAGTGTAGCCAATTCCTGCGAATGGAGAGCAAGATAGGTCATCAGATCGGTTTGAGTCAGACAGTCCGCACATTTGATTCTGCACATCTTTTGGATCTGGCTGGGACATAGTCTTGGATGCAACAGTATGGGGCTTAGAAAGGTCAATAGAGAAAGAACAGAATACAAACTGAGGGCTTTATAGTAGCTATCTAGTCCTAGAGAATGCATTTGATTCGCAGTAGACCCGCAATAGACGGAACAAACTGTTAAATTTTGTGCAATACTGTGTGGAATTGCGTGTTCACACGTTCATCTGAACTGATTGGACTGAGGTTGATGCTAGGATAGGAGAGTATATTATGTGTATGGTCAGAACCCGAGTATCCGAAACGATGACAACGGATGTTTTGATTTCGATAAGCAATGAAATCATCATCCCTTTGAATAGTACAGAGGCAGGGAGGCAGAGCAATGAAGGAGGGCTACTGATATGTGATTACCCCGATGAAACCGATAAGGTCCCGCACTGTAACTGTACAGTACGGCTTACGGTCACGGCTTTACGGGTACCCGTGCCTGTACCGAACTCAAGTTGCTGATCTTCGGTCCACAGCTATGTAAAACCGTGAATTTTTGCAAATAACTCATGTGGGGTGTACGGCCATATGTACAGCCGTATACCAAATTAAAGTAATGTTTCCAAGTTTTTACTGCCAAAGCATGAGTACACTATGGACCAATGACACAACTGAATACTTCCTTATCTTATTCTTGGCTCAAGGCTTCATTTGAAGATTCTGAACAGTTTTATAAGGTTTATCTTTTATCGATTTGCCGATATATCATCATTCATAATGCAATTCAATTGAGCCAAATTTTTTCCACTTTCAGTGTGATGGGTCCTGCCACCACGCCATGTCAATGTCATTCAGGGTCAGTTGCGCTAAGTCACCTCAAGAAAGTGGAAATGTCAATAAACATATGAAGCAATCAAGTCCCAAGTCCAAGTCTGGACTTAAGACTGGACAGACGTATAAAATTTTCGATAATTTTAGCTCAAATCGCAACTCGGCACTTGCATAATTAGAAACAACTGAGGATAGCGAGTTGTAATAATAACTTGACTTAGTTCGTTCCTATCTTCAAATTTAGATGCAGATGCACTGCACTGCACCGCAATGGCGGGTGTTGCGACCGCTCTCAGTATACTTAAACCCTGGGTAACTGCGGGTGCCATCAGTCTCATCTTGCCTTCCATTCTAGTTACACTAGGAAATGAGCGATTGGAGTCCCGAAAGTGTGTGAATTCAAGTGTGAGCTTTATTGCCTGATTCAGAGTAAAATGTTTTACAATCCATTTCCTTACACATTTCAGGAACGGAGAACACTACGTTGAGCTTGTACAATTTGGTACATCCCTCTTCATCCAATTATTCTATCTCATAGCAATCCTTTTTTAGCAATTCTAGTGTACAACTGGTTCCTTACATTGGATCAAGAAGTGGAATACTTCTGGCAACGAGACTGCAAGAAGCTCCCTGCAGTACTTTTTTTCATCAACCGATATGTTAGTATCTTCGGACTAAATGCAGCTCATGCCCTCTACTTGTGGCCTGACGTTATCATTCACCATGAGGTAAGCAAGCATTGACATTGTGTATTTGGTCCAGAAAAACATATTGACTTACATAGCCATTAGCGTGAGTGTAATGATACAACTGGCCAAGTTGTTCACTCTTACCTCTTCCCTTACAGAAGTCGAGTTGTGGATTGCTTTATCCAGGCATTGCTGTTTATCATTCAAATCAATATCATTGGTACGATTCCAACCTTATTTTCACAAATCGCTGATTTCCTAATCTTGTTACTGGTCAGCACTTTTCATACTACGAGTAGTGGCTTTATACGGGGGAAGTAGGCGAACAAAGGTGTTCCTTATTGTCACAAGTTTGTGCGTTTTTATCAATTCTGTTGTCAGTGATTCTACAATATCCGGACCATGCATATCAGTGGTGATGTATCTTTCATAGGTACAACTGTATCTAGCGGATTGGCGAACTGTTCCTGATATCCAAATCCAATCTCCATCAGTGTTGGAGCAGATAGGCGATGAACCAGTCATAAGCAAATCGAAGTAAGTTTTCAATGTCTCTGACTGCTGAATGCCGAATCTCACCCCTTACTTGGTTCTCTTAGAGGACTTTGTGCGTCCGGATTGCCTTGATTGCTGGGTACGAGCACTCACTCCTTCAAGATTTGACCTATCTGTGGATCGGACTGTCTGCGTTTGACCATTGCGTCTTCTCTTTGACCTTACGAAAAACTCTTGGGCTCATCGGCACTCCTGGAGGAATAATGACTGTCATCATGCGGGACGGTGAGTAGACCTTGTTTTTTTGGCTCTATCCGGCTTGGAATTCTGAGATAGCACAGGTCTGATGTATTTTGGAATCATTACTCTATGGAATTTGGGAAATATACTGATCATTATAGTGAGTCGTACCGTCCTCTTATTTCCGGGACTTCAGTAGTAATAGGTTCTTTTCCTTCGCTCTAAGTTTGCAGCAATAGGATATCTAAGAACATTTAAATATTTGAAACTTAAATTCTCAACATAGGAACTGCTGAAGGGCCTGTTTACTACATTTTCTGTTGTGTAAGTACTAATTGTGAGGTGCACGCAAAAGCTTACAGAAGGTTTCTTCCTAACATCTCAGCCTATCTGGAGTCTTAATGTCACATATGATGCTGAACCTCTGAGAGGACAGAAATCAGCCAATACCGTCGCAGTTATCAGGGCTTGCATTCGCTCAAACTGGCCATGAGAATTGCACCGTTGGATGATATCCCTAGACTTTACAATCCAAATCAAATGCTGGATCTGAAACTAGCTCACAACCATAGTGTACAGAATCTCTTTCAATATTTGTACGTTTTCTTCCAAGCTAGGCTTCAGCCGCTCAATTATGAATTGCTGCTTGCCCAAGAGGTTCGAAGCTTCAAGTATTATGGCCTTTCCCCGCCTGTTGATATCAGTATCAACCCATATCGTGTACAATCCAGGATACAAAACACTGTTTTCATTTTCATTCACTCTTGCAATGCTTCCCTGCATTACATTCAGCTGAGCCATTGTGCTGTGATCAGCAGCAATAGACATGATACAGGTGTAGTCCCCCACCAACTGCTTAATCAGAGCTTGTGTCAGCACTGCAGTGGTATTTGAGAACAACAACACAACATTGTCTAATGTGACAGATCTAAGCTTCTAACTGTAAGCTTGAATGCTGAATTGAGGAGTGCCAAATCAACATGAGCAACCTCCAGTGAGCCTGCTGCCTCTACCAAGCTCTGAATGCTATAGAACCTCTTGGGAGCTCTGGACCATGTGAGTAATGGAGCCCAGAACCTAAGGGATTGGCACAGATTTGCCAGTGTATGTGTTGGAATATTGGATATATCAAAGGTACAATTAGTTAGCTATTTTTGGAACAGTTTATCTTTAGTTGTAGTGTACTTATATCTCATCTCTGATATCAAAAATGTGCTGTGCTAGAGCACAAACTGCTTCTGGGTCTGTGGCTTGAGGAGGTGATGGTTGCCTCTGTGGAGTACTTCTACCTGATGGTGTTCTTATACCAGATGGTTTTTGTGAAGCTGGCAGATTAGTCCTTGGTGGCATGAACAATTTGATAGCTACCACTATAATGCTCCCTTTATGGTTAGGGCTTTAGGCAGGCCTATAACCTATTAGAGGTTATGAATAGAGGTCAGGACTGTAGTGCACACAGCACTATGAAACCACACAAGTCAAGAGGGGAGAAAAAGTGCCACTTGATTGTTCATGTATGTAGGTGGCTTTATATACAAGTACACAAAGTTATATGTAGTAGACCATTGGCTAGATAAAAGCATAGATAAGAACATGTAACTAAGTATCATGGGAACTAGTACATGAGAGTGGGTATATGTGATAGGAACCATGAGAACTGGGATGGGATGGTGAGATGAGATATAAGTACACTACAACTAAAGATAAACTGTTCCATAAATAGCTAACTAATTGTACCTTTGATATATCCAATATTTCAACATTACGATGTCTGAAAAACCAATTAGATCCTTCCTACATTGATTCATCTAGAATTCTCCTATCTGACAGAAAGCAGATGGTAACTCCAAGGCCTTGCATCCATATTCAAATGCACTTGCTCAGCTCTTTGCATCAAATGTCTAAGTACATACTTGAAAATGAAGAGCAGGTACATGACCAGAAAGAACAACACTAGACACTCTTAGAATGGCATATAATCAGTCATTGCAACAAATGCAACACACTTCCGTGAACAAGTCCTGGAACAGCTTCTATGACTAAGCTAAAAAATATGAGGCCCAAAGAGCAAAGATTATCTACAGCCTCATGGTTGCTCCTCCTCATTTCTCGGTGCCCCACCATTCAAAAGGGGATGAAAGGTATTGCCATCCTGGTCTTTTTATTGCCCCTTCATTGCACAAGGTGATTGTGCCATCATTATCTCTCAAGAGTTTGCAACCGTAAGTGGGAAGTGAATTATCATGGAACAAAGGGAATTGGTCCCAAACCACCATCTCCAACTGTGGAGTACCGTGTCCTAGCCGCATCGCATTTCGATGAGTTCTTGGGTAGGCTCCCCAATCACCTTCATCAATCAGAAAGTAAAGACGCGTTAAAGAGCCAAGAGATGAGATTGCAGGTAGAAGGATGTCCTGTCGCGGAGTCAGAAAGCGCTATGAAGAGAATGTCTCGAGAAGATAGATGGACTTACTATCTGTTCCTCGTCCAACCCCTTAATGGGCAGAGAAAGCTCTTCTAGAGATGTGAACTTTTCCCAAATTGAGGACTGCGCAAAGACAGGGCCAAGAGCCTCATCCGGCAGGTCAGAGTCAATATCCATTGATAGACGTCTAAGAGAAGCATTGGCCGCCGAAGCTATGACAGCCTCGTACTCCTCTACCGTAAGAGGACATCGAATGACAAGCTCCTCAAGCCCAGGAAGGGGGTTCAGATTTAGCTTCGAGAGTGCACATTATTAGTTTCACCCAAACAGAGGAAAAATAGGTAAAACCTTGAAAAACTCGACGACATGGTCGACATCCATGCACGTTTGTCTTCCAATCTCTTCCGAACCTATGTAAAAACGCCGCAGACAATTGAAATAACCAAGTTTTAAAGTGATCTGGTTTAGGAGGTATCCCGAGCCCATTATACTTCCCGAGTATCCTGAAATAGTATTAGATATGCTTCCAGTATTCAAAGGATCATATTGGGTACCGGTGAAGGGTAAATTTGATTCCTGGGAGTAGTCTATGCGCATACTGTGGCACCAGTCGTGGTAGTACCGGTCTCCGTCACCCCCAAATAATTCGATGACTTCCAAGTGGCGTGCTGATGTCCATATCTCGGCCATGCTTGGACTGCAATACCGAGAAACGAGTTGACTTAACTGAGGGAGCACCACCGGGACGGCAAGTCCTTCTCCCGAATCGTACCCTTCCACAAAAACAGTCTTCAGCTTTGGCAGACACTTCAACACAATCTCCAGCAGAAGTGGCGCATCTTCAGCCCCGTCTTCATCCTCAATGGTGTTTCCGCTGCTGTACGATTTGAAGAACGACAGACAAGCGTGATTTAAACCGGTCATATTCCGCAAAGCCTTTTGGAGGACACTCGTTATCGGTTGTTCATATTCGTACAATCCCGAGAACAGGAATTTGGCCGAAACAACGCATGCAGCACGTTTTGGATCTGCCGTAAAGAACCAAATATTGCGCTGGTCATTCCAGTTGTCGAAGTTGACATGTAAAGTGACATGTTTCCAAGTCAAAGGCCGAGCGATGGCGAGAAGGATATGGTTACCGGCTAGACAGACATTTTGTAGGCTGTTTTTATCGTGGGATAGGTTGTGAATTGTTGCAGAGATGATTTCCTCTGGGAGGTCAACTAGAAGGGTCATTGGGGCATGGAAGTTCAGTTCAAGTCAGGCGTTCAAGTTTATATTCGGGCGCACCGCGTTTTCATCACCACCGGTCCGAGCTTCAATACTGCCGGCAAGTGCGATCTTCCTTCCTCGAGACTTCGAACAGACTTCGAACAGACGAGCGGAAGATGTCCGCTGAAACCAAGGATACAACCATTGACTCACACTAACCCGGGCAGCTAGCAACAAAAATTATCAGAATTAAGAGGGTATAGATATAAATAGGTATGTGATCGCTAGCCGTACGATGAAACGAAGATTATGTATAGCACATTGTTCCTGGTCAAGTTATTAGCATTGCAGTAGCAAGTTTCAGTAGTAATTGTATATGAAGCGTCGTTGGAATTTGGGCGGCAAGTGGATTTCATCATCATCTGAACCAAAATACTTCCTTTCTATGTTCGTCAGCTTTTGAGGTTCTCCGCGCTGAACATGAGTACCCCAATAGACTTCTGTAGAGTACACGACGTGCCCATCGCTGGTGATGCCGGACTTGATGGTGCTACCATCCCAAGGATTGCGGAAGGTAGGCGGACCCTCGTCTTCCGGCTTGACCTTGATAAAGGCCGGTGTGGGAGTTCGTTCTCTCGAAATGCTGAATTTGCTCCTTACGAGGTGACGGCTAATACCACGACGGGAAACAAAGACCTTAATCGACTTGTATTCGGTTCCGTCGGGCTGGACCATGGTCTTTGGGGAAATTCCTCGACGGTAATCCGGAGGAACCAGAGGCTTTCCACGATATAGTTGCCTGCCTCGAACCTCCTCTTCCTCTTTCTTCTCAGATGCGACCTCAGGAAGAGCGGTTTCAGGAGGGGGAGGAGCGTTGTCACCGCGTATGGTGGTGTTGCTGCTGCGGGAGCTGAGGTAGTTGGACTTCATCCCAGCTGTGAGTAAATCTTCGATTAACAAGGAGATCGGCGGGAGGGAGTTGGTCTGGGGCGTCGAAGGGCCTATGGGGGGTAGGGTTAACTCGGCGTCGGAGACCCCAGTGTAAATGAACGAGGGTGGAGGCGGGGCAGGTCTCGGATTTTCAAAAGCCTTCTCCTCGAGGAGATGCATATCTTCCGATAAAGCATCGTGCTATAATCGACTCGATCAGAACAAGTTTGAATCGAAAAGGTCGATCGGACTCACCAAGGCCTCAAAGTCTATCTCGTTTGAGCTCGGCTCCACTTCTTTTCTGTTCTCTACGTCGTCTTCGAATGCCACCGCGTTCACAAATTCGTCGAATATGACAACGGACTCTGGAGGAGGGGGGGATGGCGAGGGAACGGACAGAAGTATCGCAGGAGTACTTTCATTAGCGATAGGTGATTGCAACTGGGTGAATGGAGGGAGCCACCACGACATCGATGCACAGATTCAGAGAGAGAACAACAGCGACAACTTCCTATGGGCGGAAGCTGGTCAGGACCTGAGACCGACGCAGCCTTTTAAAAGGCCACAATCGCATCGTCCTTTGCCATTGCCACAAGTATTCATTGTCGTGCATGTTCCAATTATGGAAATAACCGGTTAAACTCTCGATTTACAGGTTTATTTTGTTATTGTTTCCAAGCATTGTTTCGATTTTAATTGCCCAATTGACAGCACCATGACACCGTTGCTCGTGAGTCATCTCACTTTCGAGTCCTCGCGAATTCAAGCGCGAATCTTTCCACGAAGTTCCGGACGTTCACTTGAAGCCATTCAGAAAGGACTCATACAATCGCAGAGGATAACATTCTGCATCATAGAAAGATAGTGGAGGGTGTGATCCAAGCAAAAGACCTTACCTCTCTGATGCCGTAGGTACATGTCTCAGCGAATTCATTCAGAAGTGGTCTTGCCTTTACTTTTTCTCCTCTCGATGTCGATGGAATTCGTCGCATGTTAAGAACGTGAGTCTTTATGCAAGGTTGTTTGCATTAATATCGTTGTTAAGATCGTTTACCTTCGTCCTTCTGCGACCAAAAGCAAGGCTCGGTTCTAAGATGGTTAGCGCATTCACTGCTGTGCGCTGAGCCGCAGCTGAAAAGATCATAAACATGCAAATGGTGCATGGGTCTCATTTTACACTCTTCCTCATGCAGTCTAAGATTCTCAAATCAATGGAATTCCCCAGTTCCTCCAGCTGAAGATGTTAGGACAGCCGGGTAGTTTCGATATGCAATCACTGAAAGCAAATAGATAGTCGGAACCAAATACACAAAAAAGCGCTGAATAAATAGATGATGATTCGAACACTGCAGGCAATCATTTCTGTAAACATTTCGAAGGAAAACTACATGTTCATGAACGAGGTGGTCGAGCAACGAAAAATAAGCTGACATACGAGAAATGTGGCCTTCCTTCGAGCAATCAGTCTATCTCCATCGAGATTGGATCTGTTGCACATAGCTCTTCAGGTTCCAGGGCAATTACACCAAATCCCCCAAGTTCCTCAAGTGTGTTTGAAAAGATGTCATTCAATCCTTCTTCAACATCAACGGCAGCCCGAGCTCCCGGTGCAGATCCTGTTTTACCCCCAACTGTTTTTCCTTCTAGCCACTCTTCCAGCGTCGCTACTCCTCCAAGAAGAAGACTCTTCAGCCTTGTACGTTCAGTCTGGCTCATCGGAGTAGATTTGATACTACCCTTAGCTACATCTTGGGCGTCGACAACCAGATCTTCGCCAATTCCTTCTCGAGGATTCCAAACCTGCGCCTGCAAAACTGCAACCCAGGATTGGTCTAAATCATCAAGCCAGTCCATTGCTAAAGATAGGTTTTGAGCAGAAGGAGGGTAGCCTGGTATACATGATAAAACTTCATTCGTTAATCGAAGAAGTAATTGGATACGAAGGCTTGTTGAAGGATCTACGGGTGGGACTTGTAAAACTAGACTTAGGATTCGTTGTGCAGCTTGTAGATATGCATCGAGAGTTTGAAGGTGCGAGGTCGGGGATGATCTACATCCGCAAAACACTCAGTTTAAATCAAGGGTCAATACGGAACGAACCGTTTCTTATAACCGCGAGTTAATTCAAGGAATTCATTATCTACGAATGCAAGAAGTCTCCGCTCTTGCCTGGGAGATAATGGGCGAGTTCTAGGCTGGGGAGCAGATGAAGGGACCTCTTCGGGAACGCTCATCGTAGTGGAAGTAGATGAATGACGTGACGTCCGAGTTTAAGTTGGCGCGTTCATACCGCGTTGGTCAGCATCGAGCGAATCACATGGCAATCACGGGATGAGCGTTTGTTTCGCCCACTACCACGCTCTTCATTAACTCCAACTTCGTTGAGCTAACGCTCAGCCGTCAGCGCTATTCTCAGTATTCTTCGGTCAGTGCAGCATGTTCTCTTCAAAATAGATTGCCTATACTTCAATAAAATAATCAGTAGTGGGAATATTAGCATTATATCAGATTTTGCTTGGCAAGTGACTGTTGACAAATGTCAAAAGGAAATAGAACTTCGCAATGAGCGTTTTATTGATTGCCCTATGCATATGTGGCTCTGCTGAGCTCAATGGGACCGAAACTCAGACACTTTTCCAGTATATGTTCTTTGTCTCAATCAATTTTACGAGTAGAAAGAGAGCGCGGTCGTAATGTTAATATCTTTGTCGAGCTTCAAGTTTCTTCAAGTCCTCCTTCCCGTTCTCTTATGCTAACGAAGTTGCCGGCAGCGTCGCACCCGACATCCCTATCTTCTATATTCTATACGACTGTGAGTATTTCGTCTTTTTTTTTCATATATCGACGGTGGCACTGGTCCTGCTCCCAGTATGCAAATGGATTCGGATTCTTCTTGTTCGACGTCAGTGAGTTATCCTTTACTTCTCAGCTGAGTCCTTTCACTAAAATATCTTCTGACTTTCCTGAATTAACGTACATCATGCTACACATACCTAATAGTGAAAATCCCAAGTAAAAAATTTATTCCAATAGCAAGTAAATCGATTTGCTCAATCACATTCTGCAGTTCTGATCTCGACCCTGTGGGGACTGAGGGCCTTCAAACGCACTTGGCCAAACTGCCCAAAGTCTTCTCGTTCCAATGCTAGCTTTATCATGCTCACAAACTCCCGGTCTGCAGCCCTCATTCATTCTTCGATACTTTTGAAAAAAAGGCTCACAGCCGAAAATTCCTCTTTCTCTATTCGCCCATGTAGGATAATCGTTATTGAAAAAGCAGCTCGGAGTGAAGCATAAAGCCGCTTTCACCCGGTACAATTCTGATTCTCGTGATTGCTCTGAGCCTAAGCGGCAACGATGAGCTATTCATAGTCCTAGTCGCTCGTCCTTGGATTCTGTCGAATCCTCAAAACTACCAAGAGTGGGCAAGGGAAGGATCAATACCCCCGGTCCGACCGATACCACTTCAGCTTGAGCATTCAACAGGTCCGCCTGACTCCTCATGCGTCCCAGAATGGTGCAGTAAGCTTGAGCTCGACGGTATTGCAGCGTTTGCATCGACTTTTGCTTCGAGCCCCTCGTCATTGTCTTTGCCGGCTATTTCCCTTTCGCCATCGTCTGCTCCGCTTATGGGGAACTCAATGACACAGAATGTCTTTGTGACGACAGAACCTAATGTCAAACATTGGCAGAACATGCATAGTCCATCAACAGCCTTTGGGACAGCCTTAGTACAGCGCTTAATTCCGCCCTGCTTTTTTTCCCGACCCTATGTAGGTATTTCGACGGGCATTTCTGGTCCAACTATGGACTGTGGTACTTCTTTCGTTGTGGATTCGCAGCACCTTGCTAATCCTACTCAGGCTTGCAAAAGAGCGACGAATGTATATTATGACTTGCTAGCCGGTCGGCTTCTCCAGCACTGTAAATTATTTTTAACTTTTTACTAGAATAGTTCCATTAAAGTAAATGATAGCTGTACCCTTTAGATACCTACGTTTGTGCTTCTTTCCATTATCATCTTTTCACGTTGTACTGTATAATGGCACATCTGAATTCTCGGAAATCGTTTAGAAGTTTACAGAGGCCAATGATTCCGCTTGAACCGCGACGCGCTCAACGCGTTTGCCACGCCTAATCCGATCTGGCGCTAATCCGTCAAAGCTCTTCATTAGCTCTGGGATCCTCATAGAAGGATCCTGCGGCGCAGATGCTTTGCAAACTCTAATTCTCATTGGCGGGGTGCGTAGCTACGCTACTCGATTACCCATGTCTTTTCTACGTACACACCACAATGAATTCGAACACATACATGTCAACACAAGCTTTCGGAGGTCCCTTGCGTTGTGGGGCCATTGTGGGGGTCACTTTGAAACCAGTGAACAGGTATACACCAGTCTCCTGACCGATCGCCCACAACATGTACACCTATCCATGTTTTCGTTTCGGTTCAGAGCGCTGCGCTGTCAAAGTTCTTCCATGCTCCAGGAGAATGCTAATTCGCCGCATATATAAGATGCGTCAGGCCTCGTATTCGATCTTCACTTCAGCGAGCTTTCCCCACTTCTCAAGATGTATGCCATGTTATTCCCCTCTATACTGCTCTTGACTTGTTTTCTCTTCCTTGCATTCACGAATTATCTTCTCACGAATCGACCGCCCACCTCAACTAGGAGTCGGACTCACTCTTCCCCCGAAGCCATCGTAGCTCTTCTCAGCCGTACGGGCGCCCAATCGACATCAGGATCCCGAAAAATTGCTAGCCTCCTGGAATCTCGAGCGCTGGCGAACGAGAGATTACGTCGTGCGTTCGGGCTCACCAACACCTTTGTCAGTGCCAACGTAGGCGTGCATACCAGCTTTGTCCGACAAATGACCACTCTCATCTCGAGACACGGTAGAAATCCTTCGGACTACCAGCAGTGGGCAGATTTTCTGCACGTCGCTCGGCAAGCCGTAGCCTCCCATCTCTTCCCTGAATCTGAATCTCAAAGCTGTAGCCTCTCAGGCTCTTTCGCGGAGTTCATCCAGCTGGTAACGCTCAAGGTGGTGATTGCGGGCCTTCTTAATCCTGATGGTGATATGGCGACAATAGACGCGGAAGACCTGCGTGTCTCTGCTGCGCTGATCACAAAGTTGTGGGCAATGTCCAAGCTCCCATCTCACCCCACGAACAGTCCTCTCTCCTCCGAGCTGAACCTGCTCAACCATCATCTCCGTCGTCTCCTCCCCGACACAGAAAAGTATCCCAATCCAATCGACTTCGTCATCCCGACATGGGAGACGCTCTGGCGCTTGGTCGCTACATGCCTTGCACACGTCTATAACAACGAGGCATACCACCGTGTATTCGAAGAGCTGCTGGAGGACCCAGCGTCCCGAAGATACAACGGCATCCACAGCGACTCAAAAGGTTCTAGTGAGCTGTGCGCCAGCTGGATCATCACGGAAACCCTTCGCTTACATCCTCCATCACGGCACATCTCTCGAACTTTCCAAGCCGATCCATCATTCGTCATCCGGTTTCTCGCAAAAGTATTACCAGAGTCCTTCGCGGACTGGCTCAATCTACCCCAAATAACGGAGATCGCAGATATCGAGCACGTCCATCTATGCGCTCATATCTGGGGTCCAGATGCATTGACGTTCGATCCGGGAAGGTGGGCAGCCACATCGTGCTTTGAATCGGGAATGACAAAGGAGAGTGGAGCCGGAAAGCCGGACACTGTGACTTTTTTTGCCTTTGGACATGGTCCTCTTTCCTGCGTCGGAAAGAAATGGGCACCCATGGCCTCCGCTATAATCATTGCGGCGATTTTGGAGGGTATCAAGGTGAAAGGACTCGAGATCATTGGTACTAGCAACATCGGAGGACGAGCAGGCTGGGATGGATGGAAAATCCAAAGAGCCAGAATTTATGCTTGCTACGCGTAAGTGTACCTAGATTTATGTTCTGAGTGCCCTACCGCGCCCAGAAACCAGTGTACTTTTTTTGTTCGTGAGAGCTAAACGTAGCCCAATCGTGAATATGTATCGTAGCCAGTATCGTAAATAGGTACCTGTCCACTGAAGCCTTTCTTGTCACCATAATAACCCATCATGAAACCCTAGTACGAGACCCTCCCCCCAAGGAGCGCTGACGCAGATCTTTTACTTGCGATGTTTACGCTTATGATGAGTCAAAGAGCTCCGGCTCAGACGAGAGATGTTCGGAGCCAACGAACACGCGAACAGGCAAATGCACACCATAACCACTGCCCAGAAATACCCACCTATGAGATGGTATTCTTCTGATAACGCAAAGGCAGAGCTGAAGAGTGATATGATGTAAGTAAAGACTGAAAAGAATGACTCGAAACTCGGATGACTCGACGTACCTGACCAGTGCAGGACTAACGATACGGGCCAAAGACATTGCGCAAGACATCACACCATTCGAAACAGAAAGAACGGCGGGGCTGTCCGTATTGGTTCTCGTCAAGATGAGACTTAAACTGTATGTAAAAGAAGCACGCTATTGGTGAGTAGAACCTTCTTCGCAGAATCGAAATGACACGAACCTATAACTCAAAAACCCAACTTTAGACAGCGAAACGATAGCAACGAGAACGATCCAAAGCATGATGCTAGCAATAAACTCTAGTTCACCAGTCTCCTCAACGAGTCCACGTCGGGCAATGACATTCAAGAGAGGAAGAGCTCCGAAAACAACCGGTAATACTGATATAGACATATTGTACAACTTGGCCGCTTCGACTCGTTTTAAAATGACGGGCATGATGAAGATTTGCAAAGCAGAAGAGATGAGGCCCGAAGAAGACAGAATAAATCCGATGGTCGTAGGCTAAGGGGGTCAAAATGAGACGGGACGCGTTCGTAGGGTAGTGAATGGGACGTACAGAAAATGCTAGACCTCCGTTCTCGATAGGTGTGTAACAAAAGAGTACAAACAACACATCCCAAGCTGTGCCAATGAAATTTAGCGCGAACGCGCTTATGCTTAACGCGCGAATAATGGGAATACTAAGAAGCTCTCGTAATGTAGGTTCATCCGAGGCGAAGTTGCGAGTTTCGACGGTTCCATCCTGAGGCTTCTTTTGCAAAGTCTGAGAAAGTACGGGTAAGAACGTAAAATCTATATTTAATCTCCATGGTAAATGGTCAGCTCACCTCTTCTAAACCAAAATACCCCAAAAGCACGCCGCATAACGCGATGATTCCAGCGACCAGACAGGGGAGGAAGTACGGGTGTTCGCTGAAGATGTTGTTTTGAAAGAGCGGTCCGTACTTGTCCGCCGGGTTAGAAAGGACACCGCCGATGAATGGTCTGTGCAACGGTCAAAGATTGATACATAATATGACTCGAATACGTGATACGTTACCCTGCAATGCCTCCAATAGGCCAAACCAGACCGTAAATAGGGAACGCTGCTGCATGATTCGAGGCTAAAGAAGACACAGGTAAGTACTTGAACGAACACGGCCAGAAGGAGAAAGCTTGTACTCACCATCTGTGATTTCTCCCACTACAGATTGGACCACCGAAACCGTTCCGCCGAAAATGCCACCTGACAAAAAATTCCATGACTCACGATCAAGAAAAGATTCCAGAAGATCAGCTCAACATACCGATGGCACGCGAAAGCAATAGTTCAGTTAAGGAGTTTGATAGACCAAGGTACATCGTTGATAACGCGACTCCTATGGTACCGGTTAAAATGACTGGCTTTCGCCCAATCCTGTCTAAAAGTTTCCTCAGTAATGACTCGGAGAAACTCAAGAGCCTGGATTACGCACTAGATAACTTGGACCACTGATATATCGCCAGAAACTGCGTGACGGCAAACGTCGACTCTACAAGCCCGCTGTAGAACCCTGTCTTGGACGGGTCGTCGGTTAATTTTAAAAAGGTGATAAACTCGTTGATGTATGGAAAAATTTGCGTGAACGCAATTGGGTCCATGAGCCTTATTAGGCATACGATGCATAATTGAAACATGGGAAGAGGTGTAGCCTCCGCGATGAGAGGTTCTTGATCCTCTGGGTCAAGGCAAGCATCGTTCAGTAACGGAGTATTTTCGTTCACCGTGCTGGAAGAATCAGAAGGGGAGACGGTCATGAGAGGGTCGTACAGCTGGCCGGAGTTGGGGGTTGGTTTTGAGGAATTGGCGGTGACTGTTCGAGTCAAAAGCTGTTCGAGTCAAAAGCAAGGACCTTCCATGGAGAAACCGGTATATATAGCCTCGGTCGAAGTGGTTGATTTGATTTAAATTTCATAAAAATTCGATCCGGAAGAGCCGACGTAACGCACGGACCACCTGGACATCGGCTGATTCGTCGATTCGGGTTCGAGTTCGAGTTCGTATCCATGGTTCGAAAAGAACTTAAATGTCTAATGCATTGCAGGTTCAGTACGAATCTTTACAGGTTAATTACAACGCCAAGTCCCGCCTTCACAAGTTCCGAAAGTTACTGACACTCACAGACACTAGCTTGTACAGCCTCGTGTATCGGAAAAACAGTGGTCAGCTTCGTCGCCCGAAGATTGTTGGCAAGATTGCTTACCTGGATAACATGTTGAGCTCACACAGGTAAAGAAATCGAAAAAAGACACGACAAACCATGTTCTGCATTATGCTCGGACCCTCAAGAAAGATTGCAAACTTGGTCAGTTGAGAATGCCTACTATCTCCCATGAATCTTCGATCCACGGATTTTGGATGGCGACGCCACTAGAGCTCTGAGCAGTATAGCGAATTTCGGTTAGAGTGGGTCATGCTCTTGTATCCTTCAAACCGTAACCACCGGCGGGTATAAGTATGCCAAAGTAATTCAAGTGCCACCTTCTGGGACAAGCATAAGCGACGATACAATTGGGCAGTAAATATCCACATGTAGGGTAGATTTGTGCGAGGACGTAGAGGGGCTTTCTGGATCCGCGCACCATCAGAAAGAAAGCGCAAATGATCATGAGAATATTCTAAGCAATAGTTGGATACTGAATTTTGTTGGTCTTCTAAAGCGAATAACATTTCCATGGCAGACAAGGTGTCAACGAAGGGCAGAAAGTTGAACACAGGTAAAGACGTCCAGAAGCTGAGTTCTACGATCCCCCTCGTTCTTGAAAGATTTCCGACCAGTCCATATTCTCGTTGTTCGGAGATATTTTGAATACGAATAGATATAGATGATAGATCTGCAGATGTGGGGGAAGCTAAAGAGGTAAGCATTTAACGCTCATTTACAGTGTAAATTGCAGTTATTTATCAATGCCGTCGAGACCAAACAACGCGCCCATATGATACGCGTACACGTGGTACAACGCGCTCATATGGTGCGTATACACGTGGTTTGACGCGACGGGCTAAAAATCGACTCGGCCGCGGGTCCTGCCTCAAGTTATCATCAAGGTTTGCTTCTGAACTAATTGATCAGAGCGGCGAATAAACTCGGTTAGCAGAAACTTACACAGTTTTGGTACCTTTTTCTACCAAGCTCTCGATACTTGCAAAGGCTGACAGTATTCATGCTTAAGCCTGAGTGATTCAAGCCCAAGATCGAACTCAACCGACAATCTAGCTTAACGTCCACTTGCTGGGAGACTGAAACGCGGTGTTCGCTGAGCCACTTGAGCAATTTTTGGCCAACGCATCGCTTCGCGACCGAGTTTTCGGAAGGTAAACGGTCCCCATCCCGGCTGCGTTGCACTGTTGATGTCTCATTTAACGGATAATATGAGCGACTGGTGAGGGTAAAGCGTCTGTTATTCTTTAAACTTGGTTATATATATACCCTACAAACTATGTGCGTTTTCACTCTTACTCAATCTCGTAATATAGATGCTTGATCTAATATTTACCGAAACTCTTCCCACTAAGCTCGCCGTTACTGTACACTAAGTACTCTTGCAGAAGAGCTATTACTGCATCATCCACAGCTCTGTATACGTACCTCGGCGCCGCATGACCCTCATTTCCAATAAAATGCGAGTCAGTCCTGGATTCTCTATCATCAATTGGCTCTTTTTGCTCTACCAGTAACTGACCTTATTCACGATGCACAACACCCTGCTTTCCATTCTGCTCTGCAGCTCCCTTGCTGTTGGCTTTGGTCATGCTGTCTCTCATGGAAAGAAAGGTCAGTACTTATTCTTCCTTCCTATTCTGACTGTGACCACAATTTCTTCAGATAACTCGACCTCAGTCGTAGTAGAAACTATCCACAACTTCGGTCTAAACATCAGTCTTGAGAACCTCGCCGTTCGAAAATCCGGCGAAATCATTGTCGGCCTCGACAACGGGCCCATCCTCTACCAAGTCGAACCAAAAATCAAGGGCAGCGCGAGCTTTATTCACAGCTTTGAAAACTACTTTGACATCCACGGTATCACCGAGGTTGCTCCAGACCAATTCTACGTTACCGTCGGGAACCTCTCTTTGGTAACCCACATCGACGTACCGGGACACTGCGCGGTCTATCACGTCAACATGACCTGCTACCCCGATCACATCGTCGTCGACAAGGTAGCCAACTTTAACGAATCGCGCATCTTGAACGGCATGACCGTCTTCAACCGCGAGAAAGGGCTGGTTTACGTTGCGGATAGCCGGGTGGGCGTAGTTAATTTATTGAACGTCTACACGGGAGAGCATTTTGTTGCCATCAACGACACACTCACGAACCAGCCTTCCAATGCCACGGAGATAACCAACTGCGTCCACGGTGTCCATGTCTTCGAATCCGATGGCGTCAAATACCTCTACTTTTCCAACTTTGCGAAAGGCATCATTGGCCGGGTCGCTATCGACGAGAAGGGTCTTGCCAAAGGCAAGGCAGAAATTGTCATCGACAACCTAGACACCCCCGAGGATTTCATTCTAGACAAGGAGGGCAAATACATCTACTTGGCTTTGTTCGAGTCGAATGAAATAATCCGTATTGATACCGAAACGAGGGACATCAAGGTCCTAGCGGGAAGCTCAGACAGCTCGACGTACAAGTGGGCTGCAGCAGTGGAATTTGGTAGGCTGGAAAAAGACAAGGACGATCTCTATTTCTCAATCAACGGAGGCTTCCTAGAGGCTGATAATGTAGGAGGCACAGTGTTTAGGATCCCGCGCGTCAGCGATATTCCTGCTTGAGTGGTTAAGCCAAAACGCGTAGAGGGTAGACTGGGTGTAGTTCACTACTTTTGATTCGAAACGATGTGGAAGGTATTTTGAGCAGTCTCGCCTAAATGGCTGAAAAAGTGGAGGAGCGTAGGACTGGCACAGTTGAAAGCGCAATTGCGAGTCAAAAGAAATATAATGCAAGCAGCAGAGCTGGCTTCCCAGCCCGCTAGGCTCTCACCCGTTCTTCTCATCGCCGGTCGTACCCGGCAAGCAGCTATCGCGATCCAACCTACCCAGGTTAAGTGGCTGAATCATATACGTTTTTGCGTGTGGGTTGCCCACTCATGCTGTGGTTGAGAGGGGGAATCGATGGAGAATGTAGATGAAATGATCCGTTGGCGGGTAGCGTAGAGTACAGTATCCTGACGTGAAGTATTGGGATCAGGGAGGTAAGGGTTCAACCGTCTCTGCAATATAATATGATGGAATGAAGAAACTATCCTGAGTAATGCATGGGTCCGAATACGTGACATCATATAAACCTCGCTTGATCTCCCCACCCCCTTCGAAACACTTCAGCTGCGTTCCTACCAGCCTCAAATGTAACATAGATGTGTTGAAAGAGAAAAAATATGACCTGCATGGGAAAGATGACGATCACGTAAAGGATGAGAAAGTAGCCCCAATCCTCCTTCCTGATGCCTGCGAACAGCAAACATTGGCCAAATATGATGACAGAAAAGAATGACTGTATTGTTCCGAGGGGAGCCCAGCACATGCAATCATTGGATGCGTTCGAGGATCTGGAAATGACTGAGAGGATCTTATCGACATCAGAGCACCGATTTAAGTTTGGGTGCAGAATACTCACCACCCAGAAATCTCCTTAATGTCAACCAGAAATGACAGAACGCCAAGAGAGTAACTGAGTGATTTAAGCTGACTGTTATCTCCGGATCCTTTTTGCGCGAAGTGTTGTCCTGCGTCCAAGATGGCAACGGCAAGGGTACCTGGATTTTATGCGCACGCAGTAGCCAGATTGATATTCCAGCTGATGACGGTAGCCACAGGACGAGGACCGCGTCTACAGTGAAGACATGTTTCTCTGATATTTGAGGTTTAAATATGTCTAGAAGAGCAATGGCAAGGAGGGACGCTGCCAAAACGGAAATATAGGGGATTTCTCGCATACGGTACAGCCGGATAGGCACCGTGAGGGGAGAGTATGGTAACGAAGTTTGGACTCTGGCATATTGGGTTTTATGGAGTTCACGTTCTTCGAGGAGAACAAGTTGGAATGTGAAAAACTTAGGGTAGAAGCCCGACTTATATAGCTTTACCTCCACATCTTTCCTGCGAGCAGGTGTAGTCGCTGCAGTGCATGACGTGTACCTCAACACCTTCCCTGCCTAGGCCTGCTGGTGCAGTGTTAACGTGTACTGTATAATGCTGTACAGTGAACATAAAACGTGTAGCTTGCAACTATTGTTAGTATTAGGCTACACTGGCAGTGTTACTGTGTGCTAATGATCACGAGGAATTTCCATTCTGCTGCGCATTACAGTCTGAACCCTACGAGTAAAAAATTGTTGATTTTTAGAAACTCGAAGTTGGGGTGGACATGTAAGGCTTTGAAGTTTTATACGCACGAATATGGATTAGACTAGTACTGAGTGGAGAAAACTGAAGAGTGGTTTATCAACGCCATCGGGCCATCGAGACCAAATAACACGGTTATACGCGTACATGTGTTCAGACTCGGCATTGCGTCGATTTGAGGATGTTTATAATAACGAAAACAGTGCTAATTGAAAGGAGAGGTAAAGGTAGAGGTAGAGCTTTGGATAGAGGCCATCTTTAGCCCTACTTTTCTCTCTTCACGACAGATACTAATAGAGCTTCACAGCGGAGATCATATGCTTGCCTCCTCCGGCCGATGCCCCATCATCACTGCCGAGGTCCGAGTGGCCGGCGCCGACTCCCAGTAGTGAAATGGCGGGATCACTGATGACTGCCCGCTCTTATCTCTCTAGTAAATGGAGCAGTATGGCAGTCATTGCTTTTGATAGACCATGGAAGATGGGCTGGGCATCTATTTAGCTAGGATTTGGGGAACACTGTAGTTTCGACGTGCTCCTCACAAGTTAACCTCCGATGTCTTGCCGCGACATGACATGCCGGTCCCCGCTCTTTCATACCTCCACCTCCAGCTCTATTTCTAGTACTTTGCAATGAAGCCCGGTTTTCACGAACGCTCTGATCGATTTGTCTGGGAATCAAGCTTGAATTGACCGGCTCGGCTATGGTCCCCGTCTTTGGAGGGTTTAGTCTCGTTTCTGAACGGTTTTTTTTTTTTTTTGACTCTTCATTACCGCAAGTAAGTAAGACTATGTACTAAGGAGCGGGGAGCCGCAACACTGGTTAGTTGTGCTCCGTTCGCCGGGGGTGTTTCTGAACGGGTATCAAAATTAATGTTCAGGTCCGGGTGGCATAAGATTCATGACATAAAATGAAAATCTATCTTGGAAATGTGCACTTCCTGTAATGCTGCCAGTGAGAGGTCGTTTACTGAGCTACTTGAACATTTCCGCCCGGGTTTCAGAAGCTGAACAGTATTCATTCCGACTGTACATTTGTTGCAGATTTGTTGCGTCGCGATCTGATGCCGTCTCATGTAATTGCCGACTGAAGTGATCCCTCATTAAAAATTCATCTTCCAACAATTTGGTTCCATATGTTCTGTGGTCTAGCTCGTTTACCAAAATTCTTTCCGTCAAAGACACCCCTGCTATACATTTACCGAAGAGCCATTACTACATCAACCTACAGCTCTGTATAAGTATCTCGGCGTTGCATAATCTTTGGTTTAAATAAGTCTCACAGCTCTGGGTTGTCCAGCCGTCTGTTGGCATTTTTGCTCTACCAGAATTGACTATAAGTATTCACAATGCGCATTTGCTCACTGGCCACTGTGCTCTTCAGCTCGTTGGCTATCAGCCTTGGTGCTTCAGCATCTGATGGGAAGAAAGGTCAGCAATCCTTGTTCATTCAAGTCGATGAATCTATTCTGACAATGTCCATGATTTCTTCAGATAACTCAACCTCAGTCGTAATAGAACCTATCCACAACTTCGGTCTAAACATCAGTCTCGACAACCTCGCCATCAGAAAATCCAGTGAGGTCATTGTTGGCTTCGACAATGGCCCAATCCTGTATCAAGTTGAACCAAAAATCAACAGCAGCGCCGTCATCTCTGGCATTATAAGGGAAGTTGTGCATTGACTCGTAGCAGCCATATTGATGGATTTTCAGAAGGATACGATCAAGATAAATTTAAAAAAGGCGGCGAGAACAGCAGCTAGGTGCTTGTTCATCATGCATCATGGCCGGGCGCTGATACGAGTTTGAGGAATCTATCATGAATTATGAAATGAAGGGCAACTAGTAATGGAATAGAATGATCAGCTTTGACCAGGTTGGCCTGGCAAACTGGACAAAAAAGGGTTTTCCAAGTTGAGCCTTGGCACACTACAGTTGAGGACAGTCAAACACGACAAATTTCTTGAATGATTTATTACTGGCTCAAGTAGCATCAGATTAATCCTTTTTATATTTTTTGTGCATATTTACACTCCTGCGAAGACATTCCAATAAGTCAAATTGCACCGACCTCA
The DNA here is from genome assembly GCA_000827265.1 of Collybiopsis luxurians FD-317 M1. Taxonomy (NCBI): domain Eukaryota; kingdom Fungi; phylum Basidiomycota; class Agaricomycetes; order Agaricales; family Omphalotaceae; genus Collybiopsis; species Collybiopsis luxurians. Next base: position 163,661 of record KN834761.1, on the reverse strand, counting down.
ATATTGACCTTTTGGCCCCCAAAATTTGGCCGTTCCATTCAAAAAAAGGGTAGAGGCTCAGGAATATGTGGAAAATGCTTATTCTGCAAAGCTGAGTTGATTCCAATAATAGAAAAGATATCCAACCAGTCGAAATTTCACATCCTAAAAAGGAAATTATTGCACGTGATGAAGTCAAGGCAAGAATTTGTGGTGAGTTTGAGTTCATTAGTTCAGAAATGCCCAAAGGACAACCACCGAAGTGCAAAAGAAATACAGCAGGCTTGAAAAACCAGCAAAGAACAGTCCCCGGAAATGTTTCCTCTCCTCTCTTGCAAACCAATTCAAATGTAACCCCCCTTCATGAAGCAGATCCTGGCAAAAATGAGACAGTAGAAGAGTGCTGGGTGCAGGAGCCTCTTACTGGCTTTGCTCAGTGGTTTGGACATGAGGCAGAAGATGATGAAGAGGAGGAATGTAAGATGGATGATGATGATTGGGAGGAAGAGTGGTTTGACAGTGACGAGCTAAAGGAGAAGCTGTTTCATTATGCTGCTGCTATGGATAATGATGTGAAGGATGAAGACTGGTTCCCAGGACACTTGAGTGAGGAGGCAAAGGAAAGGAAACAGAAACAAAGAAAAGAACATGAGCACAAAGGTTGGTACAATTTGTTTTTAAGGCAAAATCAAACCTTGAGCACAACAAATAGAGCATCCAAAAGAGTATGCTGTAGGACCAGACATTGTGATGAAGGCCCCAAGAACTCAGCGGCATTATAAAGCGAAGATGTAAAGTCAGATGAAGTTGGATTCATTTGGACTCAATGGCCACACACCTGTAAACCTTGGACCAAAATCCTCTGCCGAGTCTGTTCATATCAGGATTGAGTCTGTTGAGCCTGACCTGAATATTAGAAGAGACAAGTCAAGATCATCCCCCATTCCTTTTGAAAATCCCCCACCTTTTCCTTCCAAGGTGGATCAGACAAACTGAATGAATCTCAGCCTAAAGAGGATGATTGCACCGAAGACTGGGAGGATGGGCTGAATGATACAGCTGCATCTCCATCTGATGTTCATGGATGGGCTGAAATTTGAGAGCAAATTAAAGCTGAACTCACCAAGGCAAAGAAGGGAGGGATGCCTCTTGCCCAGATGAACCAGTTGCTTATCATTCATAATTTTGCAACATTGCAGCTGAAAGGTTTCTCGAGAATCAGGGCAAGTGAAGAGATTGCTTTGCAGTGGCATGAGGGAGAAGGTCACCACTTTGCACACTGAGTAAGAAGCTTGGCACATCATTACCAAGTTTTTGAACAGCTTCCAAAGGAACGGCATGGTGGTCTGCAGACCTGTTGATCTCTGCTCTCTGATGAGTCAGTGTGGAATGCAGCTCGCTCTTGGTTGACTGCCCAGAAGGTTGGAGATGTCACTCCTCACACCTTCATGCATGCATTGAACTCCGAGATTCTCCCTGGTCTGGGCATCCATTGAACAAGCCCTCTATGTGAAAGAACTGCTCAGTGCTGGTTAAATACCCTGGGTTGGCATTTGACAGTTCTGCATAAGGGGGTTTATATGGATGGGCATGAGAGGCCAGATGTTGTTGAATACTGTAACAAAGTTTTTCTCCCTGCAATGGCCAAGTATGAACATTGGATGGCTCCTTACGAGAGTCCCAATTTAGTGCATATGGAACCTGTCTTGTTACCGGGCAAAAAAGAGATCATTGCACAATTTCATGATGAATCCAGTTTTCATGTTAATGACTTCAAAGTATCTGCTTGGTAATGATTTGCTTGATCATGGCCAGTTCAGAAACTTAGTATTCTTGCAGGTTGGGTCCTGGACAGACAATCTTACAGAAGAAAGGCTGAGGACATCTCATTCATGTTTCTGATTTTATTAATGAAGCAGATGGACATCTGGTCTGCTGGGATGCAGATGGAAACATCACATGTGACACAAGACATGTGATTTACCCAGGTTCCAATGGAGACAATTGATGGAACACTCAACAGCTTCTTGCACAAGTAAATAATGCAATCAGCATCTTTGAACAAGCACACCCCAACTGTCAAGCCTTATTTATATTTGACCAATCCTCAGCGCATGCTTCCCTTGGTCCCAATGCATTGAAAGCCTTTGAGATGAACAAAGGGAATGGTGGAAAGCAGCGGAAGCAGCATGACACTGTCATCCCTCAGTCCAATCCCACTCCAGAGTATTGTGGTAAAATCCAATGAATGACACTTCCAGATGGACAGGCTAAAGGCCTGCAACAAACTCTTAAGAAGCAAGGATTTAATGTCAAGAATATGAAGACAAAGTGTTCACCAGTCTGCCCCTTTGAGAATGAGGGGTGCTGTATGGCCAGACTTCTCAGTAAACAAGATGACTTCACTAATCAACCCTCTATGCTTGAATAACTCATTACTGATGCAGGTCATTACTGCATTTTTTTACCAAAATTTCATTGTGAGCTGAATCCAATTGAGATGGTAAGCAAACTTCCACTTCTCATTAGTATTTGGTCTGACTCACTGAACTCAAGTATTGGGGGTGGTGCAAATATCAATATAGGCAAGTACCAAAGAGAAACTTTCAGGCAGCAAAGGATGCCACATTTGAATATCTTAATGCATGCCCAGTTGATGTAATTCAGAGGTTCATTAATCATTCATGGAGATTCATGAGTGCATATCAGGTTGGACTGACTGGGAAGGCAGCTGAGTGGGCTGTCAAAAAGCAGTGACAGCACTGAGCAGTTTTGGCATGAGCAATGATGCAGATTGAGTCAATTCTTAACTAGATACTGATATACATAATAGGAATTTTCAGTGAAATGGTCCAAAAATTTGGCTGTTCTTAAAGCATTGTGGGAAAAACTTTGGAGGTGGTTTTTTGAACTTTTTTGGATGTTCTGAGTCTGATCTAGACCTCAGTTTGGCTTAAAAAATCACAGTTCATTCTTGATTCAATTTGTTGTGTTTGACTGTCCTCAACTGTAGTACTGGAGAACTCAATTCAGGTACAACCACTGCTGCATTGGGACAAGACTCACAAGCTGACTTTCTGGATGGCAGATTGTGTGTCTGGCTGAGAGCTCATTGTCCTTGGTGTGATGTTTTTCTTTGCAAATTTCCACTGGGAAAACTGCTGAGGCTTTCATAAACAATGTGGCAAATGAGGTTCTATCTAGAATAAAATGTTGGAACTCAGGTGAGGATAGTTTAATGAAGTACTTGCATTCCAATTATTTTTTATATCCATAGGCTGGAATTGGGCAAAGATTCAAGAATGAGCACTCAGGATCCAGCACTCACTGATTACTCAGCCCAGTTTCCTGCCAGTTCCTGGCTGGACCTGCCAGGAATTGCCCATTGCGTTTCCCCCGGTGTAATTATAATTGTTTTACACCTGAAAAAGGTAAGGTAGGTGACAAGCAAACCCAGCTAACCCCATGTGACTGAGCCTTTTGCTCCTTTTTGGGACACATACAGGTGCTTCATGCTCAATCTCCTCATAACTTCATATCTAGGATGATTCTCCCAAATCTGTGCCTAAATTCTCTTCAAATATATCTCATATTCATTCTCAAATTTTCCTGGAATTTTTAGCTTAAAATTGAGAGACTTATTTACTGATCTTTGTTGAATTACACAATTTCTTAACTGTGGCACAGAATAAATTCATTTTAACTTCAATTACATCTTGCAGAAACCCCAGAAGCAGGAGTTTAAGTTGTCATTCAAGTAAAGATAAATAATTCCCAGTTTGAAGGAGATCTTTGAGAAGTTACAGAATACAAAATTCATCTCCTTCACTGCCTCCACCACAATCTTCAATGGGCAAGCGCAAAGCATGGGTCTTTTGATGAATGAGAAACTTGGGACATGAGGTACAAGGCACTATAGAGAGGCTCTCACCTAGAAAAAGGAGCAAATTTGAGACCACAAAGGTGCATGCAGATGGAAACTAAAGATTGAAGTAACCACTAACATTAAATGACATTCTTAGTCACAACCTGTGGGCAACAATGAAGACAAACATGTCATAAGCAAGCCTGATGATGAGGATGTCTTTCTGGACATGTCTCCTTGTTGACATCCAAGTGTGCTTCCCATGTCAAATTGCAAAAATGCATCCCCAGAAGATGCATTATTTGCTGCCAATCAAAATTCTCTGCAGTCTTCATTTCAACTTCCTAATCCTCCTAAACTACTGTCGCAATCACCTCCTATAAAATCTAGTCATTTGCTCATACATCTCACATCAAAATTAGAACATATTAGTCCAAAAAAGAAGAAAAAATCAGTTTCTTTGCACCCAGAACCTCCCACTCTTGAGGATGATGTCTCCATTCTAGCATGTTGTTGTCTTGCAAAAGACTCCACACCCGTTGATGCATTAATGCTTGACTCTGGGTCAAATTCATCAATTCTGAGATCAGTGTGTGAGATCAATTGCAACTCCATTATTGCATCTTCAGAGGCATCCACCAGTACTAATGAACAATTGGACAATGGCACATTGAATACTCCACATTCACTGCATTCTCCTCATGTTCAGAAGTGACAGTGCCAGAAAGAGAATAGGAAGTGCAAGAAGGATGAGTGCCAAAAGCAGAATGCATGCAACTTCTGGGATGAATGGCATTCTGCAGATGGTAGACTCCATGAGGCTCAAACCATTGAATCAGCACAGGATGCCATCACCAATTTGCTAGCACACTTGAGAGGCGAACCTCAGGGACTGAGTGGTGGATACAAACATCTACATATAGACTTCTTCATGTGAGAAAAGTTGGAAGGAATGCGAGCTTTCCTAAAACTCTACACTGATTTACAGTCAAAGACATATGGAGAATGGTGCACATCATCAATTCAAGCTGCAATTACACTTGGACAGGGTACTTACTGTGCTCATCAGTTATGGATTCTTGGATGCACATACATTAAAGATTGAAAGCTTCTTCCAAACAATCCTTACAGCCAATGGACAACTTGCACGCTCAGAGATGAAGATCTTGTTAACAATATCAACCTGTATCTGCAGGAATTAGGCAATAAAATTTCTGCAGAAAAATTGGTTCAGTTTCTTGCTCATCCAGAGGTCATGGAAAAACACACCATTGACAAAACTATCAGCCTGCAGACAACTCAGAGGTACTTGAACACACTTAACTACCAGTTTTCCCAGCCTAAAAAAGGGTAGTACAAGGATGGCCATGAGCATGAAGATGTTGTCCATGATCGAGATAAACAGTTCATTTCCCAAATGCACATGCTCCTTCTGCAATGCCAGATATTTGATTCTGATGGTCTTCCCCTTCCTCCTCCCACTCTGAATGGCAAACGAATCATTATTTGGTATCATGATGAAACTATATTCTACACACATGATTGTCATCAAAAAGATGGTACCATAAGGATTCAGAGGACTATAAACTTGCTGCCAAGGGTGAAGGGGTGATGCTGATGATTGCAGATTTTGTTTCTGGAGAGTTTGGGTGGCTCATTAGTCCAGATGGTTGTGAAAGAGCCCAGTGCAAGTTCAAACCAGGAAAAAACAAAGATGGTTACTTTACCTCAGAGGACATCCGAGCCCAAGCCCACATTGCTATGGACATTCTCACCAAATGGTTCCCTGATTATGAGCATGTCTTCATTTATGACAATGCTACAACTCACCTGAAATGTGCTGATGGATCACTCTCAGCATGTAATATGCCTTGAGGTCCATCAAAATCTTTTGGTGTGAATGTGACAGAATGGGATCTGAATGGCATGCCAATGTATAGGAGTGATGGGAAACTCTCAAAGGTCAAGGTTCAAATGGGGCCTGGAAAATTTGCAGACAGTCAGCCACAGGATCTTTACTATCCAGATGACCACCCAACTTTTCCCAGATATTTCAAAGGAATAGAGGCAATCTTGGCTGAACAAGGAATTGATGCTTCTAAGGAAAAGGTCAAGAAGCTCAAGTGCCCAGGCTTTTGTTGTACAATCAGCCAGACTTCATTAAGGTTGAGTCTCTCCTTGAGGCTGAATGTCAGAGTAGAGGCTTTCAGGTGGTTTTTCCCCCCAAGTTTCATTGTGAACTCAACCCTATTGAGCAGTGCTGGGGGTACACAAAATGAGTTTATCACTTCTATCCAGAGTCAAAAAAAGAAGATGATCTTCGCCGAAATGCCTTGGAATCATTAAATCAGGTTCCCTTGCTATCAATCCAACATTTTGTTACTCATACACACCAGTTCATGGATGCTTATTCAAAGGGACTCAGTGGACAACAAGCAGCCTGGGCAACATGTAAGTACCAAGGACATCATATCCTTCCAGAAAAGATTATGGAGGAATTGCTAGATGAAGACATTACCTAGTTACAATTCTCTATACTAATTTCTTTGCATATATGAATACTACAGTATTTGCAGTAATATTTTGCATTGTAGCATATCATTCTCATCATGTATCCTGTAAATAGTTGCATTTTTAGTAATATTTTGTAAATAAGTCTCTCAATTCTAAGCTAAAAATTTTGGGAAAATTTGAGAATGAATATGAGATATATTCGAAGAGAATTTAGGCACAGATTTGGGAGAATTGTCCTAGATATGAAGTTATGAGGAGATTGAGCATGAAGTGCCCGTATGTGTCCCAAAAAGGAGTGAAAGGCTCAGTCACGTGGGGTTAGCTGGGTTTGCTTGTCGCCTACCTTATTTAATTACTCACAAAATTTGAATTGAATAATGAAGGAAATTCAAATGCCTTTATGAACAAAAATTGGAAACAATAACCACCGAAATCAATGTCTTTTAGTTGCCACTTAAAATGGTAAACTTACATTTAAAATTGTGGGAAATTCCTTTTATGGAAATTTATTTGTATCTATTTCTCATAAGTTTACCATAAGTGGCAAAACTTACTGAAATTTGTATGCAGTGGAAAGGGATATTGAATGCTTTTACAAGCGAAATTCGCCTTTCATTGTCTTCCTGTTTTTGATTATAATTCTGGGCGAAAAAAGCTCCAAATTTTGAATATTTTTTCGGTCAAAAATACTAGGGCTCTTCACCATATGTACCATATACGGTACAGTCAGATTCTCCCATATACGGTCACAGTATGGGTACAGTATGGCAAAATATGGATCACAATTTATTGCTACAGTACCGTACGGTAGAAATACAGCTGTATCATAGTTTACAGTTTACTTATTCACGAACTAGTAGTAGAATCTCAATAGGTACATTTCATACTTCATAAATCATTAGATACTCTGACATCAAAGCCTCTGGGTAAAACATGTCCACTGTGAACCATAATTTTGCTAACAAAAATGAAAAAAAAAAAAAGCATACTAAAAATTGATAAGGCAGCCATTGCCTTGATTTACTGTTAATCATGAAGCAGCCACTAAGGCTAAATACTATACACAGCACTGAAACAGGTCTTTGAAATGAAACCTGATGGTCAAGAGCAAATTTTAAAGAAACAATGTGGCATACCAATGGTTGACCGTAATATGACCGTATTACGGTGTACGGTACAGCCAGATACGGTGCCTGTCCAGACCGTCTACGGTACGGTGAAGAGCCCTAGAAAATATGAATTTATTTCAAATCTATTTACAGTAATAATTACGGTCGAGAAAAATCGAACCAGTCATAGTGAATTGAAAGGAGAGGTAAAGATAGAGGTAGAGCTTTGGATAGAGGCCATCCTTAGCCCTACTTTTCCCTCTTCGCGACAGATACTAATAGAGCTTCACAGCGGAGATCATATGCTTTCCTCCTGCGGCCGATGTCACTACCGAGGTCCGAGTGGCCGGCGCCAACTCCTAGTAGTGAAACGGCGGGATCGCTGACAACTGCCCGCTCTTATCTCTCTCACAAATGGAGCGGTATGGCAGTCATTGCTTTTGATAGATCATGGAAGATGGGCTGGGCATCTTTTTAGCTAGGATTTGGGGAACACTGTAGTTTCGACGTGCTCCTCACAAGTTAACCTCCGATGTCTGGCCGCAACATGACCGTGATCCCGGTCCCCGCTCATTCCACCTCCACCTCCACCTCCACTTGGCGAGTGAAGCCCTGTTTTAACGAACATTCTGGTCAATTTTTCTACAAGCTAAGCTTTAATTGACCGGCTCGGCCGCGGGCAACTAATGACAGAGCACTTAGCATTATCAAAATCAATGTTCAGGCCTAAGATTAATAACATAAAATCTATCTTGAATATGTGCACTTCGTAATGTTGTGAGTAGAAGGCTGTTCACTGCGCTACTTGGAAATTTCCGACTGGGTTTCAGAAGTCCATTCCGACTGTGTCTGTTAATGTTGTCTCATTTAAATGCCGACTGATGTGATCCCTCATTAAAAATTCATTTTCCAACAATCTGGTTCCATATGTTCTGTGGTCTAACTCGTTTACCAAAACTCTTCCCGTCAAAGACTCCCCTGCTATACACTATATACTGACAGAAGAGCTATTACTACATTAACCGACAGTTATGTATACGTATCTCGGCGCCGCATAATCTTTGGTTTAAATAACTCTCAACCCAACTCCAACTCCAGCGGGTTCTCCAACCGCATATCGCAAGTTGGCCTTTTTGCTGTACCAGAATCAACTACATCCGCGATGGGCATTTCTCTGCTTGCCACTATGCTCTTCAGCTCGTTAGCTATGAGCCTTGGTGCTTCAGCATCTGATGGAAAGAAAGGTCAACACTCCTCATTCATTCAGTCAATGAATCTATTCTGACAGTGACCACGATTTCTTCAGATAATTCAACCTCAGTCGCAATAGAAACTATCCACAACTTCGGTTTGAACGTCAGCCTCGAGAACCTCGCCGTCCGAAAATCCGGCGAGATCATCGTCGGCTTCGACAATGAGCCAATCCTGTACCAAGTCGATCCAAAAATCAACGGCAGCGCGACTTTTATTCACAGCTTTGAAGACTACTTCGACATCCACGGCATCACGGAAGTCGCCCAAGACCAATTCTACGTCACCCTCGGGAACATCTCTTTGGTGACCCACGAGGTCGTGCCAGGACACTGGGCCGTCTACCACGTCAACATGACCTGCTTCCCCAACCACGTCGCCGTCGACAAAGTAGCCGACTTCAACGAATCACTCCTCCTGAACGGCATGGGCGTCTTCAACCGTGAAGAGGGGTTAGTTTACGTTGCTGATAGCCGGATCGGTGTAATTAATCTGCTGAACGTCTACACGGGAGAGTATTGCGTGGCCATCAACGACACACTCACGAATAACCCTTCCAATGCCACGGATATATCCAGTGCCGTCGTCGGTGTCCATGTGTTCGAGGACAATAGCGTCAAATACCTCTACTTTTCTAACGATGCCAAGGGCCTCATTGGTCGGGTCGTCATCGACGAGCACGGTCTTGCGAAAGGAGAGGCAGAGCTTGTAGTGGACAACCTAAGCACCGCACAGGACTTTATTTTGGACAAGGAAGGCAAATACATCTACATCGCTTTATTCGGGCCCAATGAGATTGTTCGAATCGATACGAAAACAAAGGCCATCCAGGTTCTGGCGGGAAATCCGAACGACTCAACGTACTATGGAGCTGCTGCAGTAGAGTTTGGTAGGCTGAAGAGCGACGAGGATGATCTTTATTTCACGATCAATGGAGGGTTCCTCAAGCCTCAGGACGTTGGGGGCACAGTATTTAGGATCCCACACGTCAGCGATATTCCTGCGTGATAGAGAGTTTTGACCCGAAACGAGTAGGATAATGGACTGAATTTAGATTGCGACACCTGATTTGAAAGGACCGTAGATCGATGTTTGAGTTGTTATAACGCCAAAATGTAGAGGAACGTACGACTTTCACAGCAAAGTCAGGCCAATAGCTTGAGCAAAGACGTACTTCATAGCGGAGTCTAAGACTACTTTATGAGTCCACGCAATCTAACCGTCAGATTATCACCAATCTCTACATAGAAACCCCTTCGAGGCTCAAATCGTACACCGTTACCCGTCCAAAGAAGTCCGAGCTGGTCTCAAAGGTGAGTCTGAGAGCACTAATGCCTCTCGTCTCCGCGGTCGTCTCCTGCCCCGACTCCTGATTCAGCCTACTAGGTAAGTCTGGTAACGAAAATATCTGCCGTCTATTCACGTCCTCGGGGTAAACGTAGGTCAGCAGCGTCCAGTCGGCTTTCCCATCTTTCTCAGGATCGTTGAGGCGAACATGAACCGCACATGTCCGACCTACAAATCCTCCTTGAAATGTTAATGAAAGCATTTTCGGAATTATGATACTGGGAGAGGGGTCGGCTGGGAATACGAGGGTGATAGTTTGTGGTAGGCCCTAAAAAAGATCAGGTCAAAGACCAGCCGAAGAACAGCCGGAAACGAAGAGCACACACATACCTGCTGGCTTGTCCAGCACGTCTCCGGGTTCCCATCAGTAAGATTCTTCTTGCCTACAGATTTGTCCAGTGTTGAACTGACTCTAGTCAATTTTTAGAGATTTGATTGAAGTGAACGATATAGATTGGGTGCACAGGTATACAAGTGAAAGAGATTAAAAGGTAAACATTATACCTAAAGAAAACGATACGTTACCTACTTTATCGTCGTCTCTGGAGTTATGAGGGAAGTTGTGGACCGACTCATAGCGGCCATGGTGGCGGTTTTTCAGAAGGACACGATCAAGATAAGATTAAAAAAGGCGCCGAAAATAGCAGCTAGGCGCTCGTTCATCATGCATCATGGTCGGGCGATGATACGAGTTTGAGGAATCTCTCAAGAATGATGAAATGAAGGTCAGTAGTAATGGAATAGAAGGATCAGCTTCGAGCAGGTCTGACTGGCAAATTGGACAAAAAAAAAAGAGAAGAGAAATTCCGACTTTCCCAGTATGATACTAGTTGCTCGCACCAGGTCATTTGTTTTTGCCTAGGGTAAGATCCTAAACGAATTTGAAGCTCTCTATCTTGTAAATAAAAGTTTCACAGCTGCGGAAGGTTGGCAACGAACAAACCGGAGTCGAGATGATAAAGGTTGATAGCGGACGGAGCCTAGGATAGAACCGATAATACGCGCAGCTGTGCGCGATACCGCTGCATGGAATGCCAAAGAATATTCCCAACACATTTTCTAAACTTAATTCAATCTCTATTCTGTCTTACGGGAGTACCTATTTCACTCGAGCTCTGTTTCATGATAATATCCTTCGTACGACCCCAGCTTTAAAACGAAAAGATGGACCTTTTTTGAGTTGAATCTTTATGTCAACCCCACTTAGCACTCCTTCTTCTGAAAGGAATGGATGCCACCTGCAAGACCTCCGAAGCATCCAGCTCCAGAGAACTCAAATACCTCGACGAAACCGGAGGGATCGCAGTCCAAATTCGTGAACGAGTAGAAGCATTGCGTGGCACCATCTACAAAGGAATAAGTCAAACGAGCAATATTAAACAGATGCACAAGTGTTACCGGTATAGAATTTGATACTATCCCAAGGACCCCCAGTGAGAGGGGTGCAGAATGCGTCACCAAAGTGAGGGGTGCCAGTACTGACCCCGGTGCAGCTGTTGCTAGCGTAGGCAACGCCTTCAGACTTGGCGAATGCGCTTCTGCCCATGGCGAGCATGGAGATCATAGATGCGGTCAGTGTTGTTGGTGCTGGATATGGAGTCAGCACAAGGCGATCGATGTTGGCTGTAAAGACGACGTACAATTTCATCTCGATGGACAGCTGCTACTAGGAAAAGTTGCTGAGGAGTCACGAAGAGAAAAACAGATATTTATACCCCTTGATATGCCTAATGCAGAAACTCATTCAAAAAGAGATCTGGTTCGGGGTGGAAGCCCTGCGATACTAGCAAAATTGTCATACAAGTGAGCTGGAACTTCGAAAAACCCGGAGGCTTTTTACACTGGTAGTTGGATTTCTTGGATATTTTTCTGATCCTCCGCTGCACGCGCTAGTCCGAGTCTGAGCTCGACTTTAAATGACATTTTTCTTCAGAGCTAGGCCTTCCTGCGTAACTGCTCGTACCTGAGGCCTGAGTAACCATGGTCCTTGCCCGCCGAGTTGTCAGACGTGGATTCCAGGCGGTATGTGGGCAAACAGTTGAGGATACAACAAATTGTAATCGAGTGGCTCTTCTCTGCGAAGTCTTTGCTGGATTCGCGCCTGCGTATTCTCACTAAGAAACGGTTAGTAGATCTGGTTGAGCCACTACAGTTTCTGGCCCTTTCATGAAGAGCGCTCGGGCTTATGGGCAACGTTTGAAACGCGCCGCCGGTATTGCAAGTGCGAGGAGCGAACCTGGAAGGTTTACATTTTGACGATGTTGAGCTCTCGATCTCATGAACAGAATACAGTTCCTGAGGCTCGTGCTCAGGCCGGGCGTTTGGACTCCGTACTACATGTGTATCTCAGTAATTTCCTGTTTTTCATCGTTTAGTCCCAGGCATCGGCACCCATTACGCCCCTTTAAGCCTTTTCACCGAGAGAAGATGTTAAGAAGGCCAGGTAGTAGTCCCAAGGTAAGTGCGGCTCTCGCGGAGCCGGCTGTCCTGTTGATCGCATGTCTATCTCTGATTGTGAAGTTTATGTATGTCAAGCAGCTCCTGAAGACAAGGGAGAGGTCTTCGAACTACTCCGTTGTTCTTTCTGTCGGTAGTTTTAACTAAATGGGAAGGAAGTACCTGATGACTATTACATCGTCTTTACAACTCACAATCTATCCATGCGTCCGTGAATCATGGTCATTGTATCAAGCAAAAGCACACTGGGAAGTCTCCCAGCATTTCGTTCTCAGGGTCTTCGAAATACCAGATTACCTTGGCACAAAGAAGTTGCTGACATTCCAAAACGGTGTTGTCCATTTTAAGCCAGACATAACATCCAAAGATATAAGTACATAAAGAAGAACTGGTTTAAGAAAGAATTATGATTCATCCACGTCTAGTAAGTGTCCAAAGACCATTACATTCCTCACCGAAACCACGAAGAACAGCCCTCGAGCGGAATTCATCAAAGATCACTTTTGAGAAAGCAAAAAAAGTCCCGCAAACAGCCGTAAGAAAATAATTTATCATCCGGATTCTTCCATTTTCATCTGTCCACAACCATTCATCTAACTACGATCCCCAGAGTGGAGGCGGCTGAAGCACTGGAACGTGCGCAGGGATCAAACTCGGATCCACAGTAATTCTTCGCTTGGCAAGTTTGACACTAGGTGCGAAGAATAGGAAGATCAGCTACTTATTCGCAATCGGAATGACGAAGCACAAGGAAAAAAAAAAAACAAAAGAAAAGAAAAGAAAACTTTACCCTTTCTTCAACTTGACTTCCCCTCCCAAACCTTCCCTCATCATCTCTTCCAAAAGAAAAACATCTTCCGCATGATTCGAGTTTAAAAACTCGATCCAGACGGATTTTAACTTGCGCGGTTTTGGCGGTTCATATGAGGTGGCGTTACCGTAATAACGGCGTGGAATGTGGTAAGCTTCGGTGCTACTGTCATTTCCAATGTCACCCTCTTCGCTTCTGTGCTCCAAGTCCTTGACACCCTCGCACATGTTCGCATCTCCATCCTCATCCAAGCCTGAGGTAGCGGATAAAGCAGGCGAATACCACCTAGACCTGATCATTTGGGACGTTCGGCCGTCCAAGCAGGAAATGCATCGTTGTAATGTCAAAGTCTGCAGTCGAGGACACAGGAAGCTCTTTTCTTCCTCCGTACTCTCCATGCCACTCCCCGGAGAACTAGCAGCCGGATCCACACCTGTAGGAAAAGTAAGCAAGTCCATAAACGAATCATCCACCGTCGTTTTATCAATGACCGCCAACTCTTCTAGTGTATCAGTCAGAAGCTTGACACAGGCTCCCAATCGCGTATGAATCTTGACATTTCTTAGAACCAATCGCGAAATGGGAGGTCCCCGTGCCGTCGAAATTGGCACGGCTGGACCTAATCCGAGACCAGCACTGTCCAAGACGGTACCCGAACGTGTCAAAAACTGTAACAATTCATCCCCCTGATGCCACTGCCGTGCATCAAGCAACATATAAATTTCCAGCTCTCGCAGGTTGGGAGCAGTCAGGGTTGTCCAAAACCTATCGATATCATTCCCCGCCGTAATGGAGAGACCGGTCAACTTGCGAGCGATAATCTCGTCGCGGAGCTGCGGCCCTGTGATGATGTTGTTATTATTGAAGCTTGGAAACCAATCCACGTAATGACCCAGACCGCCGAACGTGCACTTGATAAGAGAGGAGGAGGACTGGAGAATGAACAGTGCTAGAGTCTCGGAGACTCGTTCAAGGGTGAGAGTGGTCAAGTGATTCCATGGAATGGAATAGGAGGAATTGACACCAGAGAAATGAGAGATGAGTCCTCCGCCGTATGAGGCAAACTTTCGAAGACCCGGAGAGTTTTGAGCGAGTTCCGAGATCCAGTCCATGTAGGTTGGTATGAGCGGTGCAGTACGAAAACGAATCGAATGAGGTTCGAATGTCCGGACAGAGAAATTATGCAGAATCAAGGAATTTGGCTGAAAGGAAGAGCTGGGCGAGAAATCCATGTTATACGGCAGGTTACTGAGGTCAAAATAGACGTTCCTCCATCGTCCCAGGTGTTCCAATAATATTTTCAGTGGCGTAAATACGCTGTTCATTGTCTCCGGATTCCGAGGGAAACCTTTTTCTTCGTCGAAGAAATTAAGTCCTCGATACATGAGGGAAAAGGACAGAGGGCAAGTCCGAGATCGATCAAGCCATGATTGGAGTACTGGGAGTGCTGGTCTGCAGGCGTTATGAGCTAGAACGACGTGGAATGTACACCAGAGACGAGGCAGGTTCAAGGCGATTAGCCGCCACCGCATGCAAGTAGAGAACAAGTTGAAAGGTGCTTCCGTTCTTGAGCTGTATACAGAGTTGTCGTGGCAGCAGAAGAGGAAAATCGTCTCCAGAATTTCAGGAGGGAGCTGGTGGACACCCGGCAATTCTTCACCAGCCAGATCGTGCATTCTGAAAGATCCCTTCGTATCAAGAACCATGAATAAAATTCAGAGCATACTGTACATGCCTCGCCACAATTTCTGAGCAGTAGACTACTACGTGTACATGGAAGTACAGCAGCAAGATGCCAACAGGATCGAGCGCCCAAGGAGCTTCTTGAGCGCTTCCAGATTTTCATCAGCGTTGCATCAGCGAGTACCTTGTATTTCAATAATTTCAATAGTAAGGTGTATCAAGGAAACTCTATTGTAACAGATTCTACGATACATCGTGTGCGCTAACAATTATATCCCTTCCATTATTTCGCACCGAACGTCGAGCACTATCTCGTGAGAGCGGCTTTCGCATATCTGAAAACAGAAAACCATCAGCCACCTGCCAGTAGACCCCTATAACCAGAAGGCAGCACATACCGAACGCATCTTCCTCGTCTCGACCGCCTTTCCCTACCCCCAAATTCCCATAATATTCCCTCACTCGCCTATACACACTGTACCCCATCCCTTCATACATCTCAACCGCTACTATATTGTTGCACCGCACGTAAAGGTCCACAAAAAACCCTCGGTAGATTTCATCCGAAACAAGCTCAAGAAGGGTCATCATTTTTCTTGCAAGAGAAAGACGTCGGTATTCTGGGGCGACGGTTATGGCTGTGACGTGTCCGTGCCACTCAAGACCTTGTCCTTCGGCTTTTCCGATCACTAGGAAGACAAGGCGGAAGTGACAAATGTGAACAGTCGTTCAGAATTGTCCAACTGGAAGAGAACCCACCGTAACCCATCATACGGCCACTCGGGGCTTCCTGTACACAGCACAGGTCGGGCCAGCGAGAGAGGTAGTGCAAGTAGAAGCCAATATTATACTGCGAGTCATATCCACAGTTCATGATAAGATATCAAGGCCACTTCGAAATGCCTTCCGTTTTCCTTACCGTTTCTGTCCAAATATCCAAGTTCCTACAAGTCGGTCAGCGATGGAGGAATAGGAAGACAGTTCTGAGTAAACGAACACATTATTGAACTTGAACATATCTGAAGCCTGGAAAGGTCGTAGAACACTCATTTCGTACGGTTTGTAGATGGGTCGTGGTAGAGGCAAGGAAAAAAATGGCGCCGCGGATAGTTACGGCCCGCATTTTCATCTACACGGTCACGCGATGAGCAACGCGGCTTTTTTGAACCCTCGTTCAACTGGCCCAAGCAACTTCTGGTGGGTTAATTGAAGCCAACTGAACGTCAAACTACAGCACGAGGTAGCTGGGACTAGTACTGATGATGGTGGCTCAGGTAGGCTTTACCGCGACTTATTTCTTTATCTCCGCTGCACGAAAATTAGTCGGTTCGTGCAAAGAGGAGGTACTCAAAAATGCGTTGTACTGCGAGACTGAGGAATCTATTTTCTCTATAGTCGAAGCCTAATTATGAGAAATAGATGTATCCGCCCGAATGACTGAAGATATCTCGTCGAGAAATTGCCCCCATTGTTCCTCATCAACTCCATGTAGGTACTCCTCTGCAAACATCTCCCGTAAGGCACAGCAAGACCGATTGAGCATCAATGCGAGCGCGCGGAGGGCCTCCGGGTCATCCATCCAAAAGTGGAATTTCAGATGAGTCAACGCAGGAAGGTGGACACCCTTCCACATCCACGTGTAGATATACGAATCGGGATCCCCGTTGGTGAGTGAAACATCCAAATGCGAGAGACGAGGGTGATGATAAACTTGTACTGGAACGTGGTCATATCCAGATTCCAAGGTGAAATGTTCCACTACCAAAGTCTCCAGGGTAGGACATTGAGCAAGGACTTCCGCTAGTGACACACCGGTGTAAAGGTCTATTTTCAGCCAAGTCAAGTTGTGAATGTGAATGGAATCTGTGCGACGGAGAACCACTGTTTCCAAACTGCGCAGCTGTGGGCAATTTTGAAATCCGTGATATATCTCAGTTTCGGAATCTTTGTGGACATCCAAGTACAGGTTTTCGAGAAACGGAAAGCCCGTTGGAGTGACATTGTGCAACCCCTCGATGAGGTACTTCATCATTGGAGAATCTCTGACAAAGGAAAATGATATATCGCTCCATAGCGGTGCAACTTTGAAGATGACATCCACTATTAGGGACTCGAAATCTTCGTCATAACGTGGATTGGTATCCTCTAGCACAATCTGCCTTGAAGCATTACCTCCTCGCTCTAGGAAACACTCTTGCATGAACGCAAAGAGTTCAGGACTAATATCTGCAGGCAGTCGACCATAATTTATCTCCAGGGAGGACCACATCCGACCTTCAGACAGGACTAATCTTCGCCACCAGGAGCAAATCCAAGATAGACCAAATGTTGGACTTTGAAGCTTCCTGGGGTTGGTTGGATATTTGAGCGTAATTGGACCCCCGGCTTCGGCGAGTATCTGAAGTAGGATCTCTGCAGGTAATGTCCGAATGGGAGAAAGGAGAGACTTCCTGGGCCCAACTCTCTTTTGGAGGGTGTCATTTCGACGTTGTTTTAACCTAATCAGTTCCAACTCTAACTCCAATATAGCATAATCATAGTGCTCCAGATTCAAGCTTGCCTCGTCGGTTAGACTCTGCATGTATGAGCGCTCCTCGGCGGTAGCTGGAATATTATTCGATCGGTTTCTGCGTATGAATTCATCATATTCGACATCCTCGATATCTGAGCCTTTTGTAGCGAGTTTATCGAGTTTGAAACGGCAGTTTTTGCAGAATAGCTGGAAATTTGAGGTGCCCTCTAGCATCTAGTGTCACTTATAATTTAGTTGAACGAACGACTCTTCCGGGTTATATACCTACCATGAGAACGGAGGTAGTGCCAGAATTGAATTGGTGAGCGATAGGGAATAATTGTTGTTATTGAGGATTTAGTCCGAACAGAGCGCCCAATAAAAGCACGGGTGAGATGTCTGGTCAAGTTGTGTTCAGTGATGGAAGCTTTTTGACCTTTCATGCATTTCTTGCGGCGGATTTTATACAGGAAATCGGTGCCGCGACGTGGGCCAACAAACAATCAAGTTCGGTCATTGTAAGTCAAAAGCCCGTAGAAATGATCACTGACAGATTGACATTTTGCAATAAGCTAAACGAGTGCAGCATTTTTGCATTACGTCCGTCCATCTAGAGACAGTGGTTGGGCAAGATAAGGTTGTTGGAGGTTTTGTAGAGCCCGAAATCAGAGTCAAATGTCGTTAGAGGAAACAGGCAAAGAACATAGAGAAAGCAGTATTTCCAGAGCAGATTGAGCATAATCTTAAGCGAGTAGGTTTCAATCGACTTCAATTGAGGATGGAGTTATCTGAGAGGGTACTGAACTATTCGAATACTGTCGCATGCTCTCCTCGACACATCATTGAACTTGACCTGTTTGTGGGAGAGAGGTAAGTTACGGCCCGCACTTTCATCGACATGATCACGCGATGAGCGACGCAACATTTTAAATCTTTTTGTCGCTCGTTCCTTTGGAGTCGTATGCGGCTCCTGGTGGGTAATTTTCAGGCCAGCTCAGCGCCAAACACCAGCGCGATGTTGCTGGAACTAGTACTGACGATGGTGGCTCAGGTAGGCTTTACCGCGACTTATTTCTTTATCTCCGCTACACGAAGATCAGTCAGTTCGTGCAAAGAGGAGGTACTCAAAGTTGCGTTGCACTGCGAGACTGAGCGAATCTATTTATCTATAGTCGAATCCTAATTATGAGAAATAGATGTATCTGTCCGAATGACTGAAGATATCTCGTTAAGAAATTGCTCCCACTGTTCTTCGTCAACATCTTGTGAGTACTCGTCTGCAGATATTTCCTGCAAGGCACAGCGAGACCGATTAAGCATTGATACCAGCTCAGGAAGGGGTGATGGAATATCCATCCAAAAGTGAAATTTCAGACGAGTCAACGCAGGAAGGTGGAGACCTTTCCACATGTCGGTATGCCCGTCTGTGAGTGCTACATCCAAATGCGAGAGACGAGGGTGATGATAAGCCTGTACTAGAACGTGTTCATATCCAGATACAAAGGCGAATTGTTCCAGCACCAAGGTCTCCAGGGTAGGACATTGAACAAGGAGTTCCGTTAGCGACACACCAGTGTAGTGGCCTATTTTCAGGTAGGTCAAGTTATTAAATTCAATGGGATCTGCACGACGGAGATATTGTGTTTCAAGATGGTGCAGCCTTGGGCAGTTCTGGAACGCGCGATCTATCCCAGCTTCGGAATTATTGGAGACGAACAAGTGTAGGCGTTCGAGAAGAGGAAAGTCTTTTGCAGCGACACTGTGCAGCCTCTTGTTTAAGTTCTCTGCCGAACTGCTGAACAACCGAAACGCTACATCGCTCCATAGCGGTGTAACTTGGAAGAAGACATCCATTATTTGAGAGACAAACTCGTCGTTGTAACGTCGATGGATATCTCCTAGCACGATCCGCCTCGGAGCGATACCTCCTCGCTCTAAAAAACATTCTCGCATCAATGCAAAGAGCTCAGGGCCAACATTGGCACGCCATCGACCAAAATCTATTTCCAGGGAGGACCACATCCGACCTTCGGAAAGGACTAGTCTTCGCCACCAGGAGCAAACCCAAGATAGACCGAATGTTGGACTTTGAAGCTTCTTGGGGTTGTTTTGGTATCTGAGCGTAATCGGACCGCCGGCTTCAGCGAGTATCTGAAGTAGGATTTCTGGGGGTAATGTCCGAATGGGAGAAAGAAGAGACTTCCTGGGCCCAACTCTCTTTTGGAGGGTGTCATTTCGACGTTGTTTTAACCTAATCAGTTCCAACTCTAGCTCCAAAATAGCATGATCATAGTGCTCCAGATCCAAGCTTGCCTCGTCGGTTAGACTCTGCATGAATGAGCGCTCCTCAGCGGTAGCTGGAATATCATTCGATCGGTTTCTGCGTATAAATTCATCGTAATCGGCATTCTCGATATCAGAGCCTTTTGTAGCGAGTTTATCAAGTTTGGAACGGCAATTTTCGCAAAATGGCCGGAAATTTGAGATGCCTTCTGGTATCTGGTGTCACTTAAATTTCAGTAAAATGAGAAACTTTTTTGGGCTGTAAACATACCATGAGGACGTAGGTAGTAACTGAATTGAACTAGCTGGCGATAAGAAATCTATAGCGCTATCGACGATTCGAACGACGTACCCAATGAAGGCACTGGTGAGATATCTGGCCAGGCTGTACACCGTGACGGAAGTTTTTGGACCTTTCACGTCTAACTACGGAGCATTTTATACAGGGATTCGGTGCCGTGACGTGAGCCAAGAAACAATCAAATCCAGTCATCGTAAGTCAAAAGCCCGTAGAAATGACCGTTTTGGCAGCTTGACGTTATGCAATAAACATTACGTCGTCCGCCTGGAGACAGTGGTTGGGATGCAAGCAAGATGCAAGGTCGCAGGAGGTTTTATAATGCCTGAATCATGGTTGAATGTCGTTAGAAGAAACAGTCAAAGAATCTAGAGAGTAGCTTCTCCAAAATAGATTGAGCACACACCAAGCACATACTTATATATTGAGCGAACAGGTTTTGAGTTAGGGACTGACTTGGACTGAGGACTGGATTATCTGGGAAGTACTGAACTACTCGACTGCTGTTACTGTCATATGCTCTCATCAATTGCAATATCGATATGCGATAAGATTCTTGCCGTCAAAAGCTGTCAAGCTGACGCCGCTCATATGACTTCTTTTCTATCAGCTGCTATCAGGAACGTCGAACTTGAGCGCTTTATGTGACAAATGCAGCTGTTGTTCGGACGCTATCGAGTGTGACTTGTGTGACGGTCTCTCCTTTCTTACAACCACCACCATCGTTAGCTTTGCAGAGTTACGACGGAAAATACTGTATATGGCCAACCCATGGTTCTCTGGCGCAAACCATTTCAGCATCAATGGTGGGCAATTTAGCCAGATTCAGGGACATCAATATAA
The DNA here is from genome assembly GCA_000827265.1 of Collybiopsis luxurians FD-317 M1. Classification (NCBI taxonomy): domain Eukaryota; kingdom Fungi; phylum Basidiomycota; class Agaricomycetes; order Agaricales; family Omphalotaceae; genus Collybiopsis; species Collybiopsis luxurians. Next base: position 142,709 of record KN834761.1, on the reverse strand, counting down.
TATGTCCTTTGCAATCAATAATTCCCCTCATACAAATGGTGAAGGTGAGCCAGACGTGAGATTCAGGGTTGTAGTATTGATAATAAGTCAGCGCAGCTGTAGATCCCATCATAGCAACTTCAAATGCTCTGAAGTGTCCAGCTCCAAGTCAATACTTTGTGGGTCGTGAAGATATACTGTATCAGCTCTCCAGAACATTTTCTCCTCCCATTGTTACAATCTCCTGCTTGAAGGAAAATGTGCTTATCCACTTTGTAAGACACTATATGAAATGGTATGTTTTAAGTTCCATAAAAAAAGTTGCAGCTGAATGAAAGGTGACTGCAGGAGCTCTGCTATTCTTCTAGATGCAAGCTCTTTGAATGCCTTGAATGAAGCACAGCAGAAGTACAGGACTCCAGGCTCTTTATCTGCGAATACTATCTTGATATTGGAAAATGCAAATCTATCACTCAGCATTGAGGACTATTTCCTTGGGGCTGTATGGCCTAATGTACCAGTGCTAGTGACAAGTACCAACCATGATATCTCCAAAAATGCATCATCTCCTGCTACTGCATTCAAAATCTCAGATCTTGGAGTACTTCAAGAAGAAATCAAACTTTTCAAAGATGTAAAATCTGCCTTGCTGTCTAGGCAGCGGATAGCTGCTCTTGTAGCACCTGGGGGAGCTGGTAAAACACAAGTAGCCCTCAAATTTGCTTCAGAAAATTTTTTTAGGTGAGATGGTTCCAGATTTGTTTAATTTCATTAATAAGGGGTTTTCAGATTTTCAAATATCTGGTTTTTTGATGCAACTTCTGATGCTACACTGACTGCCAATTTCAAGGAGCTTGGAAAGGCAGCCCAAGTTGGCGAGACTATTCAAGATGTCCAGAAGTTTCTGGGACAATCACAGAACTGGCTTTGCATTTTTGATAATGCTGATGACCAGAGTGTATATCTAAAGGACTATATTCCAAATTGTAGTCATGGCAATATAATCATCACGAGCCGCCTGACTGAATCATTGCAAATAGCCTCCCCAGGTCATCATATTGTATTCAATGATCTTGACAAGGAAATTGCCATTGATCTTCTTCTGAAGCATGCACAGGAGGAGAGCTCCGTGGACAATAGGAATTTGGCATCTCCAATTGTTGATGCTCTTCAGTGTCAGGCTCTTGCTGTATCAACAGCAGGTGCATATATCCATAAATCCACAACATGCACTCTTTCAAACTATCTGTCCCGTTTTAGGATGAAAAGAACCGATATGTTAAATTACAGAATGAAAGGACTGGATAACTATCAGAGAACTATTTTTAGTGCATTCCAGATCAGTTTTGATAAACTCAGTTTGACCAGCCAATGGCTTATTCGCATTTGTTCTTTCTTTCACAATACCACAATTCCAACAGAGATCTTCACCCGGGCAGCTGCATTTACTGGTGTTGAGGTTGTTCCAGTTGACAACCAGCATACAGCAGTATTTGTGATGAACAAATTTTTTTCTCTTTTTAGTGCAAAACATTCCTGGAATGACAGTATTGATGAGTTGTGTCAAATGTCTCTTGCTTCTTACAATGACAAAGACAGATCTCTTACATTTCACTCTGTGATTCATTCCTGTGCACATGAAACCATTGCGCAAGATGAGATCATGACCATGGAACAAGCAGCAATGATGCTGCTAGGGCGAGCAACTCCAATGGGACAGCTGAAAAAAGAGGATTATCAATTTCGGAGACAATTATTTATACATGCTAACCACATGAATTGGGAGAATCTTCCCACAATTTACACACGTATTTGCTTTGCCCTTATTTTCTGGGAGGCCGGATTTGGAGAATATAGTGAGAAATTAGCAAAGCAAGTATTTTTATTATACAAGCAAACACTTGGCAAAGAACATCCAGATACATTAACTTCTATGAGCAATCTTGCAGATACTTATAGAGCACTTGGAAAGGTAGAGGTAGCCACTGAGTTACAGGAACAGGTGCTCTCCTCTTGTATCAAAGTTCTGCACAAGCCACACCCATGCACACTAACTGCCATGGCTAACCTTGCACATATATATCGGATCCATGGAAAATTGGAGATAAAAAGAGCACTGGAAGCACAGATATTTACATTATGTGAAAAGATTTTAGAGGAGTATCCCTCAGATACACTGACTTCTAAGGCACAGCTTGTAGTGGGTTGCTGGGTCCACAGAAAACTTAAGGACATAAGTGACGGAATAGAGGGGCAGAAGGATTTCTTGAAAAAAGATGTCTTTCAAGAATGTCATCATTACATTCTCACTTCCATGGTTAACCTAGCAAGTGTGTATCAAGGGCATGGGAAACTCAAGGCAGCTAGAGAGTTGGACGAGCAAGTATTTTCCATGCACCGCAAAATTCATGGAAAGTGTCATCCTGATACACTGAAAGCCATGGCTAATCTTGCCAGCACATACCGGGCTTGTGGTAATCTTGAAGCAGCTACAGGGCTGGAAGAGGAGGCTCTCCTTTTGCGGAAAAAAATCCTCGGAAAATATCATCCTGATACTCTTAGGTCTATGGCTAATCTTGCTGGTACTTATTGTGCACATGGCAAACTAGGGCTGGCCGAGAAGCTAGAAAGTCGAGTTCTTTATTTGCGCAAGGAAATACTTGGTGTGCGACATCCTAATACCCTGACATCTATGGCCAATCTTGTAGTGATATTTTGGGCCAGTGGAAAGCTCCAGGCAGCCAAGAAACTACAAAAGCAAGCGTTTTCCTTGCATAGAAGTGTATATGGTGAGAGGCACCCTGATACAGTTTCTTCCATGGCAGCCCTTGCTGCCACTTATTGGGCATGCGGAAAGTTGCAGGCAGCGGAGAAGTTGCAAGAACAACTGATCCTCATAAATAAAGAAATATATGGAAAGCAGAATGATATCATACTCTCCTCCATTACATCTCTTGTTTGTGCATACTTGAGTATTTGGGCTGCCCCTATATATGAGGCTACCTATCGTAGTCCAAAATTTTTCAGGGATTCTGAATGGTGCCATATCAATACTGACTAGTATTGAACATGTAAAGTGTGAATCTACTTGAAGAGAATGAAGTTGAATTGTATAATTACAACTGTAAGCGACCCATGTTTATAACTTAAGCAATTTTGAAAAATATAACACATAACATTGAGCTTCTCACTAAGTGTCCACAGGTGTTACGGCGCATCTATTTTCCTGTCACCCATTACAACCTGCCCCATTGGCGGGCATACCTGACCACCAACGTACCTAAGTTTGCATGTGTAATGCTAACTGAATATCCATGAAGCGCACTCATGAACTTAGAAGTAATGCCTACATTGCTCCACTATGATTATGTTCCAACTGTTAGACAGGGCTTGTCAAAAATGACTCTGAAGCATCACTGTCGGTGATGAAAATTTCCAAAGGGAGGATTCGAACCTAGGCTGCTGGCCATACATAGATCAAAAGATATAGGATGAAAATTCCACAAAAGACAGCAAGCAATGTTCATTAGAATTCTATGTAATTTATGTGAAAGCATTCTAATGAGTCCCCTGCAATTTTTCAACTGATTTCCGCTAACCCTGGAAGGTCCTGTTACTCAGGCGGGAGACAGCGCGGGAAAATTTTCAGTCCGTAGGACACCCTCTGCTATCAAGCCTGAGCTCGCCAAGTCACGGACTAATTGGCAATGGAAGTTTTTCAATAATTTGCCAGATGACTGAAGTGAAGAACTTTCGATCCCCTTTTGTCTACCGCCTTGATAAGCCAAGACTCAGAATTAAGCGAGAATTCAACGTGGTGATAACCCAAATCTCTTCATCGAACCCTTCAATGTATGCTCTCGGCCGCGGGTGGGAGCGCAAAACCTAACAGGAATGATTTACCCAGGTCGATTAGGCCACAGGTACCGTGTACATTCTTCGCTCACCATATAAACAGAGCTTATTTTCCGGTATGAAGAATAAGAGTTGACCCCAATCGTTCTTCATTCACCTTTCATACTTTATCCTGAAATGATTGTTTCAATGCCTTGCGATGAAAGAAAACTTCGCGTTGCTATTGTGTAAGTCGACTCTTGCACTGTGCGTTGTTGAGAAATCCGTACGTACCAACTGCAGTGGTGGAGGAATCGGGGGCCTAACCTATGCCGCGGCGTTGAAAGACTGTAGCAACATCCAGGTCGACTTGTTCGAGGCAGCGACTAGGTTTGTTGCGATTGGGGCGGGAATTGTTACTTGGCCTCGTACGTGGAGTGTGTTCCGGGCACTAGGTTTGAAGGAGGAAATGTTGGAAGCGCTCAAGGAAAATGAGAAGTGTATTCATGAAGAAGGTAATAGCTTCTTCGCGCCACCATTCGATGTGGTAATGCTGACCTTTCATTCTACTTCTAGAGTCGAGACCCGCATGACAGTTTCGCATGTCTGGCCGGAAAGAAGGAGTGCCCTTTCATGAAGTGCATATAGATGGTAAGTTATTTAGCTGAATGTATTTCAGCGCCAAGCAAGGCCGATAAACACGTTTTCAAGGAGCTAAAGCAACCAATCTTCATCGACAGCAATTGCTCGACCTTTTACTTGACCATCTTCCTTCCCACTGTCGGGTCCATTTTGAACATCGACTAGTTGCCTGTGAAGAGGATGAAAACGGCGTCGAGCTGGGCTTCTTGAACGGCATTGTAGCTTCGTCGATCTTGTTATTGCTGCGGACGGGCTGAAAAGTGTTGTCCGGCAGACGGTTGCTGGGATAAAGCCACTTTTGGATGTTACCGCAGAAGAGAACTTCATTAGAGAAGATATTTTGCACACTGGACAAAGTGCTTTTCGAGGGTTGATCCCTAGAGAGCAGCTTTGCGGTAAATCCGAATCATAGAACGCTGCATACACTGACTATTGTACGTTTTTCTCGTTCGAGTTTATCAACTGGTTCTTACTCCTTTGTAGTATTGCGGCAAAGACAAGGTAATTCTAGAGAAACAACCGTGATTCGATAACGATTGATATTCCGTCAGCATGTTGTGGCGTATCCCATCAGCAGCGGGGAGATTATAAACGTTGTAGCATTTTACTCAGATTCGCGTTCAGGATCTCCAGTGATGTGTTCAACTGGATCTTCTTCCCCTCAGATTCATGTTGATGAGGTGTCACTTTCTACGATAGTCGATACTTACTCCTGGGTGGGAAGATGAAACCGTGCAATTGCTAAAGGTAAGAGACGGGCGGATGATTTCGTTACGTATCTTCTTACGCTTCAACAGATGATGAAGGACCCGACAATCTGGCCGATTCTGGATTTGAAGCCTCTGGAAAGTTATGTGACCTCTCGTATTGCGTTACTTGGAGATGCAGCACACAGTATGGGTCCTCATCTTGGAGCCGGGGCGAACACCGCGATGGAGGTAAGTTGAGTATAGCGTCAATCGCGGGCTCGCATAACATCCGGTTTTTGAATTTTAAGATGCATATATTCTTGGCACGCTCATTTCCAAACATGTTCACACGCCCCAAGACGTCTGTCGAGTTTTAAAAATTTACGACCCCCTTCGTCGGCCGTATGGAAATGAAATTATGCGTTGGGCACGTGAAACAGGAGATTACTACGAATTTGAGTCGGAATATCCTCAGAATGAACAGGAGAGTATTCAAGATTACTATGAGCCGACCAAGGAGCATCTGTCCAAATTTGGTGAAGGGGTGGATAAATATTGGACCTGGCCTACCTGGACTGCGGGTACGATAGAAGAAGACATGAAGCAAGCAGAGTTGATGTTGGGAGAGCAAAAAAACTGTGGAGTGTGCTGACGCTTTTTTGAATATTATTTTATGTCATTTCTGTTTCTGTTCGCCCATTTCTTGCCCATTTTTGGACTTGATAAAACCCGCTTTGACACCGGCCCGATAATCGGCCTGGAAATTCAGAATCACGTGTGATTTCCCCGGGTTCCCAACGAGCACCCACTGCTCAAACTTGATTCGAACCACCTCTATATCTTTGACCAGCGGTATATTCAGTCATACTGGCCTACTAGAACTTCCATGGCCCTTCCACGAACTCTTTCCGTCATCGGCGCAGGCCAAATGGGCATTGGTATTGCCCTGGTCGCTTCTCCACGTGCCCAGATTCCCAAAGTCCTTCTGTACGACCGAGATCCTGCACAAATTACCAAGGGTCTGGCTTTCATGGACAAACTTTTAGAAAAAGACGTGTCGATGGGCAAAATCAGCGAGGAGCAAGCCAAGGCTGCGAAAGAGAGAATCATTTCCATCCCATTCCTCCTCTTCTTCAAAGGATGGAGATGAATCTGGCTGGGCGAGAGACTTGGGTGAACGTGGAACGAATTTGGTGGTAGAAGCTGCTTCGGAGAGGGTGTCGATAAAGGAAACATTTTTCGTCCGTTGACGCAGAATTTGTCGACGGATACGGTGTTGGCGAGTAATACGAGCAGTATTTCGATTATGAAGCTGGCTGGAGCTGCTGTGGATGGACTTGGTGCTGGTATGAGCAGGGCGAGCGAAGAAGGCAAGGCCTGTGCGGGTAGAGTTGTTGGCGTGCATTTCTTCAATCCGGTACCAGCGTTGGTGAGTGAGAATGCTTTCATGATTGCCGGCTGTTCGATTAAGGGGATTTATTCAGAAATTATGTGAAGTCATTCCCGGGCTGCAGAAATCAGAGTCTACTCTTGAAAAAGCAAAGGCATTTGCGGTTGCTTGCGGAAAGGGTAATTTCAGGCTACCGGTCTCGAAGATTGGTGGCACTGACATCTGTTTGAAGAGGTGACGACTTTGAAGGACGTTCCTGGATTTGTTTCGAATGCACTGCTTATGCCATTCCTTAACGAGGTGAGTGCCTGGCCGTTTTGCCCGGATGGGCATTTCCATTTTGAGTTGCTAAAGATCTTCTATTCAGGCCATCATATGTCTGGAATCTATTTTGACGCTATTGCTGGCAAAGATCGTTGTTCTCATCATTTCCCGGTTTTGGTACAGGGAACCGCCGCACGAGACGACATTGATAAGACGCTCCGCTTGGGTATGGGTCATCCTATGGGCCCGTTGCAACTTGGTAAGACTTTGAGTGCGCGATCACGGCTATACTTGTCCTTTATGAAGGTACGCGCGACTCGAAGTATCGGCCAAGTGTTTTGCTGGGACGGATGGTTGATGCGGGCTGGCTTGGAAAGAAGAGTGGTAAAGGATTCTATGATTATTGAGGGAGGGTGAGGTTGGCTTGTCGGAGGGGGATTTCCTGGAACCTCGACCTCAAAAGGTACTACTACTAATTAATTGCAGACCGTATTCAACGAGGCAGGAGAATGAAATGACAGTTCTCACACAACGCGCGAAGAATATTAGCTCAGCACAACTTCGATGCTCTAGATTATTTTGCCTCCTGTCCGTAACCTGGCATGGGGTCGAAAGTTAAACAATGACCTTTTTCATTTCCAACTCACATCTCCGACGCCGAGTCGGTATTTTCAACCTACATAGGTGCGAATGAATCTTGAAGACCTTCTAGTCCAATCAGGCTGGCGGAGGCATATCGTGATACGCATGCTCCTGTATGTTAAAAATTCCATTCCGCCTGGTTTTCTAAATGTTCGGCTCTCTCTACCCATGATCTATGTTCACTGAGTACGTAGAGAAAAGAATACCCATCCGCACGAAACTTCTAGCTCCGATTTATAACTGGACTCTATATCCTTGAATGAATGATAGACGGCAGATCTGTTGTTCAAGGATATCCTATGTATCCTAACAATATTGATCGTGTCCTTCTCTCCCAAGAAGTTATTCAAATTTCTTCAAGACTTTGCCAGATTCTGAGCGGTCCATCAGCGCAATCATCCTTGAGCTTCGCTACTGCTTCATCCAAAACCTCGCGTCTACGACCTGTGATAATAACTCTGGACGCAGAGGCCCTGGCAAATGATCGAGCAGCTTCAAAGCCTATGCCGCTGTTGCCGCCAGTAATCAAAACGGTCTTACCAGACTGACTGAGAGAGGGCTGCGTAGGAGAGATGGCATCAAGCAAGCTAATGAGCCAGCAACTATTCTATTCAATGCATGGCAGGGGGAATATCCATGAACATAGTCATAAGTCATGATTTCGGATTCTGGAATTTGAAAGGCCCTAATTCTTCAATACTCATCACAAACTTCGGGAGTCCATCCTCTGAAATGAGGCCATGCTGGCCAGTCCAGACCCAGTGAGACCCAAATTGACCTGTATTCGGAGAATCATAGTTGCTAATGACTAACCGCATTAACCCAGGTACGGGCTCATGACCAATAAATCTTCCTTGCTTCCTTCCACAGAAGAGGGTACTAATTGTTCTTCTAGCTGACTTCTACATGCCAGCTGTCCGCTAAGCTCGCTTGTTTAATATAAGGTTCGAACAGAGCATTTGGAAATTACAACGATCCAATTCTACACAGTCTACAAAGGTGAGTCTTCTTGCTCCGTGTACAAGAGACACATCATGGCACGCATGTCGACGGACATAATCTATCTCCAGGGAGGACGACATCCGACCTTCGGAAAGGATTAGTCTTCACCACCAGGAGCAAACCCAAGATAGACCGAATGTTGGACTTTGAAGCTTCTTGGGGTTGGTTTGGTATCTGAGTATAATTGGACCCCCGGCTTCGGCGAGTATCTGAAGTAGGACCTCTGGAGGTAATGTCCGAATGGGAGAAAGGAGAGAGTTCCTGGGCCCAACTCTCTTTTGTAGGGTGTCATTTTGACGTTGTCTTAACCTCATGAGTTCTAACTCTAACTCCAATATAGTACGACTATAGTGCTCCAGATCCAAGCTTCCCTCGTCGGTTAGACTCTGCATGAATGAGCGCTCCTCAGCGGTAGTTGGAATATCATTCGATCAGTTTCTGCGTATAAATTCAACATACTCGGCATCCTCGATATCAGATCCTTTTGTAGCGAGTTGATCAAGTTTGGAACGGCAATTTTTGCAAAATGGCCGGAAATTTGAGGTGCCTTCTGGCATCTGATGTCACTTAAATTTCAGTGAAATGAGAAACTTTTTTGGGCTGTAAGCATACCATGAGGACGTAGGTAGTAACTGAATTGAACTAGCCGGCGATAAGAAATATATGGTGCTATTGATGATTCGAACAAAGTACCCAATGAAAGCACTGGTGAGATATCTAATCAGGCTGTGCAGTGATGGAAATTTTTTGACCTTTCACATCTATCTACGGAGGATTTTATGCAGGGATTCGGTGCCGCAACGTGGGCCATGAAACAATCAAATCCAGTCATCGTCAGTCAAGAGCCTGTAGAAATGATGGCTTTGGCGGATTGACGTTTTGCATTAAGCTAAACGAGTACAGCATTTTCACATCCAACTAGAGCCAGTGGTTGGGATGCAAGACAAGGTTGCAGGAAGTTTTGTAGCGCCTCGAATGTCGTTAGAAGAAACAGTCAAGGAACTTAGAGAATAGCGTTTTCAGAATAGATTACGCAGATACTCATATCTTAAGCGAGTGGGTTTTGAGTTCGGGACTAACCAGGACCAAGGGCAGATTTATCTGAGAAGTGCCGAACTACTCGAGTACCGTCACATGCTCTCCTCAAGTGCGATGTTGACATGCCACGATATTCTAAAGCTGTCAAGCTGATGCCGCTCATATAACTTCTTTTCTATCCTCTGCCGAAAGCGCCGAACTTGAGAGCTATATGTGGCAAATGTGACTTGTGTGACAGCATCTCTTATCTTACAACCACCACCATCGTTAGCTTTGCAGAATCAACACGAACAATATGGCGAGCCCATGGTTTTCCGGCGCAAACCATTTCAGCATTAATGGTGGGCAATTTAGCCAGATTCAGGGACATCAATATAATATGTCCTTTGCAATCAACAATTCCACTCATACAAATAGTGAAGGTGAGCCAGGCATGAGATTCGGGGTCGTAGAATTGTTAATAAGCTAGTGCGACTGTAGATCCAATCATAACAACTTCAAATGCTCTCAAGTGCCCAGGCCCTAGTCAATACTTCGTTGGTCGTGATGATATATTGTCTCAGCTCTCCAGAATATTTTCTCCTTCAATTGTAACAGTTTCCTGCTCAAAGGAAAGTGTGCTTATCCGCTTTGTAAGGCATTATATGAAATGGTATGCTTTCAGTTCTATAAAAGGGTGCAGCTGAATGAAATATGAGTGCAGGAGCTCTGCTATTCTTCTAGATGCAAGCTCTTCAAATGCCTTGGATGGAGCACTGGAGAAGTATAGAAATTCAAACTCTTTACCTGCAAATACTATCCTGATACTGGAAAATGCAAATCCATCACTCAACATTAAGGACTATCTCCTCAGGACTGTGTGTCCTAATGTACCAGTGCTAGTGACAAGTATCAATCACGATATCTCCAAAAATGCATCATCTCCTGCCACTGCATTTCAAATTTCAGACCTTGCAGGATTTCAAGAAGAAATTGAACTTTTTGAACATTTAAAATCTGCCTTGCAGTCTAAACAGCGAGTCGCCACTCTAGTAGCACCTGGGGGAACTGGTAAAACACAAGTGGCCCTTAAATTTGTTTCAGAACATTTTTTTAAGTAAGATGGTCTTCAATTTTTTTTTAGATTCAACTGATAAACAATTTTCAGATTTTCAAATATCTGGTTTTTTGATGCAACTTCCAATGCCACACTTACTGCCAACTTCAAGGAGCTTGGCAAGGCAGTCCATGTTGGTGAAACTGTCAAAGATGTCCAGACATTTCTGAGACAATCACAGAACTGGCTATGCATTTTTGACAATGCTGATGACCAGAGTGTATATTTAAAGGACTACATTCCTAACTGCTCTCATGGCAGTATCATCATCACAAGCCGCCTGACGGAATCATTGCAACTAGCCTCTGCAGGCTTTCATATTGTATTTAATGATCTTGACAAGGAGAATGCCATTAGTCTTCTTCTGAAGCATGCGCAGGAAGAGAGCTCCATGATTAATAGGAATTTGGCAGCTCCAATTGTTGAAGCTCTTGAATGTCAGGCTCTTGCTGTATCAGCAGCAGGTGCATATATTCACAAATTTACAACATGCACTCTTTCAAACTATCTTTTCCGTTTTAGTAAAAAAAGAACCGAAATGTTAAATTACAGAATGAAAGGACTGGATACCTATCAGAGAACTGTTTTTAGTGCATTCCAGATCAGTTTTGATAAACTCAGTTTGACCAGTCAATGGCTTATTCGGATTTGCTCTTTTTTCCATAATAATATGATTCCAATTGAGATCTTCACCCACGCAGCTGCATATACTGGCGTCGAGATTTTTCCAGTTGACAATCAGCCTGCAGCATCAAGTACAGCATTATTGGTGTTAAATAAATTTTTCTCTCTTTTCAGAGAAGAGGAATCCTGGAATGACAGTATTGATGAGCTGTGTCAAATGTCTCTTGCCTCTTATAATGATAAAGCCAGATCTCTCACATTTCACTCTGTTATTCATTCCTGCGCACATGAGACAATTTCGCAAGATGAGATCATGAGCATGGAACAAGCAGCAGCGATGCTACTAGGGCGAGCAACTCCAATGGGAGGGAAGAAAGAGGATTATCAATTTCGGAGACAATTATTTATACATGCCACTCACATGAGTTGGGAGAGTCTTCCCACAATTTATACACGTATTTGCTTTGCACTTATTTTCTGGGACGCAGGGTTTGGAGAATATAGTGAGAAATTAGCAAAGCAAGCATATTTATTATACAAGCAAGCACTTGGAGAAGAACATCCACACACATTAACTTCCTTGAGCAATCTTGCAGACATTTATAGGGCACTTGGAAAGCTAAAGGAAGCTACAGAGTTGCAGGAGCAGGTTCTCTCCTCTTGTAATAAAGTTCTGCACGATCCATATTCATGCACAATAACTGCCATGGCTAACCTTGCACATATATATCGGACTGATGGAAAGTTGCAAATAAAAAAAGCCCTAGAAAAGCAGATCTTTACCTTATGCAAAAGAATTTTGGAGGAACATCCATTGAATACACTGACCTCTAAAGCCCAGCTGGTAGCGGGATACTGGACTCGTGAAATGGTTAAGGACATTACTGGTGGAATGGAAGGACTAATGGATCCTATGAAAAAGGATAATTTTAGAGAATATAACCATTACATACTCACTTCCATGGCCAACCTAGCGAGTGTCTATCAAGCACATGGTAAACTCAGGGCGGCTAGAGAGTTAGATGAACGTGTATTTTCTATGCGCTGCAAAGCTCATGGAAAGTCTCATCCATATACATTGAAAGCCATGGCAAACCTGGCATGCACATATCGTGCTTGTGGTAAGCTTGAAGTAGCTATGGGGCTGGAAGACGAGGTACTTCTTTTGCGGCAACGAATCCTCGGAAAGTACCATCCTGAAACTTTGAGGTCCATGGCCAATCTTTCCAGCACTTATTGTGCACATGGAAGACTAGAGCTGGCTGAAAAGTTGGAAAAGCAAGTTCTTTGTTTACGCAGGGAAGTACTTGGTGTGCGCCATCCAAATACCTTGACATCTATGTCCAATCTTGTAACAATATTTTGGGCTAGTGGAAAGTTCCAGGCAGCGGAGAAACTACAGGAGGAAGCATATTCCTTGAATAAGAGTGTATTTGGTGAGAGACACCCTGATACATTTACTTCCATGATAAATCTTGCTGCCACTTATTGGGCATGTGGAAAGTTACAGGCAGCAGAGAAATTGCAAAAACAAATGATCCTTATAAATAAAGAGATGCATGGAGAGCAAGATGATGTCATAACTTCCTCGATTGCTTCCTTTGCTTGCGCGTATCTGAGTTTATGGGCTGCCCCTATATACAGGGCTACCTATCGTAGTCCGAACTTTTTCATGGATTCTGATTGGTGTATCACAATTCACAGCTGGCCTATATTGAACACGTAGAATTATGAATCGATTGGAAGAATTTGAATTTGAGTTGAATTGGATTGTATGTAAATGATGTAGGATAGGATAGGATACATATTAAATTATACTGGAAAGGTTCAATTCCTGAATGACTAGTTTTCCATTACTATGCTCAGCACTCTCAATTTTCAAACTTGGGGGCTCAAAACCATACATTCTCTCATGGACAGTGACCATAGGTAAGTATTGAATGGAAAAGGTGACTTGAAGCACCTCTACACTTGATGACATGTATCACCTTACTATAGTTCTGAAGCACAGAAAGCTCAGCTTAACTCCACAGTTCATTCCAACAGGTGCTTGTATGTATGTTTTTCTGGGAAGGCTCAACTGTTGCACCATAAAGAGGAAGAAGGCATTGAAAACCCACAAGTAACACTTGATTATAATGGTTATGCTATGTACATTCTTGGCTAGCATCTTCACCAGGACATTGCGGACCTGTTTATATTGAGAATAGTTCACTTGATATTGCTCAACAGATATTCCAACATATGTGCTGTTGGATTAAACAATTGGAGGACAGTTGTAGAATTCTGAACCTTCAAGTCCTAGATAAATGCTTCAACAGTGGTTTGCAAGCCAATGTGCTTGTAGTGTTATGAAGTTTGACAGGATTTTGACTGAACTTTGAAAAGTTGCGACATAATTTTCACTTTGGGTTTTTCCTGATGAATGCTGGTAGAGAACCAGCAAATGCCGGTGCGCACTTCTGACCAGCAACAATCAGGACTCAGGAGGAAGGTTACTGATCGAAAATCTCCACAGATACGGCCGGCTAAGAAGTGTCTCATATATATATATGGGAAAGATTGGGCAGAGCATGTCTGGCCGGGCATTTGTGACAATTGGCACAGATTTCAGGTGTGGATGTGGAATGACAGACAAGGAGACAGTCCGAATTTCAAAAAGAGCTGTTTGTAGCAGAAGCGAGATCATCGTTCCATGCATAAGCAAAGCTCCATGGGACAGCAATTAGGTTAAATGATAAATTTCTGCGTGGCGAAAAGTAGGAATATACAGCAGCAAGGTGCCCGCTGCGACCGATAGGGATATCAATAAGCCATTCTGTACCAGAACTGGCAAACCAAACTAGTGCAATGCTGATGGCTCTGCATTTCCTATATCAGACTTTGCCTGCATCTCATGGAAGATGACATACCTTGTTGAAGAGTTTGAGTAAGCTTGTTGGAGAGCTCAGAAGCCGTAGAGCCTCTTCTAGCTCTCCAATTCCAAATGCCATCTGCCCAAGATAATCACCAGAATTCTTCTGGCAATTTGGGTAACTGAGGAAAAGGGGTATATGAAATTTTGGCTAGGGACTGACAAAAGTTTCCTCTAAAGTGACAGTATGTAAGTAATCACATTATGGAAGAGCAATTGATGAGAATCTTTTATTACTGGATACCGGGCGCTATCAGAAACATTCGGTTATATGTACTGTCCTTCGCTCGCCTACTGCCTCATGCCCACAAAAAAAAAGTGTTGTGCAAAGACAAACTTCACCTGAAAAACTACACCAGAAGACCAGCAGCCTATAACCAGTATCTGATCCATAAAATGACAATCGCGTTCCAACTTTGGACACCAAATATTCGTGAAGTGCACTTACGAACCTAGAAGTGACACATGCATCGCTCCGCCGTGAATATTTTCCGACTGTGAGACAGAACTTGTCAAAAAATGACTCTGAAGCATCAATGTCACCAGCGAAACCACTCCCCATTGCTCTCCTTTTCTTTGGCCATAGACATAGATGCATCTCCACACCTGAAGATATAACTCTAAACACATCCGGGTCTCTGCAGCCCCCTCGTCCAGTATAGTCGTGGTCAAAGGAGTACAAGTATCGGAAGAGGGGAAAGAGAGTGGGCAATCTTTGCTGCCTTTTTCGCCCTTGTCCTTGTCATATTGATATTCTTCCCCACAGTAAGTACCATCCCTCTTACGAGAGGCCTTCCCCTCATTACCATCTTCGCCTTTGCCTTCCCCCTTCTCTCTTTGAACATTATCTAAAAACCACCTAACCTGCTGCGGAGCGTCCGCCATCTGCCAACCTTGGTCTAATTTGCGAAAGCAAAGTAAAATGATGTGCAGCCCTCATGTAATTCCCAGCAAGCCTACACGCTGTGTTTACGATGGGTTGAGGGCTGGTGCGCAGGTTTTCTATACGCGAACTCCTCCTAAACTTGAATCCTCTCTCCCAGAGAGATAAGGGAAGCACCAGTCCAATGAGGTTCCCTCCCCTCCCTCCTTCCCCTCAGACTAAAACACTCCATCTCCTCCGCAGCGTTCTCGTCTGAGGTCATTTTCCATTCTACGGCACAAGCCGGGAAACCGGGCACGGAGATCCCATTCTAAATGAGCAGGAAGAGCTAAGAGACCTTGGGCGAGGTTGTCGAAGATGAACATCTTGAAAGAACGGATGATTAGGCTCCGGCTGGAATAAGATATACGCTAGTACTACCACTAGCGCGAACCAGAATCTCGTTAACGTTTAATTATTCTGTTGACGCCACGGAGACAGTCATATAAATCAGTGTTATTGGCACAAAGTCAAAGGAAAGCACGCACTCAGACTTGAATTTGGACTCTGGAAAATACGAATGATTTTAGATATACCCGCACTTGAACTGACCAGCGAAATAAATTTGGTGGAGGATGACAGCTCAGAAGAGACAGGAAATGAAGAAGAATGATGAAAGTAACGATTGAGAAGACGAGATGTAAGTTGTCGTGACGTGGTCATCGTGGTCATCGTGGTGGAACGAAAACGCCGACATATGATTAGTAAAGGTCACGGTCACGCGATGTACAATGCGAGAGTTTCGCCCGAGCTGCATTGTGAACTAACTATCCTGAAGCTCAAATGTCTTTCATGCCAGCAAATAAACCAGCAGCTATTCTATTCAATGCATGGCAAGGAAAATACTCATGAACATAGTCATAAGACATGATCTCGGATTTTGGAATTTCAAAGGCTCTAATTCTACAATACCCATCGCAAACTTTGAGAGTCCATCCTCGGGAATGAGGCCATGCTGGCCAGTCCGGACGCAGTGAGACCCAAATTGATCTGTATTCGGAGAATCATAGTTGCTAATGACTACCCGCATTAACCCAGGTACGGGCTCATGACCAATAAATCTTCCTTGCTTCCTTCCACAGAAGAGGGAACTAACCGTTCTTCTAACCGACTTCTACATGCCAGCTGTCCGCTAAGCTCGCTTATTTAAGAGTATATAGCTGGGTCTCGAGGCGATAATAGAAGGTCACTTTGGACTTTCGGCGATAAGGAGGCCTGACTAGAGTAGTATATTGATCCTCCCTTCCGGACGTTATGCACAAAGACGGTTCATTTCACTTTCTAGTTCGGCCACGTAAGGAAGAATCTTCTGGTATGACTTGCTTTGGCAATAGTTATCCAGGCAGAAAAACCTTGAGCTGTGCAAATCGCTGTCAAGCAACTTCGTACGTGTTTTCATCCGAACCCTCAATTGGGTTGCACTAGTCATCTGTGCGAGTCCGCGGAGCATCCGTGGGCGACACGCTGCTATTGACATAGCAGTAGAGCCTTCAGTTTGTTCTTGAAATCCACACGCCCTGTCCCAGGAATGCCAGAAGTCTAGGAACCCTCGAGAAATCATAATTCTTATGCTCTTCCCGAATTGATTCAGTTCCTACGACGATACTCTTTCTGCTTCAGTCTAAATGACGAGGACAGAGCCGGGGGGCCAGATTGGATGAATCCAAGCTCGTCAACGCAGGTAACAGAAGCGCCAAGGAAGGAGGAATTTCTCTAGAAAGCGTGTTCAGTACTCTTGCGCAATTCACACTAAAAACTGTAACCTGTGAGAAATAAATAAGGCAAATGGTTTGCCCCGCTTCCGATCTCCTAATTTCGTATTAGTTATTGGGCTTAATATTATATTCCCTACCCTGATACGTTGCATCTGCGGTTTGAACCAGGAGGTAGACCGCCTTCGGTCAATGCTAAACTCTCAAGTGGGCCAGAAGCTATGACCGGTTGACACGGCATTCTATCCCAAGGTGTAGCAATAAATTCATCAACGGCGCGATAAGTCAAGGTTGAATTTGGCCCGTAAAAAGCCCCTCGTAAGCAAAAGCCCCTCGTAAGCAGTTCTGAAACCAACCGCCGGTCTCTCTTGCCACCATTTCCTTTTCAGCATCTTTCCAGCCACCTTGCAAGAAAAGGTCCATTCCGAAATAGGCATAGAGTACTGAACCAAGCTACAGTTTGAGTTTCCCAATCTTCTGGTTGGATATTTTCGACGGTCTATGCAGTGGATCGCTGCAATACCGTTCGCGTCTGATAGTGTCTGTATATTGTACATATTTTGATTCGAAACCGGTGTTAGATCCCTCCAATGTACAGGGATCTACGATATCGCGATCTTTTCAGGGCCGAAAGCCCTTAAAAGTCAAAGTCAAGACCAAGATTTATTGACTAATTAGACGGGTATTCATGCGTATAGTTGGGTATCGAACCAGGTTCATGATAGCGGGGATTTCCGTGCTGTCAGAACGTGTTAAATGAACAGAGCGTACTGAGGAAAGGGTCCGACGACATACATACAAACATTCGGAAGATACGTTGCACAAACGGCCGGTGCCATTCGGCTCCCATCGCCTCTCAGAGCGCGTCCACCTACATACGGCTCCACTTGCAACTGGATAGAAGGTAAGTGCTTAGTACGGTCCCAACTTGAGTGACACCTCGCACACCGGCTTTGCGATGTGTATATTCTAAACAAGCTCAAGATTCGGTCGGACCCAAAACTGTAGCGAGGAATTGGGACTTGATAGAGTAATTCTGGGCGGAACCTTTTGTAGAGCAAGCGGTCGATTCGCACTTCGAAAATGAGATTTTGTTACTTATGTTTGTCTGACAGTTGACAGTAGATGAGCATTTCGACGGCGCATCAATTTGTGACTAAATCATCAGCTCGTCAATCAAACCTTTCCCGCCTACCGACTTCAAGTCCCGACGCTCGCCTGGACAGTCTTTCACACTCTTCAGAAATAAAAAATTTCTCTATTGAGATAATCTACTTCTGATTGTACTTCAAAGCCTCCCTAACTACTAGGACCTACATATACGGTGCTATTGTAAACTAGGCCCGATTGCGTTTCATGCGGCTAGTGGCAACGTCAAGCCACGAAAAGGCAACCAAGACGACGCACTGCAACTATGTAGGTAGATGCAACATGTTATCCGCAGATAGGCCGAAATGGGCGCACGCGCTCTATCTGAATCAGTACATTCAACCATGAAATCATCGACCTATGTACATGTGCCGAGCCAGAAAGCATCCACCGCAAAAGACTCCGAATGTTCCAAATGTAGAATGGCCTAGACTTTCCCCCCCCGATCAATTTCAGACGTCTGCCCTCAGTCATTATGTAGAACATAAATCTTAGAAGACTTAGACGGATGCTCCTAAGTTACTCCTAAATCTTGAGCAGGTCAAGTGTCTAGTGAGTCGACATCGCCACTCCGAATCCATCGCAATCGTACATTTAGGTCCTTCAGATGATTTCTAAATGAATTGGATCTCCTGCCATCCACCTCTATACGGTTGGATTTAACGTGTTGATGCGTACAGTTTTCTCCGTTGATTCCGTAGCAGCTGCCATTCTATTTTCCTTGGCTCAGTTCAACTCGGAGCGTAAGCATTGGTTCACCATTCAACAGCTGCCAGATTCCAATGTATGTACTCAGGCTGCGGTCGTACGTTTACATGTCGGCGCAGCTCTTGTTCTACTCTATTTCTAGATTCTGAGTCTAGAAAAATATCGCGTCAATTATATTATGTAGTTGATTTTGATCATTTGACGGAAAGGCTAATGGGAGTTCAGAATTAGTCTCGAAATGAACTGGAAGTGAACTACATGAATCTCGGACCTGATTGTCATTACTGTCCCGAGCGAAACTTTCGCTAGTGTGCAAGTATGCACTCAATGGTATAGTGCGCTTTTGAAGGCTTTCAGAAATAATTATAAAAACATCGTTAGAGTTCGAATGCTCTCCGAGTAGCCCGTGCTTTCATCCGTTCATATAATCCTCCTTACGCTCTGATAACTTGACACTACCTAAACTGACAGAATGCGCTGCGCCAATAACAATCACAGTGCCACGGCCAAAGCATACCGAGAAATATCATCTATGTATGGTCAGCGGTTCGTTACCGCGTATACAAGTATGGCGAGGTATCACTCGATGCAGGGTTGTAGCTGTCGATGTTGATAGATGGTGGAGGTATTCTTCACGATGGTGGCGGCCTTCAGTTATTCTTCAAGCTTTCTCGAACTTGTCATTACCGCAAGTAGGACCTAGTAAGACTGGTTACAAGGGAGCGGTGGCTGTACCTCGTTCGCTGCGGAGTCGTCCCCCTTGGTGGGACATGTGGCTACGGGACACGATGTACTGGTGACACGGTGTATATGGTATCAAGTTTGAAGCTACTTGGAAACCCATGTTATTAACATCAACTCATGGCCCCAAGGCTGGCCAGTCGACCAGTTATATTGTCCTTTTTGTCGGCTTTGACTCTGTGTCATTGTTGACTGGAAGCGGGAGGTAGTTACCACATATCATTCGACTTAGTTTGCTCAGCGACAGATACTGACTGTGCGTATATCACATCATCTGAAAGTGTATATGGATGGAACGGTTAAAAGGACGAGCTAATTCAGTCAGGCTCTTGAGTAGATGTCGAGTAAGTGATGTTGACTTTGATAATGAATTCAATTCGCGATTGGGGGCTCAAGTTCATTTTTTATTCCGTGTTCAGAGTGGGTCAGCTGAAGTTGGTTATGTACAACGTTCGGCTGGTCGAGTACGTTTCTGGAAGGTTGTTATACGTATTCGCTAAGTTACCGGCGTGCGGTTCAAATTACAAGGAATTTTCGAATCTGAAAACTGATGATTTCCTTTCAAAAGACTGAAGCGTCGCATCAGAACGCAAATGAGAGGTACAATCTGGCACAATTTTATTCTTCACCGCCGGTTTACTTAACAGAGAAGTTACTCGGTGCAAGAGACTGGTGCCAACAGGTACCAACCGAGCCAAGTACGCCATAAAAGGACTCGAGGACAGAAATCCAGGTCCTGCTGCAGATCAGAATCCATGTGAAGTGAATGCATCGGGGTAGATAGGGCATTCTAGGGAATGAGTAGCTCGCGAACATCGATAACAAGATGCTCGAAAATTTGGCAGATAAACTGATAAGCAGTGAACACGCTTTCTCTAGGAATTTTCCAATTGTATGCAATGTTGGAAGGTCTAAACGTCAAGCTTGAGCACCGGTTATCAGGATGAATTTCGCTGGCTTCAAGAGCCATTCTATATTTACCATGTACGGCGGTTCAGCTGGCCTACCAACTCCATTCCGAGGTAAAGACCTGAGTCTCGAACGTTAGAGGAATTACTATACATTCTATTGGCTCGTACATAGAACGAAGGCACTCAGCAAAATCTATTGGACTAATTGCCTTTGATGAAGTTCCCTCAATCGGTCATTTTTCCGAAGGTCGTGGTTGTAGTACGTGCCGTCACACCCGTAGTTACTACTGGTTAGTTGACTAACAATTGAGCTGATATGAGAGATGTAGATGCTTGCCGTGAATAAGTCCGAGGGACAAGTTGATAAGCACTGAGAACGCGGAGAGAAACGTGGATAATTTGACGGTAGTAAAGCAATCACTTCGTCGTCAATGGATTCCATAAGAGAAACTGAAGGCGGCGGAAAAACGGGAGAGTGGCATCAACGCAGTTTCCACTACAAAAATATCACAGAATGGGATTCGGAGTGGACATTGGAAGGCGGCGTCATCAGCAAACGGGGCGGCTGAGGACTCGGAGCGTTCTCGGAACCAATTCCAGGATAGAGATAGCCGCCCCCGTCGCAGAGCATCAAAGATCTTCTGTAATGCGCTCCTTCATTGACGTCGGAAGGATCTTGCCTTGGAGCTCTTGTTGTTGGTGAATCAAACACGTACGCGTCTATTCACACCTGAACCAACGTTCGGAGGACCGCTCTATATGGTATCTTATAATCTTGAAATCGCACCCGTCTATTACCGAGCCATCCCTGAAGCAAGTTCAGAGTCGACCTTCGCAACCGTGCTTGACGGAGGCTCGACGGAGTATTTTCGTGTCACCTACAGGGTCATATAGGTGAACCTTTGGGGTAGCAAACGGAAATTGAAAGAATAATCGAGCAACAAAAGCTGAGCAATCTTTTCTATCGACGAGAATTCCACGCAATTCTGCGTCTTTCTACGCGTCGTTTACTGACAAAGAAACGTTCTCTGAGACTGAGTAAGACGCGTCGTTTGCTGACTCACAGGAACTTTTTAATCGTCAACGGATTTTTTACCGAGCAGCCGTCCAGGGACCGAGATTGCGATCAACAGCCGAACCGAACCAGCCGGGGGCCAACTGAGCCACGTAGCTCACTACTCACGTGCAATATTCCCACCAGCAGTGACTCACTAACGCCTTCATCAAGAACGTGTTCAGCTATGCCACTTTGAGAAAATAAAAATAAAAATAAAATATCTCCCCACATCAACCTCGTACGAGACCAACCAATCAATCACTCTAAATCGACCCACATTGCTCACGCAATAAACTGAATCAATGAAAAAAGGTGTGTATACATCTTCCGACTTTGCTCTTCCTCTTTTGGTCAAAACAACATCCACAGTACTGTACAGCTTTTTGACGCGCAAGACCCTGAACATACATTAAGCGCTCATCAACTCCGGACACGTAGCTACCAATTCTATTCCACAGGGTCAACGAAATGAAGAAAACCGTCTTGGGCGCGGGGTGCGCTGTAGTCGGTAATGAACGGTTTACGTCGGCTATACCAATTTTGAGCTCGAGAGTCGGTGCAGACGTCCCACCGTCTCGAGTTTCAACGAGCTCGGTAACCTTGGGGGCGGAAAAATGTCCTCCCCATTGAGTAAGGCGCTACGATGGAGGATCTAAATTCTTGGCTCCACGTACGTTCAACAGCTGTTGGAAGAGCCAAGGGCGCTTTACTTCCCATCGTATGATCATGATTCAAATCTTGGCGGTTTTCAATGATGACTTCTTTTCATCCGTTCTCCCGCCTACATAGGGATGTAGCCTGGAAGCGGTATGTTTGAATGCAATACACACGTACGTACCACGTACCCACCCCAGTCCCATGAGTCAAAACTGATTTCGCTACAAGAACCTCTGCGCAGGCATCAGGGCTAATAAAGTTTTCCCGGGTATCCCGACGGAAAGAGGGAAAAGGACTTTATTCCGAAATTGGCGGAAATTCCACTGTCAGCCAGCCTTTGCTCTCGTGGCTGGTTCACTCGGACTAAGAATTTTCTACTTTCCTTTCAAGCATTTTAAAGTGACAAGTCGGGACATGAGCCTGGGCGTTGACAAGTATCGCGGAACCGATTCTTAAAGTAAACTTAATATATGTGCGACACATAGGACAACTCTATCTTATGAAAAAAATAACGTGGATGAACCCAGGCACGGACCCCTGCAGTAATCAGGACTCAACGAATGTCCTGAATGACTGGAGGTGCTCCGCTACATACACAAGTTAACTATGTATGTGATATTTTAACGCCACAGGGGAACTCATCGAAAGGGATAGTGAGCGGTGCGAGACTATTTCCAACATTCCAAGCATTCCAATCATTTCGAAAGGATCAAAGGATATAATACCAGTATATATCATACCATACCATATGACCCACTTGTGCGTTCCTAAGTACTTGTGAGCTCCCGACTCTGTTCCTATGTAGCCAAGCGACTGAAAGTCGATGGACAGGTGTATGTTCAGAATCACTCTAGAACCAGATCGTGAGCCCTGTATGTAGTACCTTGAGGTTCTTGGCCCTTTCCCCGTCACGCCACGATCGCTTAAGACTTTTACTACTACTTAAGTACTTGAGTACTCACCGATGGCAGGTACAACGACGGAGCGTGGATTAGGTGGTCCAGTGCCCTGAATCTCAATGGCCAACACACAGTGTACTTAATCTGCCACTGACACTTCGCTGGCATCCGGGTGCCTGCAAAGAATCAGACTTGAGAGCCAATTTGTGGAGACTTGACACGTTGAAGGATGGGATTTTCGGAAAGTAGAATTTCCGACCTCGATCTTCCGGTGTGAACGCTTCCGGCTGTACCTTCCAAGAATCACAAGTCGTCTTTTGTCTTTCTAGTGGCACTGCGGCTGTCATGGCTGGCGGTCGGTCTTTACTTTTGGGTAAATAGCTGGTAGTCGATGGCAACGAGTCGACACCTCCCGCAGCTGGCACTGAGCGCTCAGTTAGGCTTTAGCCACACGCACGACGTGACAATGCAACATTGTGAAAAAGTAAACGTTTGATGTGATCCCTTCGCGGGGAGTGTTCATCTCAGTTCGCTCTAGTATCCTGAGCGTGTAGATTGAGAGAAAGTTACAACATGTCATACATAATCTATCTGGAATTCCGAATCGTGCGGGATCATGTATGACTTTGTATCCGGGCGGGATCGACAGCTGGAGCACTGGAGTCTCTCAATCTCCATCCTTCAACATTCGATGTACGCAATGTTCGAATGACATGTCAGTTCATTTCGCGGAAAAGACTTGAACTGGTTCTCGTTCTCGATGGAAATGATATCATAAGGTACCGGTAGCCGGAAATTTATCGACAGGTCAACAAATCATAGCAGGATACAATGACCCGCCCGCCCCATCCGCATCCGACGTCGTGATCGGAGAGGAGGAGAGGAGGAGGAGGAGGAATTCGGCTTTTCGGAAGCATTATTCCAGTTCCTGTCCCGACCGACCCGACTTTTGAGTAGTATTCGGTCGGCACGATATTCAGTGTTCAGTGTTCAGTGTTCAGCATCGGGCTGGAACGGTTAGTAGCAAGTGATTCTGGAAATCCAAGCATGTTCTGCGGTTTCCTCGAAGTGATTTGTACTACTACATATCTAGTAGCTAGCAGAATATGTGGTACGACATCATACGAGATGAACGTTGAACGTCTCAACAAACCAACAAACCCAAATACGACGGCGGGATCGGATTGCGGCATCATCAGCGCTCTGATCAACTGCGGCTCCAAACTTCGGCATGCGTGGTCAGCGTAAATCGGGCTTCGGGATTAGTTTACCAAGCGGCATCAATTCAGGTAATCTAGTACCTACATCGGCATCAGTATTCAAAAGCGGCATCAGTCATTGATTGCCACGAGGTGAATCACAACCAAAATTATTCGACGATGAAGCGAAGAAGGAAAGTACGCTACGGTCGCTCCGCAAATCAGGCTTCGAGACCAAGACGCGATTTAGACCCCTACACCACCATCTGATAGAATTACACGAGCAGGCGAAAAGAAACCTACCTCCCCGAAACTCTAAAAAAGCACGCCACAACTTGTGGAATTTTACGAACGTTCCTTCAATTGCAGGTGGAGCAGAAGGCAAGGCGTGGTCTTATCGATGATTTCATCACCCTAAGTCGACCCTTCCTTCCTTCCTTCCATCGTAA
The DNA here is from genome assembly GCA_000827265.1 of Collybiopsis luxurians FD-317 M1. Classification (NCBI taxonomy): domain Eukaryota; kingdom Fungi; phylum Basidiomycota; class Agaricomycetes; order Agaricales; family Omphalotaceae; genus Collybiopsis; species Collybiopsis luxurians. The sequence continues at coordinate 118,191 of KN834761.1, read as the reverse complement.
AGTTTGTACACTGGCTCAAGTAGTAGTCTACGATGACTAGCCTAATCATCGTAATTACAATATACACATATTTGTTAAATAAAGCCAATCCTTGACGCGTTCAAGCACACGCACATGGTTAGAGTCGTAGGGAAGGAAGGGATCATCCCGGAATGCCGGATAAGCACCCACTCATCCGAATCCGATCCGACTCGAATTTCTTTTGTATGTGTACAATAATAATAATAATAACATTAGTATGTACGAGTGAGTAAGTACGCGTATGAATGTTTTTGATTCCGATTCTTCCAAGTTTTCCCGAGAAGGATAGATCCGTTCATGGCACTCGTGCACATTCATGACTCACAATAACTCGAAGCTGGGGACCCCCACAGACGCGTCGCGTTCGCACGCGTTCGTGCGACTCCGTCGCCCCTGCACTGGGTGGGTATGACTCGGACGAACTGGCAGCCCCGGAACCAGTAAGTCCAAGTTCTGTACAGTAACGCCAAATCGCCCAACCCCACCAACGACCCCCTCCCCCCCCTTCTTCCCCCATTACTCTCCGAAAAAGGTATCATTTCATTTCATCAAACGCCAACCCACATTCTAGCAGTACCACCGTGACCCGCCTATTCGAGTATCCCATTACCGGTTACCGACAAAGTACTAACTACCCCACTCGGTTATAGGTGAACGTAAACACGTTCATTTTATCCATCTATGTTTTTCCATGTATCTATGTGCATAGTACAACATCGCAAGCAAAAAACCCTCTACTCTGTTCTACTCTTCTCTACCGTGACCAAGTCTACTCTACTCTAATATATCAACGTATAAATTCATTCATTCATTCATTCATACTAGAGTAAGACTCATACTCAATGACACGTCCATGACCTATTGATCGAATTCCTTCAAAGTTCAAGTCTTTCAATACATACATACATACGAAATCAGTTGGAATCCGTCTGTCCAACTGTCCAACAACTTGACTGTCTGTCTTCCATTGTCCAATCCGACGCCAATAACCGTAAGTTATCTGTCTATCTCCCTGTCTGTCTGTCCAACGTCAATAGAGAGATAAATTCCAACAACTAAGAGTCCCTACGCTTCTCCCCATCATCCCATCTCAAGTCATCCATCTCGGTACACACAAATTCCGTTCGTTGAACTTCGGGTACATATGTACCGAACAGCTTAAGGGCCTGGGCTTTGCTTTGCTGTGCTCACTGCTTATTAGTAGATAGATAATCACACCAAAGATGGTAAACATTTTCCGTTTTTCCGTTTTCCTTTCGAGCAAGACAATGAGACGTTAAGCAAATTTGCTATTCGCTATTCGAGCGTGCACTACTTTTTGTTTCGTGTGCACTGTGCATCGACAAACTATGTAGGTTGGTAGGTAGTATGTACATACGTACGAAGAGAATCAAGTGGAGCCAGAAGGAATAAATCAAGAGGACACGACAAAGGGAGAGCTAACGAGCTCGCGAGCGAGTGTCAATAATAAAAAAACGCATATTGTTAATGTTTACGAATACGAATAGGATACGATAATATGTACTTGTACGAAAATCTTCGGAATTCGAAAGGGGGGAAAATAAGTTTATACTTTGAATGTACACTATAAAGAACAAGACAGACTAATTCGAGTGGGGAGTGGAATGTGCAACGAGAGATGCAACGAGAGATGATCTGGATGCAGTGCGAAATCAGGTCAGGACAAGATTGGGTAGATAAATTGATAAATTGATAAATTGATGGAGGGTACGATGGTGTGAGATCTGTGTGTGTGTGTGTGTGGATGTGCGTATATGTGTGTACGAGAAAAAAAAACTTGTGTGCAGTGTGCGTGCGAATGAGAAAAGATGAATTGACTGAGGGAGTGCGGAAAGCAGAGCAGGACAGCATGCATGCGAAGTGGAAAAGAAACAGTAGCAAATCAAGGAACGTGAGGGGGCAGAATCACACCCGTATCGGGAAATGACTTTGCGCATGATGATGAGAATGTGAAGGAATGGGGAAGGAACGTATTAGTTCTCTTATACCCGACGACGCCGAGGCTGATGATGATGAGGAGGAGGAGGAGGAAGAGGGGACGTGTTTGGCGACCGAATGGTGGTGGTGATGATGGTGGTGGTGGTGAGGTTTCGATGACGACGAAGGGATGAACGATTCGGGTGACGAGGAGTTGAGGGTAGAAGGCGTCTGAGGCGATGACGTGCCGTCTGAATCCGACATTGGGCTGGACGGCTCGAGGTCAGGACATGACGAGCGATGGGGGTGGTGGCGGGGAGGCGATAAGGGAGACATGGGTTTGTTGCTGTGATGAGAACGGAGGTGTCTCTTTGATGAAGGGGACATGGAAGCGGAAGGAGCGATGACAGCGTAAATACCAGCGTGGTGTGCGAGGATATCGTCTTCCGAGATGCTCAACTCCCAATCCAACACGTCGAGAAATTCTCGCTCGATACGACCGACGTCTCGTTTGCCGAATACGCCGGTACAAAGTGCCCAGTGGACGTTCTTTAGTGTAGAGTCATTGAGGTACTGGAAAACCAAGTTAGAAAAGCAACAAGGGATTTGGGAGAAGACATACCTTTGAAGCGAGAATGACAGCGCCAAGAAAGACCCTTTCGAGGGCCCACTCTTCGAGAGCGATATGTAAATGGGGTTTTGCCCTATCGATGTAGGCTAACGAGGCGAGAATGACTGGGGTAGTGACTTCTGCTCTCTGTAGGACGTCGGTGACAAAGGTGGTGAACTTTACAAGTTCCGGACGACGAATGAGTGATCTGCCCCTTGTTGAATGTGATGATGATCTGCCCATTGCAAAGTCGACTGTATCTGCTACGCAGTCTACGACGTATTCTAAAAGAAAGTTAGAAGAGACAAGTCGAAAAGTTGACTGAGACTCACCAATTAACTGTTTAGAAACCTTGACGTCGACGAGGTCGAGGATAGCCTGTGAATGCATTGCTGGTGATACCAGACTAGAAGGGTGTATAGGCGATGATGTTGTAGAGGACGACGACGAAGAAGCTGCAGGCGAGTACATGATTTTGCGGCGGGAGCGGTGGCTGGACCTAGAGTGAGGAAAGGCATTATATATATGTATCGGAAGAAAAAGAGCAACGATGTGAGGGCCGAGAAAAGCGTTGACTCTTAGATCTGTGTCTTTCACCCAAATGGGGAAAGATTCGAACTGGTTCGATTTCCATTTTAAGACGACATTTTTCGATTTTAATTATTCCGTGCCGGGGCCGATCTGCTCCCCTTCGTAAGCTTGTTTACCGGTATCCCGACCAAGCCGTTATCCGTCCGTCACCACCACTGTCATCGCACAATCATGTAACCGCAGACCCGCAGTACACCTCGTATTTCCTATTCAGGCCTAAATGGCGTACAGAGTTGCACAGTAATCCAAATCAATTATATGACTGTACATATCTATAAAAAATGACTCAGCCTCCCTTCTAATCTTCTAAGCAACCTGTATCGTGTGCGTAGACGCGATAAAGTCGTATTTTCCGATTCCATTGGGTCAGGCTGAATCAGAAGAAGCACTTCTATGATCCAAGCATTCCACACGTACGCACTCACTCACTCTCACTCAACTCGGTTTGCGGTTTTTAACACTTTATCTGCGCTAATCCCGCATACTTAACCTTGTTCATGATCACACGCACATACTCGAGTTCGCCTTCGCAACCTTCAGGAATTCTTCGACGACCAAGCCCTTCCGAACAAAATTCTCTTTCTCAATATCGTCCCGGAATCAAAAACCCGACCCGACCCGAGCCGATAGAAATCAAGGGGCCCTGGCCACTCACCAGTAGGTGATTTTTCGAGAAAACCTTCGGTTCACAGTTCACGAGTCCGGTGTTCATATGCCCTCGGTAAGACAGGGGCGTGGCCGTGGACGTGGACGTGAACGTGGACATTCATAAACATTCATGAACATGGGTATCGGTGCATTCGTATTAACCGTACCGTACCATTACATTGCACACGACCACACTACTAGGGACCTGAATACCACGCTTCTTTCGTCCCAAGCGTTGCATGGGTGCCACGTATGGTATGGGCGAGTATCGGTATGAGACCCCCCTGTGCGTGCGTAACGTGTTGCGTGTCTGTGGGAGTTGGAGATGGATTTACGAGATAGGCGAGATTAACACGATAAAACCGTTCCATCATGGACTCTCGATTGCTCAAGCGCTCAATCTCAACCTTAACCTCAACCTCATATCTCAATGCCTCGTCCCGAACATATTCGATGGATGGACTCGATAAAACAAGGTCAAGTTCAACCCCGAACTGAACCGCACCTCAACAGTCACCCCTCAACCCTCGACGCTCAACCTTCAACCTCAAACATTCACCCCTCATCGACTCATCCAACCCAATCCGAGTCCGGGACTCGAGTATGTATGTTTATCCTATGTATCCATCGATCCATACATACATACACACACACGTCTGATTCTGTCGCGTCAAAAACGCGAACGAAAATATACTTGAATTGGATTGGATGGGATTGGATTGGACAAGATTCGACTTGATGTGAGTCATAGTCGTACTCATACTCATAGTCAATAGGACGAGATGTTCAGGGCTCCGGCTCCAGCTAGGGGCTGGGTAGGGGTACGATGGTTTGAATGGGATCGATACTATACCGCCGATCATTTACAAGTGCTACACGTCCGAGTGAGTACCTGAGAGTGAGTACCTTCTCAAAGTCTTCACTTCAGTGTTCAACCTTCTCCGATTCTCCATCCTTTCAAACTCCAAACTCCAGGCACCGGTACCGAACGTCCGCCCGTGTGAGTCTCTGGTGTCTCTACGTTTCGCGTCTTCGCGTCGTTCCCCTTAGATCTCCTTTCCGTCCCGTTCAAAAGAAAGTGACTCGGAGGGTCATCAAATCAGAATGAAAAGTCAATCCTCGTTCGTTCTCGTTCTTCAGTCGATGATGATGCATTGATGATGGTTAAGTAATTGATTGATTCGAACGGCTTTTTGTGACTATCATAATTGTATCCCTCTCCATACTTCAAGTATCAAGTATTTTTTTTTGTATCGTTTTATTCTCCTTCTCCTTCTTCTTCTCCTTAAACAAAACCTCCATCAAACCGAAAAGTTGCCAAGTCCCAAACTAAATCTCAAGGACATATCACTCGTAGCATCCTGGGTCCCGGTACAAACAGTTCCGTACATGCCCGTATGCCCTGCCCTGCCTAGACTCTAACTCGGAGAAAAGAAAACACCCCAAGTACTTGGTACCTAGTACCTCACCAGCCAGTATTCTACGCGTACTTCCATCTTGACTTATTCCTACATCCCGCTCTCTTCACATCCCGCTTTCTTCCACACTCGGACTTTGTGTATGAGTAAATTTAATTCATGTACTGTAATGCGTTACTTGTACAATACTATCACTATTACCATTACTACGTTCAGTACCGCACCACCTCTCCGCCTCCCTCCCCCCCTTCCCCTTTCGTCTTCCGCTTCTTTGCCTCGAGGCCCCCCCGGTAGTCAAGTCAAGTAACCAAGACTGATTCCCGATGCACCGTGATGATGGGTTCCAAGTTCATCCCTCGTTAGTTCAAAGTTAAAGTTCAAGTTCAAGTTCGAATTTAAATATCAAGTTCGCTGTACGTTCACTGGTTAAGTATTCACTTACATATTCACGCCGCTATGTATGTATGTATGTAGTTAAGTTAACCTGGACCCCCGGCGGATGGGTGGATGGATGGATGGATGGAGTATGGATGTACATCAAGATGGCGCTTGCTGAAATGCATAGATTCGTACATATTGCACGCGTGTATGCTTGTATAGATGTATAGATTGATTGATTGGAACTATTTCACTAGTTCTCCTAGTCCAGCCACTCGCTACTTATCCGCTTTTGGATGTACAGTTCCGAAAGTAAAATAGAGTAGTGAGTACAGTCGAACTCGAGCTCGGAAAAGCTTGGGGGTGTAATAAGAGTTATGGAGAGAGAGAGGGAGAGAGAAAGGTGCAGATTGTACCATGTACGTACAGTCGCGGTAAGTATCTGTTTGGTTTCTTTGGGGGTCACTCGACTCGGAATCTTGGCCGTAAATGTAAACAGTCAAATCTAAAAATGTAGTTCTCCCCCTCTCGATTGGGTATGTTCGCTTTTCGCCCCAGAAAGTAAGGTACAGCCTGGGGTATAATAGGTCCTTTTATCCGAAGCGAGAACGGGAAGGAGAAACCAAGGCAGGTTCTACCGTATGTACATTGTATATCGAGTGTATATACATTCGATGTGGCTAACTTTGTACCGAGTAAGCACTGTGTTTTCACCGAGGGTAGGTAACGAAGTTACGAAGGAGGCTAGGAAGGATGGATGTACGTAGGGTAGAAAGTCACGGTGGTGGTATCCATGTACACATCCCCGAACCCCAGCCCCCTGTCATCGCTGAGAGTCCATGCGGATGTATGAATGAGCTGACTGTTATGAAGGGTGCTCAAGCGAAATACTATCTTGGGAAGGTTGCGTCGATACGATTGGGGATTGCTATTGTGCGACGCGAGAGTGAAGGGTGAAGGATAAGTTTTGATATATTGATACTTAAGTAATTACTTACTCGACTTGATCATATTAACGTTCGCGTCTTGTAAGCCGGGGACTTTAGATTTCTGGTCGGACGATCACAAATTGCTTTTTTGATTATCTCCTCTTCTCCAGGCTTCGCCTAGCAAATAGCATATATGATAAGCCTATCGCAGTATGAATGATCTACAGTTCCATCTTAAAAAGTTAGATATAGTTATGCTACGCTTCCATACATCCTGTTCCACTGTGGCGGCGGCACCAGTGCGTACAGGTCGGAATGAACTCTACAGCAGTAGGCTGAGCGCTGGCAACGATCTTTTGACGAATCGAGTATGAATCGTTCAATCATCCGTACTTGCGCTCAGAATATGATGATTGTTTCCTAGGGAAGGAGAGGAGGAGGAGGAAGTCAAAGTCCGAGGTTAATCCCTTGATCGAGCTGCAGTTTAGCCTTGGCCCGGAGGCGAGAATAAAGCCAGTCAAGTAAGTTGAGATGTCCGTCAGGCTGCGGTTTCTACTGGTAACGTTCATCGGAGGCAGCTTCAAAAAGAATCAGCAGCTCTGGTGCTGAAGCGGTTGCTCTGATCGATTACTTGACACTTAAGCACTTGGTGCCAGTGCATGGAATTAAAAGAAGACAATCATAACCCTTTACCCAGTCAATTTTCCGCAGCTAGCGCTAGGAGGCCAGATATGAGAATGAAAGGAAAAAGAAGTCGTATACGCGTGCTATAACTATCTACATATGGCGCAGTTGAGTATGAACGTGAATGCGGCTTCGACTGCGGCCGCGTCCGGCGCAACTCGACTCAACTCAACTCGTTTCCATCCAGCTCGATCTGACAAGTTGAGGCGGGGGTGGGGAACATCGTTTGACCGGTTTAGGTTTATTTCTGAGCCTGGGTCAAACAATCGTTGCCGAGGCGGTTTCAAGCTCTCCGTCTGCCTACATACTTGGTCTTGGGTTCTTCGGAGAACAGGGCCGTACGGGCTGGTACTGTACTTTCCGCATACCGCGTGCTTCATGTTTAAATCATATCCCGTCCCATCCATCCAACAGATACGGCTAGAAATATGTTTATCAACAGCATCATTATCAAATGTTGGTTGGTTGCTTTACTTTCACACTTTAGAAACCCCCACGGAATCAGCGTTTCCCCTGGGTACTGAATACAAGCCTACACCGCAGTTGCCCAGCCTAGCCTAGCCCGTGTGCTTTGTACTTTGCAGCCCGGCAAACAAAAGTTGTTCATTGAAAACCTCTGATGCGGTGCACATGTGCACTAGCATAGGCCCCAGCGTCTTCTAAAACTGGTGTTTGTTAGACGCTCAATGGAGGGAGGTAGCTTCAACAGCAATGTATGAATGAAGTGCGAGACGGTTCACCTCAACACGTGTATGGTGTGCCTGTCCAGCTTTTCTACAGCTTTTAGAGCTCGCGGGCCTGCGGAGCACCTGGCGACTGCGGTTCATTAGTGCATGGGTGTGTATAGGTATAGTGTACACGCAGCTGAAAGGCGCTGGGAAGTGAACTCACAATTCATCCTTGCACACAGATTATCTCTGACATCTCATCCGACATCCCCATGATCATGATTCAAGTTCACCCACTGCATCGCTAGGCGGGGAAGATTTTTCAATGAGAAGCATATTTTCAAAGTATTCTTGGCTCCGGGGAACTAAAGATACCCGGAAGTGAACGTCATTTGAAAGGACTTGGGATCAAGAGATGGATCATTCAAAGTGATGTGCAAAAGAGTCCGAAGATGGCAGAGCCTTCAAGTGAAGATCATGTCCTGGTAATACTAATAGAAGGCAGGGCTAGGATCGTTCTACAGGAGGAAGATGTGATGAATCTCTCTTATTCTATTCCTATCGTCTTTGTACAAGAAGCTATGTGCGCAGATAGGTACGACCGGGTTATTGCGTGAGAAGCGCCGCCGCCGTTCGAGCGCTTAAATTACTTGCTGTGTACGTACACGCTTAACCAACGACATCCATTTCGAGAGATGAGTTTCTTTGACTCATTCCAAGGGCGAAGCGACGCCAAAGTCTTTAAATGTCAGCGAATCTATTGTCGTCCCGGTATAGGCATCTTTCTGCCTCGTTAAACTCTTCTTCGTGGGTCATCTTCTCAGCCCCCATTGTCCTCAGGAGTCAAACCGCCATTGTTCTGGTTCGCAATCAGTTCATTAAAAGTTGGGGACCTATAAGAATTCAATTGACTTTCTTCAGTAGACACTGCCGATGTGTCCAAAAACAGCCAGTCCCATCGAAAGGGTAGATGCCTTGTTTAGTCTTTTCCTGTGTATTGCTATTGTTCTTTGACAGCAGGCGTCCACAGTACTCCTCCTCCGACCATAACTGCCACAGAAGCGTCCAAAACGTTTCGCATCTAAAAGCGACGAGATATGTAGATTGCACGACCGACGGACTGAACTGAGCTGACTCTGGGCATCCGGCGCCGACCATCTGATGTAAGAAGTTTTCTATTCGCATGGACAGTGACAGTACTAATTTCGATTGTCCAGTACTTGTACAGTAAATACAAGTACAATCTATCACTTCGGTTACTTTACTCTCAATTGGCCTGTCGTCAATATTAAAGTATAACGTATGTGTTCTATCAGCGTCCTGAGTCACTTGTGCATGTCTTATGCTCCCTTTACTTGTCATATTACATGCATGGTCGATGTTCACGGCCGCGAAAAGGCTTCATTCGAGAATGGACCGGAATTTTTGGGGGATTCTGCCCAACAGCCTCAGATTTAATGACAGAAGGTGACCGCGGTGGATACAATTTGTCACTATGGTATACGGTAAGTTTCCATTCGGAATATTTGTCACAACGGGTCTTCTAGATTTTTATCTCGTCTGCTCATGAATACAAGGGATTCATCTGACTCGAATTAAGTAACATCAGTCGTGAATCGAGTGCGTTCGTCATTTGAGTGGCGAATGTGATGCCTGTCGTTCTTGAAGCTACATGGGCATGATTTGATGCAATACCGGTAGCTCTCGCCCGAGTCGGGACCAGTTCGCGCGTTCTGGCTGTAGAGGAACTATCACCTGCTACGGCTTTGTCGACTTTTCTTCGTTCATTACATCCATTAATTCTTTCTGCGGAAATTCGACCCTGCAAGAGTTACAGCAACGGATACTCCCATGGGAAAGTAGGGTACACCCCGCTCGGCGGCAAATCTTCATCTTTCCTTGGACGTCCGCGCAACAGCTCCAGAATAGGACCCGTGGACGCTGGGTGCTTTTTCTTTTTACCTCAGGTTGGTCATGGTAGCATATAAGATATTGATTGATCGCTTGTACTGTCAGGTTAACCACAGGCGACAAATTTTGGGCAAAGGCCGACCCTTTGCGGCTGTAATTAGCAAGCTTCCCAGAGATGAATATACCCAGCTCAGGCCCTAGGTGTTCTGGGTCTGATGCTGATGATGTGCGGGATCCGAGGTCTGGCGTGGGCATTTCATATCAGCGCATGTATCACCGTTTTCGTGATGATGCGGTCTTGATGACTGTTAAAGTTCGCTGCATTTGATCGAATAATTAACAGCAGCGGTAGAAGTCCAGGCAACGCCAACAGCAGCAAGGTCAGCTGTCAACACCGGGATGGGGAACATTGCGTCGTGTCTACTAGGAGTATTTCTACCCCCTTTGACCACTGACCCTCGACCACTTGCGTTTATACTGTCTGTCGTCCAATAATTCTAACATAAAGGTAAGTAGGCGGGGAATACTTTAAATCTGCAAATCATGATTCTGATCCCGACTGGCTACCGTCAGATTGTGGAGGCGAGTCAAGCCAGTCCATCAACCACTACTTGATGATGAATCTATCCCAGTGGCTGTCCCCGAGAAGACTATTAACATCATTCTCGTTAGTCTCACGTTCGTAGTCGGATGCCTCTTCTTCGTCCGTGGTAGGCGCAGAGGCGCCGTAAAAGTTGGCCCAAAATTAGGTTCGGTCAGATGGAGAGAACCTCCCCGCATTACGCGAGCTGATCCTGAGAGAAAGGATTGGGGAAGCTGGGGCGACTTCTGGCTTGACACCGTCGCTCGGATCGAATGAGTATCTGGTTCCTACCGGGGAAGTCGGTACTGGTCATGCTCGTTAGATACCCACTTTAGTATGCTGAGAGATGCTTTTAAGCAATGTCCGGTATTGAATCCGATTTGACTGTGCAGAGTCGATCCTCAAGGAATATGGATCCGGTTGCCTCAGAATATGCCGATACATGACGTCCAAGTCCTCAAACATATGCGAAAACTTCTTTCAACTATGCCTGAGGCAGTCATCATCTCGGAGGGTTTGCATCTACTTTTGGAAATCGAGGAGAGGAAGCACACAAGTCCGAGGGCACGAAGTTATCCCGGACTTGGGAACATATACTTGAACCGAGTTGTATGTGCGACCTCCTGGTATCCGGATAAACCCGTTTCACTGGTTCTCAAATAGACATGGCTCTTCTTATCCGAGCAAGAGACATAGGCAAGATAATAATTACTGATTTGAGGAGACGATTGTACTTCACTTGAATGGGAGGTTTGAGACTCGCTGAGCCTCGGGGACGCTCGCGAAATCCTGATCAAAACTGTTCATTGGGATTTCCTTGACTGTATGACTCCATGAAAATAACACTTCCTATAAATGAGTAAACGTCGAACGTATTCATTCTGCCCTCGATTCTTCCTCAGAATGTTGCACTAACTTTTTTTTTCCTGGATTCTCAAAAAAAAATGATGATATATCACTCTAAATGGGACTCAGCGATAATGAAGGAAGGAAGAAACCCCGCACTTCACTGTCTTCTGTTTCGTACACGTACTCCGAGAATCGGGTGGGTAGACTCCTGGAAAGCTTGAACATATCAGATAAAAAATCAACTCAAAATTAGGTTCAACGGCCGTAGTATATGAGAATTTGCATGGCGTACATATACACTCTCTCCAATCGGATGGAAACCGGATGGTCGTGCCGGGAATGTAAATTTTACAGTGTTCCTCCATCCAACGTTTGTTGACAGTTTGGATTGGACGAATCTATCAGAACGTGTGTCGCGTCTGTGTGGGGAATGTGGGGAGGGAGGTTCTTCATGCTTCGTTTCAATCATCATCACCCTTGCCGATAATCAACATTGATGCCGATCTCGGTGAACCCGATAACATGCCGCCTCGGAGACTGATGCCGATAGCACTCCCTGATTCCAATTCCCGATTTCGACGTGGGTTTGAGACGTTCATCTTATATCGATGCTATGGTACATAGTCCTGGTATGTAAATACTGCATATGTGATAGTATGGGTCAGCCTGAGGTCGGGACGGGGCTACTCTTCGGGGTCATCAACTGTCCGTTGGTTGTCTCCCATTGAGAATGCGTACGTACCCAACGCACCCCTGTGATATACATAAGAATGCTCATGATTTATCGATCATCCTCGATAGAGACCCGACCTACACAGTCGCCGTAAACTGGCCGTCCGAAGACGGAAATAGAAATAGTGGAGATAGAGATGGAGGTGGAAATGTCAATCGAGACAAGAACATTCATCTTCATGGTCCCGCCCACATACATCATCCCGCACGATTCGGACTCAGATATGATCGTACATGCAGGATGTACCTCACCTTCTTTACATACGTCAAGATTGTGAGTCGACTCGCGCGCAACACTGTGAACGGACTGAGATGGAGACTCCCCGCCGGGACGAGCATCACGATCATCATCATAAACCCTATTAAGTACTTGCTCACTGTGTGTACATAGTAGCGCTCAGGAGCAGCGACGGGAAGGCGTTGCCGCAATGCTACCAATTACTGACAACTGCCAGCTTCCGACAGGAATTTACCTGGCATGTATTCGTACCTTGTCTCAGTGCCACTAGAATCCCAAAAAACGGTTTATCAAAGGTCGGGAAGAGTTCACGCCGTCCTGGTAGCATACGGAAGGTTCGGAAATTCGGCTTCCGACAATCCAAAAAGTCATGGTTGAGAAATTGTCCCAAGTCGAATATTGCAGGTACCCGTAGGTTGGCAGTGGCAGATTACACTGTATACTGGCATTGAGGATTCAGGGCGGTGGCTACCCAATTCCAATGCACCCTCTGTCGTTGTACCTGCCACTGTTGAGTAAAAGGTGCTTTTGAGTCCTGAAAGATTGCAGTGGTGTAACGGGCCTGGCCAAAGGCCAGGTGCCCCAAGGCAAGTCGTCCCAGGGCTCACGACTTGAAATCTATTTCTAGAGTGCTTCTGAACTTACATGCTAGGAACAAAGTTGAGACGTCATAAGTACTTAGGAAGGCGCAAGCAAGTCATATGGTATGGTATATACTACTTCAGCATCTTTTGGTCCCTTGGAATGATTGGAACGGTTGGGATGTTGGAAATAATCATCCACCGTTCACTTTCTCTTCCGATGCTTTCCCCTGCGGCGCCTACTCTTCATGTAAGTACATAGAGAACTGAGTCATTCAGGGCATCGTTGGTTAGTTATGTGTGCCTAGGTCTAGCCACGTTAAACCTTTAAAAGTAGTAGGGTTGTCCTGTGTGTCACCTTTAGCTTGTACATTTTAATTTTTAGCCACCCAGGGATCGGTTCCGTGATACTTGTCAACGCTCAGCCTCAGAGACGTTTAGAGTCTTGTAATGAAAGTAAAACTCAGTTTAAGGGTCAAGGACAGTGAACCAGACTCGAGAAGCGAAATTTATTCTTGTCATGAATCTTCGTGGACTACCCGTCGGCGTTGGAAAATTATACTTTCTTTCCGTCGGGATACCCGGAGAAATTTCAGTCCTGTTGCCTACGCTGAAATCGTTACGAAAGCTGTCTTGACTAATGAAAGTGAGCTGGTAAGGTGTACGTACGTATACACTGTATACGTATATGTAACATACCGTTGCCAGGCTCGTAGATTCAACACAAAATGGGACAAGAAAAGAAATCATTGCATGAGTACAGTAGTATGGTAAACTAGACGTTCAGAAATTGGACCACCCCAGTTGAATTTCATAACCTATCCGTCATCGCCAAGATACGAAGGTAAGTAAAGCGTCTGGTGTGCTGTACCAAATGGCTGTTGAACGTACACATAGGCTAGGGTTTAGATGTGTGCCCGGAGCGCCGATCTCAAGGGGAGAACATATTTCCGTTCTTCCGTTCCAAGACTTATGGGCTCTTTCCTTCGAGACTCGAGACGACGGGACATTGTGTGCACCGACTGTCGAGCCTGAAAAGGGTATAGCCATTGATTACCGACCACAGCGCACCCTGCGCCCAAGACGGGCCTCCTCATTTTGCTGACCCTGTAGGTGGTTCAGCATCCAAAATTAATGGGCTTTTAATGTAAAAAAAGCTGTACAGCAGCGATGTTGTTGGACCAAAAGAGGAAGAGCAAAGTGGAAAAATTTACCTGATCCCTGTGTGCAGCAGTGCGAGTCAAAACTTTTATGATTTTTTTTCGAAAGTGGCAAGTTAGACACGTTCTTAATGAAGGCGTCGTTGAGTCACTGGGAATACGGCACGTGAGTGATGTACAATGCGGTTCAGTTGGACGGTTCAGTTCGGTTATTGATCGGAATCTCGGCCCTGGGCGGAAAACCAAGTACCTCTGAGTCAGCAGGCGACGCGTCTGACTCAGTCTTAGAACGTTTCTTTGTCAGGCAACGACGCGTAAAAAGACGTGGGACCCTGTAGGTGACGCGAAGATATCTTGATGTGTGAAACTCCGTCCGGAGTCAAACTCTGAGCTTGCTTCAGGGATGTGTACGCACGGAACCCGTTGGTTCAGACGTGTATCGACGCGTAACGTATCCTTTTCCTTCCATCAAAGGGACCCGGCCCCAAAGGCGTGACAATTATGGAATGTCAGATCCTTTCAGGCTCAAGAAAGTCTTATCGAAAGTATCTATGTCTATACTCTGAATAGGATGCGAAAATTTCCACCGCTGCACGAACGTCCAGAGTCAATGTAGGCCCCGTTCTTCTATGTTTGGTCCTACCGTGAGTTCGCTACTCATGTCTGCTCTAAATCCAATTCTCCATTCTCCACGCTTTGCCCATTGCGCCACAAAATTCTCTAACAACAAATTGATTGCCACTGCCGGATATCTCACGTTTCTCTGATGCTTATCGACTTTACCTCAGGAAGTACTTACCTCGGATTGTTCATGGCAAGCACCTACATCTTCCATAGCAGCTCGATTTATAATGAACGGACCAGTCGGAAAGTTAATCGACTGAGCGAGCTTTTCCGAGACGCCTCCGCTTCTTTTACCCCAGAAATGTAACGTAAAGTGATGTATGGAAAATACAGGCTAGGTTCTGGAAATCAGCTTCATAAATTGATCCACGCACAATGGTTGTCCAAAGGCCGACAAGTTTGAAATGTTCGATGAACCCAGCGCCCCTTAGGGCCAGAAAGACTTTCTAGGACGATGACAGTCAATCTGTCAAATTTTCGAATGTTCGCTCTAGATTAATGTCTGTATAACTTTCACATTCTCTGGAAGGTCCTATCTACCCCGATACATTCAGTTCCCCTGAAATCCGATCTGCGGCAGGACCTGGTTATCCGTAAGTACTTGAATCTCTTTGTTGGACGGGAAGCGTCAACATCCAAACTGCACCGAGTAGAATCTCCATGAAGTAAACCGACGATGAGGAATAAAGTTGTACCTCTCATTTGCTTTTGGACGCAGTACAAATTTTTTGCAAGGTTACAATCTTTCGACATCAGTTTCCAGAATCAAAACTACCTTGGGAATTGAATCGCGAGCCGGTAACTCATTGAATATAGCAACCTTCCGGAAACATACTCGACATGTCAAACTCTGTACTCAGCTTCAGCTGACCCACCTCGTTTACGCAGCAAGAGAGAGAGAGCTTGAATTGTCATTTTAAATTCATTACCAAAGTCAATATACTTACTCGACAATACTTTTGCTCCTTTTAACCTTCTATCTACGGACCATGTACAATATCAGCTTATCCGATTTACTCACAGTTAGTGTCTGTCGTTGAGCAGAGCAAGTACGTACGTACATAATTAAAGTGATACAACAATTAGCTCCCGCTTCCGCAATAGCGATACAGGGCTAAAGTCGACAAGGTGACAATAGGACCTGGTCGACTGACCAGCCTTGCAGCCATGGATCACATGAATCATCAGCTTTTCTAGTTTTCTGAGCTAGAAGGTTACCCGAATGCCACCAGATGCCACCATATCCGCTGTACCACGATCTATCAACTTCGACAGGTACAACCCCGCACCTAGGGAGTGTGGGTGTTAAAGATTCGACCGCTGACCAGATGTGATTTCTCGGTGGGCTTTGGCCGTAGCATTGTTCTTGGCAAAGCGCATTCTGTCGTTCTACGTATCATCAGAAGTATCAGAGCCTAAAGAATCCTATATGAGTGGATGAAAATACGAACTACTCGGAGAAGAACATTCGAGCTCTAGCCAAGGCAAGTACAGACTCGGAAGCCGTCAAAAGCGCAGTGTGGCATTTAGTGCATACTTCCATTCCCATCCTATCCTATCCTTACATTCTAATGAAGGCTCGGGATAGTAATGACAATCAGGTCCGAGATTCAAGTTCAATCCCCAGCTCATTTTGGATCTAAAGTCCCATTTGCCTTATGTCAAATGAACAACCTCAATTACATGCATACTTAGTACTAATGATTGACGCTACACAATTACCTAGTAGGACTGGACCCGGAACTCAGAAATAGAGTATAATCAAAGCAAGAGTACAAATAGCTGTACAAATCAGTAAATAACTGTAATATGTAGAGTTTGGCAGCTGTTGAACGTTGTGCGATGAACCCGTGCTTGAGCTCAGAGTTGAATTGAGTTAATTGGCGACCACTACAGGATCAACGGAGGCAACTGGACGCATCAATTCTTTCACCCCGCTAAATCCTGCTCTTTGAATATGGATGGCAGATCCAATTCATTAAGAAATCATCTGAAGTACGTACGAGAATGTACGATTGCGATGGATTCGGAGTGGCGATGTCGACTGGCAAGGCACCTGACCTGCCCAACAACGTCCTTCGAAGCCTTCCAAGATTCTAGTATCCGAAAAGACTCAGGACAGACGTCTGAAATTCATGCGGAGGGCCATTCTTGGGCCGTTCTATTTTCGATCTTCAAGTATTAGTTCAGAACAGTCAGACGTTCCAAGTCATTGAGACTCGACCGTTTGTCGTGGTGGATGCTAACTGGCTCGGCACGACGCATTCTGCGAGAAGACTCGTGGGTAGATAGATGTAGTTTCAATATGATATTCCATGGTTATTGATATACGTAGAGCGCTCATATCGGCCCATCTGCGGATAACACTTTGCACCTACCTGAGTTGCAGTGCGTCGTCTTGGTTGCCCTTCGGCGTCTTGACATTGCAACTACCAGCATGAAACACGCCGTGACGCTCAGCGGCTAACCTAGTCTGCGCCGTGCGGTAGTAGTGATGAAGTCCCAATGACCGAGAAGGCACTGAGAAAGTCCAAGGGACTTTGAGATGTATCCTCAGATGACAAGGGAGAGTGACTCAAACTCTGTAGGTACATAGTCGGGAAGACTGACGAGGCGAGAGTAAGTCGCGAGGCGGGAAAAGTTTAATTGACGAGTTGATGACTTAGTCACAAATTGACGCGCCGTCGGTTAACATCCTCTGTCAGCTTTCAAATAAACAAAAGAAAAATCAAATTCTTCTTTCAAATAGACCGCTCGCTGCTTGAAAGGATCCGACCAGAATTACTCTATCAAATCGCAGCAATGTTGTGTCCGACGGTCTGTTGTCCTTCCGTCGAAAAGCCAGAGTTCGAGACATCTGTCACTCAGGATATGTTCACCTTTTGCCTAGTCGCAAATGGAGCCGTAGGTGTACAGTAGGCCCTCCTAGATGCAATGGGAGGCGAATAGATTTACTGGCGGCGAAGTCCTTAAAATGGCACTGGCCTTTTGGAGCAAAGGCATCTTCCGAATGTTTGTATGTCGTTGAACCCTTTCCTCAGAAGCCTCTGATTTAGGTAGCGCGTTCTGGCAGTGCGGGACTCCCCGTTATCATGAGCCTAGTTCAGTACCCAACTATACGCATGAATACCCGCCTTATGAGGTTATAATAGCAGTAAGATACCTTGGGCGGTGAGCTTTGCTTTTTCAGTAAGGGCTTTCGGCCCTGGAGAATCGCGATGCCACAGATCCCTGGATATTGGAGGGATCTAATACCGGTTTCGAGTTTGAATATGCACATTGCAGAGGCTATCAGACGCCGACGGTTGTGTCATGCTTGACTCAATATGTCGTTGAGATAAATGTGCATTTCCGCCCAAAGAATGGCGCAGTCAACCTTTGCTCAGTGACTTCAGGTTCATTTCTCGGTCCGGGGAAGAGTATCCTTACCTACCTCTGGATCGAGTGTACATCTGTACGCCCTTGACGAGATGTTTCAAATCTAATTTATTGAAAAGTGGTCTGTGAGAGAGGCCGACGGTTGAATTCCGAGCTG
Source organism: Collybiopsis luxurians FD-317 M1 (assembly GCA_000827265.1). Taxonomy (NCBI): domain Eukaryota; kingdom Fungi; phylum Basidiomycota; class Agaricomycetes; order Agaricales; family Omphalotaceae; genus Collybiopsis; species Collybiopsis luxurians. The sequence goes on along the minus strand of KN834761.1, from coordinate 100,093 downwards.
CTTACGAGGTGCACTATTGCTCTTTGCTTATCACGTTGCAAGTGAGTTGACTATGCCACATCTTAGCATAAGCCTCCGCGTTAATCAACCAAAGCACCTGGTCCGCTTGAATTTCTGAGCTCGCACGATTCGCATCCTAGCAACCAATTGCCGATTTGGGTTTAAGGAGCTTCAAAACTATACTGTACCGGCGTACCCATACTGGGCACTACTATCCTTCGATCAATTCTACCAAGCAGACCACCGCTGGCTACGGACGCTCTATAGTAGTCAATGTCTTGCAAGTTGTTCGTCCATGGGGTTACAATTTATAACTGTAACACGCCTGCACCTACCATTTAAACGCTAAATTCGATCGCGTTTCTTTCAAAAAAATTGACCTACCGAGAAAAATACCATGCCAGTGAGCAACAACAATACTAAACTAATTTGCGAAGAGACATTATATTTGGGTGGGGAAGGTGGGATTTATTTTCCCTGGAATCAAGAGCTGATATGCAAGTTGGAGTTTGGTCGCAAGGCGGACTGTACTAGTATGGAAGTATACTTATCTCTCATCGGTGTATGTAGTGCAAGCGGCGCAAGAGTGCTGAATACTCCTTTGAAAAAGATTCCTCCTTCCTTGGTTTTGCTAGACCCTGTATTTGGCGACCTTGGTTAGCCACTCAATTTTGTGCTCGTTACTTAGACTGAAGCGGAGAAAACCGTCCTAGGAACTGGATCAATTCGGGAAGAGCATGAGAATCATGACTTCTCAAGAGCACCTAAACGACTGGAACTGGGTGCGTGAATTTCACGAACAAACCGAACGCTCTGCTGCTATATCAATAGCAGTATGTTACCCACGGATGGTCCGCGGACTCATACAAGTGATGAGTGCAACCAACCCACTTTGATAAATATGTACGAAGTTGCTTAACTGCGATTTGTACAGCTAAATGTCTTTCTTTCTCGATGGCCATTGTTAAAGCAAGTCATACTTGAAGATCTTTCCTTTCGTAACCAAACTCGGAGGTGAATGCACCGTCTATCGTTGTGCATAATACCTCAAAGGGAAGGTCGATATACTACTCTAGTCAAGCCTCCTTGTCGCCGAACGTTCAAAGCTTACCTTCTGTTATCGCCTCGAGATATAGCTGAATATATCGCCGTGGGTTCATAAGTGGATAAGTTCATTGTGTCTTTGATCGATACTCCACCGATATGTGATATCCGTCTCGAAGTCGGATCGAAATGAGGTGGGGGCACAGTGGCAAAGAAGAGGATTTATGTGAGTCGCATATTATTGGTTCGCCATAGGATATTCGGGGTGCGGAACCTTACGCTTTTGGATAATACTCCGCCGACATACCAGTGTGATAGTGTGATATGTGTCTGAAAGGCCAAGCAAGAAGATTGAGAAGATTCACCTATGTAGGTCGTGTAAAATAGAGTCCCTATAACTTCCGAGATGCTCTGAGTGCAGAGCCTCTCATTAAACAAGCGACTTTAGCAGACAGCTGGCATGTATAAGTCGGTTATGTAGAAGAACAGTTAGTCCCCTCTTCTGTGAGAGGTCATAAGCTCCTACCTGGGTTAGCGCGGGTAGTCATTAGCAACCATGATCCTCCAAATACAGGTTCACTTGGGTCTCACTGCGTCCAGTGTGACCTCATTTCCAAGGACAGGCTCCCGGAGTGTGCCGCGATAGGTATTGCAGACTCTATATAGCCTTTTAAATTCCAAAATGAGTCTGGGGTCTTTGGCTATGTCCATTAATACTCTCCTACCCACGCATCAAGTAAAATAGCTGCTGGTTCATTGGCTTGAAAGATCCGTGAGCTTTGAAGTAGTCAGTTCTATCGCGTTGTTTGGCATCGCGTGACCGTGTCCACAAAACCGGCCGTCGATGCTGTCTCGCAAGAGCGACATGAGAGAAGGGAAGCGAGTCGCTGAGCGTATTGGGAACAAATAGTCTATGTTCGGTCTCCCAAGCTCCCTTGGACGGACCCGATGAAAGAGCCAATGCTCAAGCCAGCACGGGCGAAGTACGTACTGCAGAAACGAGGCTGTAACTAAAAGAAACCAGGCAAAAGGAGAACTACAGAAATTGGAAGCGAGGTAAGGATGGGGCAAAGAAAAACCTCAAAGGAGGCTATGTTCGGAACTCTATGTTCGATATCATGGAAGGAGACTACTACGGAGCAAGCTAACCTATGGAACTCTATGTGAGATATCATGAAACAAGGAGACAAGGAGTCGGAGAGCATGCGCGACATCCTAAGCACTAGTTTAGCCACAGAGGCCACCCAGCGAAGGTGGAAGGAAACACAGTGTCGCTGAGGGCAACAATAAAGCACATAGCTCGACCACATAGACTGAACCACCTCTGTGGCTTCATGAATTTATTAGTAGTATGTCGTGCGCGCCGTTCGACTCCTTGTCTCCTTTCACAAACATTGGCAAATTTCTGTCTTTTTGTTTCTCTGTTTGGTTACGGTCTCGTCCCTGTAGTAGGTACAGTACTTTGCCCATGCTGGCTTGAGTATTGGCCCGTTCATCGGGTCCGTGCGAGAGAGCTTGGGCGACCAAACATAACTTGTTTGTCCCCAGTACCATCAGCGCGTGTTCTGTCGTCTCTCTCTCGCAAGACAGCATAGACCACCAAGCTAAGGTGGATGGACTAACTGTCGCTGAGCGCAACAAGGGAGCACGTGGCTCGACCACAGTGACCTCGGTCAAACTGCTTTTGACCGAACCAAATGAGTCAGTGATGCGTGACGCATATTCTCTCACCACGACGACTACGTATACCACGTCGCAAACACAGGTATGAGGGTATTAAGTCTGTTAAATGTCTACAATATGCTCAAGCTCAATGATTTATTTGTTCTCATCGAGAATTAACCCGACTGAATCTCAGGTACTTGAGTGGAGGAGTATCTCAAAATCCTTTCCGTTCACCATCAATATATAGCTCGCAGAACCAGCTTGGTTGTATATTGCCATATCCTCTTGCTTGTCTAGTCTTTCTGTGCTCAAGCTGCCCACTTGGTAATTCGCCCCTTTTTCTGCGCGAGCCTCTATAGCAGTTTTCAGGATCAAGGCCAATTGAACGCGGATCGCGACGTATGCATCCCCCGATTTATTGATAGAATGACCTATTTATTGACAGCGACCTCCTTTTTTCAAGCAGAATGGATTTCTCTGGCCATGCTAGCGGAGCCGCGGCCTTACGAAGGCAGTTAGAAGAAGAGATTGGTCGCGAGCAGCATTTAAAAACAGAATTTGACAAAGCAAAGCTCTCATACGAGGAACAGCGCGACCTTGTATTCAGGATTCGCAACTCTCTAACTGCAGTCCATCGATTTCCTCCCGAAATCCTCTCCGAAATCTTTTGTGTGTATATGGAGGATAATCAAGATGTTCCCCTCGCTCAGCTTCTCCTTACTCATGTCTGTCGAATATGGAGAAATGTAGCAATCATTAATACTCCGAGTCTCTGGACGACTCTCTACGTTTCGCTCGGTAGAAGCCCTTCCTTCACTGATCATCCTTCGATGATCACGGACTGGTTCAACCGGAGCAGCCTTCCCCTTAGCGTCCGCATAGATTACTCGTCTGGAAAATCAAGACTCTATCATTATCATCGTAAAGATAAAGCAAAGCGTCTTCCCGTGGAAATTGTAGCAGCCTTAATTCCATTCTCTGCTCGCATTCGAGCGCTAGGGCTGTACGGACCTCTACAGAGTCTCGCACCCATGTTATCGCTGGCTTCCGGCTTTTTTCCTATCCTTGAAGAGCTGGATCTGGTCTTCAATTCGCATTCCTGGAAAACCCGGAATGCCCGGTTTACATCTTTCGCAAACTGTCCACTAAAGAGTCTCAGGCTCCATCACGACGATGACCTTCATCTGGGTTTCCCCATATTCGACTTCAACTTTATCGAAATAACATCGTGTAGCCTCGAGGGCTTTGGTGATGACCCCTTAAATGTCTGGAGCGGGCTGATGGGATGTCGAAATCTTGTAGAATGCTCGATAGCCTTTTACTGCGATCGTATTCCGAAGTTTTATTTGTTCCCACAGCACTCAGTGTACTCTCAAGCTACGCTTCCTAATCTGAGGAAACTGAAGCTGAGATGTCGCAATGAGCTTGAGCTAGTCGAGTTCAAGCTTCTCTCGGTTCTCATCGCACCTGCGCTCGAAGACCTGTGTCTAGAGTTTATTACTGGGGACCCAAGCTACAATATGCCCATTGCGCCTGCACTAATCAGTTTCCAGCAGCAATCACAATTTTCGCTCAGCCATCTCTCCCTCATACAAGCAGATATGATAACGAATGATGACCTAGAATCCATCATGGAAATATTTTCTGATACCGTCCGGTCGCTCACTATCATTACCAACAAGATTAACCCTAATCATATATTAGGGAAGTTGTGTTGTGGCCACAAAAGAGCTACGCTGTTTCCCCATCTCGAGTTTCTGCGATTCTCAATGAGCAAGGAGAGCTTCATATCCTTCTCCCCTAACTTACTCCTCAATATTGCTGAAGCTAGATGGTCCCCCGAAAACAGATCTCGCCTTGGTATTTCTTCCCCGCCGATGATCGTACAGATGGATAAGCTGGTGACGAAGAGCTCCATTCGAGCAACGCACGGAAACAGTAGCTCGGATGACGACGACGATGGCGGCCCCGCAGGTGACGTCTTATCTGATTGTCAATCGGCTGCATGGCGTTTCCGTCAATCGAAAGCAAACGAAAACTTAGAGTCTTGGCGACAAGGCTGGACGGCGGAAAAAATAAATCCTGGTGAGAAGACTCGATTAGAGCGTCTTGAGAAGGAGGGATTCCGATTTGTAGAGGGAGTATACAGGGTAGTGTCTTCTTGAAGAGTGCGTTGTTCCAGGTGTGCTTTGAGCGGCTGGACATGTTCATTTACTGCTAAGTGCTGTAGCTCCATAGCCGGACCTCTGCTCGTACCATACCATATCAAAAGGTACTCTCCATCTTGGTTGGGATGCCGTAGCCTGTATTTCGACGCGTCGAGCAGTTTTTCTTATTGTATTCACTTAAGATTAGGTTTGTTTCTCTTGAGCTTAATCGAGGAATTTCGGTTTGTTAACTTGAAATTCATTACGGTTCAAAGGGGAAAAGTTTGGAGTCACTCGCCGTTGTGGTTCAATCTGGTTCAGCCCGGTTCACGTCGTTGCATTCCAACCTTTTACAAGTCGGGAGAAAAGTATGAATGAGGGCTAAATATAATTATTTGACATTTACACCAGCGTGAACCAGAATGTTCTTGCACTTGGGATGGCTGTCGACGTGATACACTTACTAGACGCGTGAGCTTTCACTTTGAAGAGTCGGAAGCTTCTTGAAACCGGTAGCTGCGTAATTGGCATGAGTTTATTAGTTGTTTGATGGTTTTTCTGAAATGACGGGATAGATGTAGATTTTGTTACGGCGCGGCGGAAACATATCACCGTCGAAGCTGCGCCAACTCCATGAACCTTCGGTTCAAACACGGAAGAAGCTTGAAAACGGGTGTTTGAAGCTACTTGATGTCATATGGTTTGCGCGATGCTTGAAAGAATGAGAAGCGGAAATGCCTCACTGTCGAGGTCTGTCCGAGTTTGTGTTACATACTCCCTAAAACGCCAAATGATGCATACAGGTGGGCGTTGATATGCTCAAGACCTCTCGCAACAAAGTAACCCCAGTTGATTAAATCATGTGACCGCGTCCTTATTCGCGAGGCTCCAACCGTAGGGTATCCGTATACACCCAATAGAGTAAAGGTACGTATGCCGTTGGTCTTTCAGCGGTCTCTGAATAAGGGTACATAGGTCATAAACTTTTATTGTCCGATAGATATACAACCAAGTTACTTCTCCCGTTCCTTGGATATGATTGCCAATTTCCTCTCTGGTATAGCCGTCCACTTCAGAGCTGCCGATGGTCCCTCGGACGATCTTTCAAGCTTCTTTGACAAGCTTTGCATTATCTGTCAGTATCTTATTCAAACCTTCTCTTTTTTCGCACTCCTCAAACAAAAAGCTTTTGGCCATCTCGTCGAGCTGCGCCTCGTCCATCCCGATGAAATGATCGGCCCATTCCTTTACCAAAAACTCCGCAACCAGAATGTTTCTGGCCAACCTACCCACACGACCGCTGAGCGTCCAGACAGGTGCAGGATATATTTGCTGGTATTTCTCTGGGATCTCTTCTAGGACATGGTCGATGAGAGGCTGGTACACATGTTGCACGGCAGAAACATCTGCACCCCAGGCGTCTACCGCGAGCCGGTGCTTCTTGGCCAGAAACTGGGCGAGTTTGGTCATATATTTAGATTTTGTGGAAACATGGACCATGCCCTGGAAGCCGATATCCTTGTATAGCCTTTGATAAGGCTTATCAGGGAAAAGTACACATGACATTCGAGCTCGAAGGGCTTACCATATCGACCAGCTCAGACGATCCTAACCAAAATCATCAACAGAGGTCAAGCTGAGGGTAGCGAGACGCTTACTTTGTTGTATATCGCCAACTGATCCTTCAGCACATGATACCTAACTTCATTGATTTTCTCCGTAGCTTCACCTTCATACTGTTTCCTCGCATAGACCGGTCCCCACTCGCCATTCCATACGCACAGTCCCCTCTCATCCATCCATTCCCTCTTCTTCTCATAACTCCGCCTCAGCCTACGCTGCTGACTCTCCGTCCCAACATAGTCCTCTGGGGCAGCAGGGAATCCGAAGGTGCTGTAGTCGTGGATAGAATAAGCAGTGTTATCCCATCTCTTATGGCTATCGCCGAAATGAGAAAAGTCAGAGGCGAAGGTATTTCCGTCAAAGAAGATGATGTGTTCCGGATCAATTGCGCGGATAGCAGAGTGAACTCGGTCGTAGAAAGTTATCACACGAGTGTGGTATGGATCGGTAGGCCTGGGAAAGGAGATGTACATGTTAGACGGTGCTCAAGATGTAGTCAAGCCCAGCTCACTCATTCAACGGGTTATATCCAGCAATCCACTTGTTTCCCTTGTAATGAGCGGCGAGCTGCTCCCATAGCCACACAGTGCGATCTTGGAAGTCCTTATGGTTCCAGACTGCAGCAAACGAACATTAGGATGGGTTGATGCAGAAAAAGTCAGGTTGCTTACAATTGGCGATATGACCTCCATGATCACTGTGCCAGTCAGTATTCTGCCCTCCAGGCGCCGTATGCAGATCCAAGATGGTGTAGATATTGTGCTGAGCACACAGGTTGATCACTCGATCCAGATGCTTGAATCCGGATTCCTTGAGTACTCGAGGGTTCATATCATCTATATAAACATGAGCATTTTTCAAACTGACGCGTCCACCGTATACGCGTGGAAAAGCTAGCTCACCCTCAAAGTGATGATAATTGAACGGCAATCGAATACAGTTTAGTCCGAGGCTACCGAAGAATTTCGCGTCTGCGTCTTGAAAGAAGTATTCGAGGAACTAGTTTTTGAGGGGGAGGGAAAGAAAGCATAAGATATAGGTGACAAGCACATTAGCCTTCATATGGGCCTACCTTGTCAAAGAAAAATTCCGCTTTCGCACTTCCGATAGCTTCAGCCAACGCTTCCCGAATCTGGAATTCGCATCCGGGATATCCTATGCGAAAAGTTGGCTCAAAAAATCTGCCGCAGGTGTGAAAGGGTAGAACTGAAAGAGAACTCTACCTGAAATAAAGTTCTCCATACTGTGAAGAGGAATAGGAATGCTTTAGCAGTTAACAACACGGCGAAAGCCGGCAACATCACCCACTTCATCCATCCTCCAAGCCCAGCTCCTCGAAGAATCACCTCTTCGCCCTTCTCATTAACGACGATCGTGCCGGATACTTTGAGGAGCGACATTTTGTCTGGCAAGTAAAAAGTACCACTCGCGATAAGGATGAAAAAACGGGGGTAATGCGATTTCCAGATTATTCAGCTCCACCCGCTCACTTTATATAGGGCATCGCTCATTCCTTCGAAACGGATTACGGACCGAGTAGAATAGAAGGTTTCTGCAAGAGTGAAAGTAGTGGAACAGCTGAGAGAATCGTTTCGCCGACGTTGTTCCGAACCTCCACTCCCAGACTTCAGCCCCCGTCTTCGGCGTACATATGCAGAGGACGCTATCCTCGGAAGTGATAGAGTTGAAAAACACCGAAAAGACCCCGATCCCGACCCACAGCACTGGAGGTCCGAGAGAGAAAAGCGTGGAAGCCGAGCGGTAGTTTACGCTTATACCTTGTACACACGTAAACCGGAAAAAATAGAAAAAACATCATCTAGTATTGTCACTCGTAGCAGTAGCAACCGAAGCATTTACATCGCGGCGAGAAACGGAAGGAAACCACGGCGTCTTCTTCCTCTGTTCAATAGGCGTATCCCGTCCGTAACTCCAGGTCCAATCGAGCCTAGTGTCGGATTCCGATCGCGATTTCCGCGAGGTATCTCCTTCTCCCGAAGGACTTTTCGTGAGGGGGAGACCGCGTAGCTCTTGACACGTCTCCAGCATTCCTTGCATCAACTATTCACCCAAACAGAAGCAGTGGCGTCAGATAACACCCAAAGCAAGCACACTCGACACTCACCTTTATTCGATCGCTCGCCCAACCGTCATCCACCAGCACACCCGTATTCCGGGTCGACAAAAGGTCCTGCAACGAACCTTCCGCGAGCGTAAAGTACTCCGAAAAGGGCATCCAAGCAGAACTTGAATCCTTCTTCGTCTTTTGGGTTTGATTAGGTCCATCGTTCCCTTCTTCCTCCTGATTCAGAACACCCTGCCTATGAGCTTGCCCTATATCCTGAGATCGCTTTAAATCCTGAACCTCCCCAACCGCACGCAAAAACTTGACAAAATCTGGCGCGAGCACCTCTGGCTCAAACTCGAACCTTTCATACGCTGCCCGGTTGAAAGCCCATTTATATCTCCTACGCAAATTCGCTCCGAGTTGTTCCCATTGGGAGAAGAGCGTGTTTGGCGGCATGGTGTGGATTAATAACTGTAACGAAGCTGGAGTGAGTGATAGTCCGAAAAGGGTAAGGGAGGAGTATGAGATTGAAAGGAGGGGGAGGGGAGAGGCGGGAAAACGACGGGAGAAAAGAATTCCACATACCACGAACATTCCTAAACACATGGCTTTTAACGCACTGAGAAAGCCGTGTTGATATCCTTGCTCTCTCCTCACATCCTTCCTCATACCACCCGCACCCGCACCCGCACCCGCCTCCCGGTCCTCGCTCACCCCCTCCCTTCCAATAACCGCCTCCAAATACGTCAAATGCACCTCGACCACCTCCGCCGCGAACCAGTACGCAAACGGCCGTTCCAAAGGATGATACAGCTCCAACTGGAACCCAGAGAGTATGACTTCCCTAATGGACGCCAGACGCCATAGGACTGCGACTTTAGGTAAATTGCCTAGGACATCGAGGTCGGCTGGAGAGAGGTCCATGTCCTAGCGGAAGCCAGCCAAAACGGTTTTAAAAGGCGGTTTTAAAAAGCGAAGGCGAATCACATCCAGGAAGAAAAGGCAGTGCGAACAAGAACGATACCGTCAGTCCACACTCTACCCCTTGAAAATCGAGTGTGGCTCACTCACAGAGACATCCAAACTCTCTACAAGTGTACACAAATGATCATACACCATGTGCCAGTCCAGCAACGACTTGACAAGAAACCTTCTCCTCCTCGGCGGGTTATACCATTGACTCCGGACATGCGGTATTAATGTCTGTTTCGACCCACGACACGTCAGCTTTCGATTGGAGGAAGAGGTATCGAGAACATCTCACATGAACAATGGTCCGCTCCATTTCGACGAGATTAGCAGATCCGGGCCCACCCCAATGTTTTGCAATGGTTCTGTACGGAACACCAAGCGTTTCTTCAAAGATACGTTCGACTACCCATCCTTGCGGTCGACTGTGCAGGACTTGCACTCCGTCGTAAAATAGATTCTAACCGCCATCATCATGAATGTGTGGGGATAAAGGGAGGACAGCGCTAGCCTTACCTGTGCACAAGATCGAATATAGGCTGCACGAGCAGCAGGAGCAGTGAACCACATTTGGTGACACCCAACTTGCTAGAAAGAATCGGTTAATAACTTCGGGGCTCAGAAGTAGGAACCTCAACTCACATCCCACGTAGTTATATGATATGTGTTTGACAGCCTCGCAAGTTCCTCCCACCCATCCAAAAGACTCTCGTACGCGTCGTATGTTTGTTCGGGAGAAGGAACCTCGATAATCCTAACTGGCAGAAACGTATCGAGTTTTCGCGCAATGTATGGATCAAACGCTGCGCGCGCGGGAGAGCTCGATGGCAGGGTCGGTGCAAGCGCCTGTGACTGAACATGAGCACGAATGGTTAAGAGCAACTCCCTGGCTTGCTTGAGTAGATGAAGGAACTGGGCACGTTCTCGGGCAAGGGAATTAGATCCGGATAGGATATTGAGCAATAGAAGAATCGTCCGACGAAATTGGAGTCTACTTTTAAGAGCTGCTTGCCATAGTGGAGGAACTGAAAATTCCATTCAGCTTTGAGTGGACGAGGGAGCTGAAACAAAAATGAGACGAACGAGCCTTGGGTAGTCCTAGATAGCCAGTTTATGGCATCATCCAACCGAGCAATGGCGGCTTGAACAGGCCACCCTTCCAAGAGCGATATGCCACTTTTGTCGCTTTGCCAATCTTCTGTCTAGAAAAACAAAAAAGAAATGACGGTCAGTGATTTACAGGTTTGATGGAAAAATCACGCACATCCATCAAAGATCCTTTGAATAGCTCGGTCCAAACCAGACTACACGAGTGGAGCAGGCCGGAAATATAGGCGCGTAAAACAACTGTGATCAGTTGTAGTGGTCTTTGTAGTTCGAGATCAATCATGTAGAGGTGCGGAAGAATGTCTGGATCTATATCGCCCAACGCATGGACGTGCAGCATCGTGAAGACTGTGTGAGCAAGAGGATTCGAAGTGTGCCATTCCATCTTTGCAAAGTAACTCAAAAACTGAGTTGATACGAAAAAACAATAGCTACTCACCTCGTAAGCCATAGAGCGATCAATTATCCAGCAGATTTCTTCTGGTAATAGCGGCGTCAAAGGGTCGAATGAAGCTTGTTGGGTAGCCCCATCCAACTGCATTCCAGTGTCCAGCCGAGGTTCGCCAATCTTTTCAAGATAATGAACAACGAGTCCACACACGGCGCCTCGGTCATACTTGCCTCTATTGCGCTCATTGCATCTGTCAATGAGAATCCATCTATAGCTATTATTGAACCCGGCTCCATTGCTAACGAAAAAAGTAAAATTTTAGATTTCCCCGTTAAAAAAGCGAGAATTCTGGATACCTTCTGAAGCTTCGGCAAAGATACTGGTAACATCGCGGAAATTGCTGCCTCCAGGACCATAGCTGGGGTACAAGTCCATATAGGCCATGAGCGGAGAACGCGGAACAATGAGGAAAGGAGCTAAGGATGGCAGGAGCGGGCGCTAACATATAAGCGCTATACAGACAGACGCCGCCATCTGATAGGGGTATAAAAACTTGGTAATTTTTTTTTTTACAGATTCAGAACTACTGTAACAAAAATCACGAAATAACCCAGCCCATAATACATCTGCTTCCCCGTCGCAGCATTCGAAGTTCCCGTCGAAGTCCCCGTCGAAGCCGTCGTCGACCCAGATCCAGTCCTCGAAGGAACCCCCTGCGTAATCACCGTAAACGGGGTAAGGCTACCTCCAAACGTTGTCGAGAGAAACGCAGCCCCAGTTACTGTCGCGGTCTCAGAGCCAAAGGTAGTCGTACTGACAACCAGATCAACCCCTACTTGTGTGCAAGAGGCGCTTTGGTGAGAACCGTCAAAGCTACAGCTCAGATAATATCCTTGTCCACTTTCTTCGTCTCCCAAAAGATCGGTGGACGTGAATGGTGCTTCAGTCTCCCATTCTCCGCCTTCGGACACAATCATTGTCCCTGCGGAAGAAGATTGAAGAAGTCAAATTCGGTGCGTCAGAGAGGATAATTGAATGTTCCTCTCACAATTTATATTTCCCACATATTCGGGTGTTTTCGTGGTCTCCGTTACAATTTGACCTTGGCTGTTGGTCGTAATGGTAGTGAAGACTGAATTTTCACTGATGTATTCTCCCACAGAGTATGTTGTCTCGCTTCCATCCGAGCCGCTACTAACACCGACTGCAGTAGCCTCAAACTCGATTGTGCCATCTATCGATGTGTCTGGATCGACAAGACCAGTGGGTATGATCTGATAAAGAGTCACTGTGGCCGGAGAAGGTGAAGTAATTTGCTGAGGCACGGCGAGAACTGTACAATATGACCGTTACATGAAAACGTTAACTCCGCTATATTTGAAACAAAAATCCGCACCTTCAATACCATGAACCACAGCGCAAACGCCTAGAGCCAGTTTCACAATAGACATCATCTTGGCAAGGGATACGAAACAGTAAAGTACGCCGTCACACCCCTTGAAATCTCCTTCTCCCTTTATACGAGCGTACTTACATGTGCATCTTCTGTTGATACGAATCGCAGAATAGAAAATCTCCTGAAAGAAAGTCAATCAAATAAGGTCCAGACAGCATGAGGGCGCCAAAAAGTAGCAATCACCATACAATTTCGGTAAGCTGCATGCAAGTCCAGAATCATGCATGATGAGGGCAGCGGGCGTCAAACTCATTCAACATTGTAACTAAGCATTTACAGTATCACTGATATATTCTTCTAACTGTAGCGCGCTTCTCTTCCGCTCTACTCGCTGCTCACCCTACGACGGAAGCTGTCATCACTTCAAGCACCCGTCATCGATGCCAGACCTGGACCTTGAAGGTAAGGAAAAGAACCCCCTGCGCAATAGTTATAGCCTCGAACGTATGCATGGATAATCCAAACTCCGTCCGCCGGGATCTATCAGGGGCTTCGTTGGGTATAGATAATAATTCAATTAATTTTTTTTACAGATTCAGAATTACTGTAACAAAAATCAAGAAGTAAGCCAGCCCATACACCTGCTTCCGCGTCGCAGCATTCGGAGTCCCCGTCGGAGTCCCTGTCGAAGCCGCCGTCGAAGCCACTGTCGAAGCCGCCGTCGAAACCGCCGTCGACTCAGATCCAGTTCTCGAAGGAGAGGCTGTCTGCGTCTGCGAAATCACCGTAAGCGGGGAAAGACTACCTCCAAACGTAAATGAGAAAGATTCAGTCCCAGTCACTGTCGCAATCTCAGAGCCAACGGTAGTCGTACTGACAACCAGATTAAGCTCTACTTCTGTGCAAGAGGCACTTTGATGAGACCCGTCGTAGCTACAGCTCGCGTAGAATCCTACTTCATGTCCGGTGGCTCCATTAAGGTAGGTGTACACGGTTGGTGCGTCAGTCTCCCATGCTCCGCCTTCGGACACAACCGCTGTCCCTGCGGAAGAAGAATGAAGAAGTTAAATTCGGTGAATCAGATAGGAGAGTTGACTCACAGTTAAAATTACCCACAAAGTACGGCGTTTTCACGGTCTCTGTTACAATTTGTCCTTGGCTGTTGGTCCCAATACTAGTGGACACTTCATTTTCGCTGATATATTCTCCCAAAGCGTACGTCGTCTCGCTTCCATCCGAGCCACTACTCACACCTACGACACTAGTTGCAAACACGATTGTGCCATCTATCGATGTATCTGCTTCGAAAGGCCCAGTAGGAATGATGTTATATGCAGTCACTGTGGCCGGAGCAGGTGTAGTAATTTGCTGAGGAACGGCGAGAACTGTATGATACGGCCGTCAGATAAAAGCGTCAACTCCACAATGTTTGAAATAAAAATCTGCACCTTCAATACCATGAACGATAGTGCAAATGCCTATTACCAGCTTTACAATAGACATCTTCTCGTCAAGGGATACGAGACAGAAAAGTATGCCATCACATCCCTCCCTTCTCCCTTTATACAAACGTAGTTGTTATACGTTGCAATTGGCCCTCGTACATGTGCATGCTCTGACGTGTCGTGATACGAATCGGTGAGGTACCTGGTCCTCGCTTGAGACAAAGAATTGATACGCCGCGGTCCGAATGATCAGATCAATGTATCTACTATTACAGTCCTCCTCGGGAGAAAAGAAAATCTATTGAAAGAAATGCCAAGTCGTTGAAACAATCATATGTACATTTCTGGTAAGCTATCTCCAGAGTCGGACAGACTCCAGAATCATGCATATGGGCAGCGGGCGTCAAAACTCCTTGTAACTCATTGTAACTGAGCACTCAGAGGGTTACCGATATATTCCTCTAAGCTTCTCTTCCGCTCTACTCGCTGTTCACCCCTACGAAGGAAGGAAGTTCTATTACACGGTATGGTCCACTGGTTTCCAGAGATTATCCTGGTGCTGACCCATGCGCCACCATCTCTGGGACTGCCGCAGGAGGAGATGAGCTCGCAACTGACGTACGGCACGGCTGCTGTAGATCTCCCCGCCCTGACGACGGCCAACATCCGAGTTGTGATTGGCCCTCGCACATGTGCATGTCCTGATGATACGAATGGGAGAATAGAAATATTGAACGAAAGTCTTGAAGCAACAAGGACCAAAGCGCTAAAAAGTTGAAACCACCATACAATTTCGGTATCGGTAAGCTATGAATATACAAGTCCAAAACCGTGCATACGGGCAGCGGGCATCAAAACTCATTTCAACTGAGCATTCACATCTTAGCTGATATATTCTTCGAACCTGCAGCGCTTCTCTTCCACTCTAAGTACTCGCTGCTCACCGGTCACCCCTTTGACAGAAGCTGTCACAGTGTCTGTTGATATTTTCTGTAAAGGGTAAATGAGCCAAAATATGGGCTGATGAGGATGGATAGGATTAAAACATGCTTATGCCTTTATGTACAAGTACTGGTACGAAGGTAAGCGGTAAGAAGAAAAATGCGACGAAAGGTTTCAGAGATAATCGCAACTGATCATGTGCTTCGGTGTGCTCAGACCACCAGATAATACTTCAACACACTCCCTTGAGCCACAGAAGCATGTAGATAAAAGAAGAATAAATAAATGAAGCTGTAATGTAAGAAAAATAACAAAAGATAATGTAAAAATGTCTGTCAAGAAAAATACACACTCCCTGTTTCCTGACATGGATCAGAAAGCATAATTGGTGGAATCATCATTGGTGACAGCTGCATGAGCATCATGCTCATCCTCTGGTCCTGTCAGGCATTGGCTCTTGTAGTGACCACAACCACCACATCTGTGGCATGTAATGAGGATTTTTGATCCCTTCTGATGAGCAGAGGTTGCACATTTTCCCTTTATGGAATGGGAAGAAAGGAGAGCAATGAGTTCAGAAATCATGGCGCTATTGACAGGGGTATCTGATTCCTCCTGCTTAATAGACTCCGGACTAGTCATATTCTTCTTGGTTCATTCAAGAGAATTGTACTGAGCAATGCAATGATGAATAATGTGCTCCTTGTTATCACGTTCAATATCACCATCAACAGACTGGAGAAACTGGTTCCAGATGATGTCATTAGGAAGAGAGCGAAGGAGAGTTGAAATGAACTGAGCATCAGATGGCTTGTCCTTGAACTCACGATCAAGGCAGTCAGTGATATCGTGAAACAAACCAATGTGGTCATGCATAGAAGTAGTGGGGGTGAGGCGAAGGGTATGGAAACAATCCCAGAGTTCAGATTGTGCATTGATTCCAGAAGCGGAGTTGACCTCAACAAGGCACTTGTAGGTGAGGGCAGGATCAAGGGGAAGATTGCAGATATGGGGAATCTGCTTTGCACTGATACTACCCACAATAATATCCATTGCCTCTCTCTGCTTCTCTTCAAAGGCCTTCACCTGCTTCAAGGTTGCTGGACCTGCCAGTCAACTCTTTGTGCCATAGACAACTTCATGAAGCTGTTTACTCTGGAGGTGGACCTGGAGAGTAAAATCCTATCTAGGAAAATCATCCAGAGTGTTCAAATGGATAACTGAATTGTGTTTCTTGCTGGGCATGGTATGTTGAAATAGGAGTTAAGGGAATGAATGTGGTTATGGGTGTAAATCTGGCTCTACACAGGCCTCGGGAGTCCTAGACTCAAGTTTAGTACAAGTTCAGCGGGGTTTCGGGCAGTGCAACGTGCTACAAGTTGTCGGGAGCGATGGACCTTGCTCAGGGGACTAGAATGACCTCTAGTGGGGATGACCGCTTATGTTGATATTTTCTGTAAAGGGTAAATGAGCCGAAATATGGGCTGATGAGGACAGATAGGATTAAAACATGCTTATGCCTTTATGTACAAGTACTGGTACGAAGGTAAGCGGTAAGAAGAAAAATGCGACGAAAGGTTTCAGAGATAATCGCAACCGATCATGTGCTTCGGTGCGCTCGGACCACCAGATAATACTTCAACAGTGTCATCTGTCAAATATACAGTCAAGTGTTCTTATGTACAAAGCATCCCCGACGGTTCTCAATACCATAGTTGTTGTAGTGGATACTGGATGAAAGCCTCAAATGCTAACAGAAGTAGTGAAGGGTATCAGATTCATTCAAAGCTGCATCAATTTCCACCTGAATTTCACAAAGTCAAAAGAAGGACTGCAATAAAAACACTCATGCATCCCAGCCCATACGACAGATGTCTCCCAACTGCAGCGTTCGAAGTACCCGTCGCAGCCGTCGTCGATCCAGACCCAGACCTTGAAGGAATCACCTGAGTAATAGTTGTAAACGGGCTGATAGAACCTGCATAGGTTGTTGTGTCGAGGGATTGAACTTGAGTCACAGTCACAATCTGCGAGCCAGAGGTAACTGTACTGACAGCAACCGGATCGAGTTGTACTTGCGTACAAGAGGCACTCTGGTGAGAGTCGTCGAAAGTACAGCTGGCATATAGTCCTTCGACGACCAGGCTTTCTCCGTTAAGAATGTCGCTGGTAATGTATGGGGAAATAGTCTCCCACTCTCCGCCGTCGGACACAACCATTGTCCCTGCAATGCAAAAAAAAAAGGCATACACATCTGTCTTCGCAGGGAAAAGAAAATTTAAACACCCTCTCACAATTGGAATATTGCACAAAATCCGGCGTTGAGACAGTCTCCGTAACAGCTTGGCCTTGACTGTCCGTCGAAGTGGTGGTAAACACAAAATTGTCACTGACGTATTGACCGAACGAATACGTCGTCTCACTTCCACCTGCCCCACTGCTGACACCTACAACCGTGGCCGTAACTTCGAACGTACCATCGATAGGTCTTGCACCCGACGTATTAAAGCTAGGTCGTCCCGACGGTATGACTTCATAGAGAGTCACTACTGTTGCTGCGGAAGAAGTGATCGTCTGAGGTACGGCGAGCACTGCATCATCAAAGTGGTATATATGGTGAGAACTGGTTTGGTTTGTATAGGGAGACGCTCACCTTCGACACCTCGAACTGCGACACAGATGCCTATAAGTAATTGTGCAATAAACACCATGCCGTCAAGGCCGTCTGAGTGTAGGCGCGAAGTTGTGCCCTCAGTCCCTGGCCAAGGTTCTCTTTTCTTTTTATACCAGTACGTAAATATGCATTGAAAGTGATGATCATCTTTCAATGATATGTACAGAATTGAGAGTGTCAAAGCTGTTGACTGCATCAATTGACAAAATTATGAGGTCGATACGGTGGGAATCGATTGATTCAACTTGAGGCCTGATCATGAGAGCAGGTAAGTGAGTAGGAGCAGGATTATGCACAGGGAGACATGCGGCACCTTAGTAACGTCGCAACCAAAGTTAGTCGAGCATGTGAATAGAGCACCATTCCATGGGCTCGCAAAGCACTGGAGGAGTATACTGAAACGACTGGCTCGTCAGTCATCTTCATGACTCCGATGGTATTGTGTGGATGGTCTGCGGACCTCTCTGACGGTCGAGTGATTCACTAGGTGAAGATCTTGAGAGTGTTACGTGTAAGGACGATGGGTACTCCTTGCAACTAGTGGTCATATTTTGTCCGCTGTGAGGCTTGAATACTGAGCACATGTATACGGTACTATCAACAATAGACTCCTCGGCCACCTAAGGGTATTTTGCCAATTACACTAACCATGCTTGTTTCTCAGCATAGCAACAATGCCTTTGGGGTGCAATGGCTTCTTGCGCGTATTTTGAGCTCTTTTGCAGAATTTTACGACACGGATTGATGGGCGTGGTGAATATTTTCTGGAGGCGGGTCTAGAATCCGCATTTGGACTGTACCGAGCCACTGTGGGAATTATACAAATTCGGCTGCTTGATGTCGTTGGAAGAGATGAGCAGAAGTTGGAAGACGATTAAATATGAGGGATGGGAAGGCATAAGCCTTAATAAAGCATTCGGAAACATGTGTTTAACCCAGAAGAATTTTGAAGAAACGCTAAACTATCAGCAAACTGTCTACAGAACGCAAGGCTAGTTAATGCAACGCCATCTGTCACAAAATGACCTGGTAAATATCAAGAGCAAATGGAGAGCTTTGTGAGCAAGTAATTTTGGAGATTGAGTCATTTTAGAGACGTACGCAAGGCCTTTTTAGCGATTCGAGGACTACCCACCATACTTCCTCCCGTACCGAGGTCCTTTTTACTATGACCAACAAGCTCGCAAAAAAATGTCCAAAAATACAAGACTAATGCCAAATTCAAGGAGTAGATATAAACTACCAGCTATCTAGATTATTTGGCATTTAGCCTGCGCATCGTGGAGAACTGGGTCGAGATTTGTTGTGTGTACGAGGGCAGGAACCTTTGAAACAGCGCGCAGAACGTTGCAGACTGAGTGCAGATTAGAACGGTAGTGATGTTGAATAGGACAGATGTATTTGCAAGGAGGCTACAGAGAGTCAGAACTGCCATTGTTGAAAAGCACGTTGGGGGGAACCGCCAGCAGAGGACTCAGCATCCACAACTGGCCTTACGAAACCGCGTTTTTCCCACAGTTCTCAGTGGTACTCGTTCCATCACTCCCACCCACTCCCGGCCGACGCCAAAAGCGGTTCAAAATGTTCATTTCAATCTACTCTACAACACTGAACTCCTCCCAATCCACACCGAAGTCTGTAAAAGTTGTTATACAGTGAATGGCCGAGTACCTACCTCCGGCCGGGTACCCTATGTAGCTGAAAAGCCGGCCCGGGCATATCTCGAAATAACGGCGCCAAATTTTTCCACATTCTGCACTTGTCTTGCACCATACATAGATGCAATTTATCGAGCCCCCGTAGGCCAATATTCGTACTGATAAATACTCCGCGGACACTCCACTTCTATTGAAACGCATCGTAAACGGCATTCGACAAGTAGTTCCAGCGGACTTCATTCTCGGTATCAAATTTAATACCAGTGACTACACTCTCCTCGGTGAGATAGAAGCCAAAACGACCGTGCGCTCGCTCATCTCCATATCGTATCTTGGAAGACCATCGACTTTATCGAACTTAGTGGTGGAGATTATGAAAATCCTGGTTTGAATATTATTCATGCTCACTCGATGTTATTGATTCCAATACATTCTTTCTGCCTCTTCGATGACTCAAAAGAACCCGCGGCTGGCTTTCTTTGCTCATTTCTCTTCAAAGTTCACGAAAGAGCCGGAACTATCTCCCAGTGGAACTACAACTCAACCTCTTATTTTTGTGACCGGCGGTCTCCGTACCCCTGCTCATCTATATGCCGCTCTTTCAGCCAAACACGCTCACCTCCTCGACCTCGGACAAAGTTCTGTTCTTACCCTGAATTTGCCTCGCGTTCTCAAGGACGGGATCCGGCGCCAGAAAGAATCAAAATCAGAACCCTGGACCTCGATTATACGGATGTTTTGGTCGATTTCACTCCTTTCGGCCCAGAACCAGATCTCTCTGTATCATATACAAAAGGCTGGCCTTGGATTTGGTTATGGGAGTATGTAGGTACTGGGACAGGGACGGCATGGTACGCTCTCCTGATGCGGCGATTAGTACGAGAATGAATAAATTCACAATCCCGTGGGCTTGGTATTGGAAAACAATCCCGGCTCTTCCTTCTCGGCGGTTTACAGCATAGGGGGACTTGGGGCCATATTTGAGATGTGGCTATGGGTTGATGGGCCTGAGTTTCGAAACTCTGGAAACATTTTGCTCTTCTTGACAATCTTCGCCTTCCTGATTGTGATTTTGAAAATATCGGAAGATACAGTCAAGTAGAAAAAGAATACAAACACTTCGCAAGGCGGAAGTTCTTCATTCTTACCAGGGCTTTGGCTCAGTCGGATTTAACCTATCCTAACGCCTGTATCTTTGCATTAGTACACGTTGAAACACTTGTCCAGGTTGACAAGATAACTGCTGGGCCAAGGTTGTTTTGTAGGCATTCTAAGTCCCCGCTAAATTGTTATTGTGTAGAATAACATTAGTTAGAGAATAGTCTACCATTCATCTAGAAGTCAATTGCGCATACTACACAGACCCAGGATACATACTGTAATTGCCGTCTATCCAATGCACGAGAATTTCGTTCGTCATTCGATCCGGTGAGAACTAGAAGGAACAGTGAAGGTTGAAACTCCCGATTGGAAGTTCAGAGCTTATGACAGAAGTTTCCAAGTGCTTATGAGAATAGCTGTCGAAGTGGAACATCTCCAGGAACTGCTATGGGAAAGATTGACGATGCCTTCAGGCAAAGATGGGCGGAGTTTATGCGGAGTTGACTTACTGATTATGTCCGTCAGACAGGGGAGAATTAGTAAGTACTTGATTATGTATAGAATTATTCTGAGGTAAGGTTTGGAAGAAGAAAGCATACTTGACTGATCCTGGATCCATATCAACGCCGTTAGCGTTGTACCCCCTGGTAAGACACAGATGGTCCTCGCTATCCTGAACAATATCAGGAGATGATATAATTACTTGAACAACAAACTTATAACAAACATCGTTGTAGACGCTCCCAAGAGCCGTATAGGAATCAAGTAGTGCATCCTTAGTCTCAACTAGCTCCTGAACATTGAGATACCGAGTTGTGGCCCGAAAACATTTCCGAGATGAATCGCAATTCGCCTAGTCAATAAATCAGACCATTGACCGTGATTGTGGGGCACGAACGGGATTCTTAGAAGAGAGTCAATGCTCACTGAAGAACTCATACTCGGCACAGACATTGCACCGGAATCCTTTAACGATCCAAAATATTGAGATTTCGACTTTATGCGACTAACTCAGGGGCCATCAATACTTGTTTTGA
The DNA here is from genome assembly GCA_000827265.1 of Collybiopsis luxurians FD-317 M1. NCBI lineage: Eukaryota > Fungi > Basidiomycota > Agaricomycetes > Agaricales > Omphalotaceae > Collybiopsis > Collybiopsis luxurians. The sequence continues at coordinate 78,826 of KN834761.1, read as the reverse complement.
ATAGCTGCGGTTCTCCACTCAGCACTGAAGCAATCGTCCCGCGAAACAAAATCAAACGCCTAAGAACTGGGCACCAAGGTCCGTCCGAAAACATGCCGACCAGCAGCTCGTATCGAGTCCAGAAAAAAATCAAAACGGCGAACTGAAGGAATCTCCAAGGAACCGCTATTGGTGGGTTTTTGGACAAGATACCTCATATCATTTAACATCTATGTAGAATGCCCTCGGATGAACATCTGATAGACGGAACATATGTGGCTTACAGAGTATATGAATTATACTCAGAGGGAATGTACCCTGCCCAATCGTACTTGTTTTTGCTACTTCACTGGTTTCAGCTGTCCAAAGAAACCCGAACATAGGGTGACGAGCTGACTCCACCCTCTGTCTGAAAAGCTTGAGTGCATAAACACATACGCTTCGTCTCAGTATGGTTGCTTGACCTCACGTAGTGCCTGATTCGCTGATTTTGAATCAGCTTCTTTTGACCGCAGACGAACAGATTTGACGAACAGATTTTGACGACTTTCTTGATTGATAATGCCTTGCCATTCCTCCGATTTGATCTATCATCTCTCACATCTAAATTTATCTATCCACAGCCTGCCGATGAATATCATTGAAGTGTTTTACAGGTCCTTCATCAGCGTGTGGGCTTCTCGAGGAGTATCTGATAGAATTTTACAGCGCAATTGGTGAACGGAAGTGGTTCCGACCTAAAGGGAACTAAGTACTAGTTCCCGAACCCTTGGGCAAAGAAGGTTTCATGACCTATGCCACTCGGGAATTTTTGCTACTCCCGAGGTTAGCTTGTTATCCCTAAGCGGCCAGGTATAAATATGGTGTGGTCCTCCTCAAGTTGTTAGGCTCCTCAGCTTTTCCCTCCTAGCCTTTTTGACTCCCTCTGAATCTAATTGCTTCACAATGTTTTTCAAGTCCCTCATAGTGGTTGCTAGTTTGGCCCTCGCCTCTGTGGCGGCTCCCGCAACTGCCACTGCGAGCTCTAGTCTGTGCGACGTGTCTTCTGCTACCTTGAACATACCGTCCGGAGTTGCTTTACCTGCTCCAGATTACAAAACCACCTTCATCGGACTAGGTGTAGGAACTCAAAACTATACTTGCACTTCTGCTGGAAATTATACGTAAGTTTTTGCCAGCTACTCCTTTGCTCCTTCTTGCTCATTTAGCCTCTGCTTTGAAGCAACGTGGGAGCTTACGCTGAGCTGTATCAGATCTGCTCCAAAATCTACAAGTCTCCCGATTTTAAGGACTTGACTTCCCTTGCATTCACTATTTGGAACAACGTTCTTTCCTCTGTTTCAGCCTCCGAGCTAGTTGAACTTGGAGAAATTCTTGATCCTTCGTTCATCTTGGGCGAACACTACTTCGTGACGAACCCTGTCACTGGCTCTGGCCTTGTTCCCAAATGGGACTTCACATCTCATGCATTTGCCGGAAATCCTGCAGCTTTCGTCGTAGGGTCCAAAGTTGCCGATGTTCCTGCCCCGACTTCGAAATCGGATATCGACTGGCTTGAACTCACGAATCTCACTGGGACTCTCGCTAACGAGATTTACCGCGTCGATACCAGAGGTGGACAGCCACCCGCTTCGGTATGAACCATTTTGAACTACATACTTCCAATTCGCGCACTGATTATTTTCTAGTGTGTTCCTGGATCTCCTGAGATATATGTCAAGTATACGGCCTTGTATTGTGAGTTTAATACCTATAACTGAGCTTGTTATCTTCATACTTACGCAGTTAATACTTAGGGTTCATGGGTGGCTCTTTCTAAAAGTCACATGAAGAAAGACTGCCATAGGCAGTCACCTACTGAATTTGTATTGAACTGCTCTACCTTGTACTTATCGCAGCAATAATAAATATTGCTGCATCGTTGACTGAGCTTGTGCATTTTCATTGACTTGAACAACTTCGAAGTTCGCCAGTTTGAGTGGGCCAATTATCCCTTTCCGGGCCAAGGCCATGTGTTGCCTAAGTACTATATCTTCCTTCATTCCTTCATGGAGGTGTTCCACGAGATCAGCTTGTGCTCTTAATCTTTCGCTGTTTCTTTCCTTCATTTACTGAACACTTTCTTTCGAAAAGAAGGAAAGCTTCCAGGGATGCCATTGATGTATGCATAGAAAGGGGAGGCACAGCGAACACGAATGTGCTGGGTAGATTGATGCAACAGTATCTCATTGTATATGCTCTAGCCCTTGCAAGTGTTCAAGATACGACGTTGAACATTGAACGTTGTAGCTGCCGACTGACTGCAGGGTCCTTCTATGTACCGGGAACAATATCTCTTTCCGGAACGAACTGCTGCTCTTTTGTTTGTCAGCGGAGAACGCTGGTGCATTCACAGCACCCTTCGTAGGTACTTGGGCCGACCAATACTTCGTACTTTCATGTGCCATACGAAAATTTGAGTTGAATCAAGAATATTACGGTGGTCGGAAAAGGCTCTGCACGGCCTTCTCAGGTCTGAGTCACCTATACACTGTCCTGTGTCTGCATCTCCATTCCTTACCTCCCGATTCTCCTCATAGCCAGATCGTTCGGTGGAGTTTCGATTTCGATTCTCTTCTCCGCCTTAGAATCTTGGCTCGTATTTTCATCAAATGCAGCTCTACTTCCTGATTCTGACTTGTCTCGAATCATGGGTCGAGCATCTCTGGTCAATGGCTTTATTGCCGCAGGCACATGCGTAATTAGCAATCAACCCGGATACTTTCGCTCTCCGTAGCGCGATTCTCATTCTCGCTTGGTTTGTGATTGCGGGGTTGATGATGGGCGTGGCGGCCTTCTTTTTGAAGTGCGTTCACGTGATCTCCCGCTTTCTCGTCACTTTCCTTTCTCCAAAAATGCAAGACGGCTAGCAAGAGGTTATAGAACCGAACAGTACTGGTGATGGACACGTAGCAACGGCTAAGTGCCGATTATCTGCTCGAGGCTGGCCGCAAGCCTTACGTTAACCCTCGTGTTGGACGTCCAGATTGAGATAGATAAACAGGCTTGTTCTCAGAGTTAACTTCTCCCGCAGCGTGGTGAGTCCTCATCCTGAAAATTTTCATGAGGAAGACGGCTGAAAAATTTGGTGAAAATGCAGATGTCGATCGCTTCTCCCGTTCTCTGTTTGAACTGCCAAGCTGCACTGGATGGACTTGCGACAGATGTTGACCCAAAAATTACCGACTATCAGAACCTTTTGCAGAAGGACAGGACCAACCAAGGCCATGATCATTACCAGCTGCAAAGCGACCTAGATGAAGCAAACAGCGACTTGGACTTCTGCGATCGTGCTATAGCCGAGCTCGAGGAACAACTGGCTAGATTCAAAGACCGCAGACATGCTATTCTCCAGAAGAGGATTGTCCCGATAAAATCCCTCCTCTCTCCCATTCAAAAACTCCCCCCCGAAATCCTGCTTCAGATTTTCTTCCATGTCGCTCGGCAGATTCGCTTTCCTGCCATTACGTCCCTTGAACTAGGCAAATTCACGAGCCCAATTTTTGGTTTAACTTGGGTATGTTCCTGGTGGCGAACGCTTATCCTTTCCGAGAGGGAAATGTGGTCTTCTTTCAAGATGCACTTTCTGTGGGTTCAGAATATCTCGCCTGGACACATCGAAGCTATGGGTGAATGCTTCGAGGAACGTGCGAAGAACATCCCTGTGCAATTTTCCGTGGAGGGTATAGAATATCTACCTGCTATGTACATTGCTCCGGTGCTGGACATGGTCATCAGATCTGTCCAGCGATGGAAAGGCGCAGTGTTCGACTTTGGGGGAAATACCAAAGCTCTGGAATATCTAGGTGAAACACTGCAGAATGTCGGCACATTGGAGTACCCTTTCCTGGAGTCCCTAACTTTGCGCCATCAGGGTTTTGGTGGCTTTGGTCCTTTCCGACGTTGTCCAAGGTTGCGCGAACTGCAGGTTTCCTATCTCAGTCATTCCGATCTTATCGATCTTCACAACTTGACGATTCTGAAGATTGTCAATGGATACACTGGTCCTTCGCTGGCGTGCCTGCTCATGCAATGTCCAACCTTAGAGACATTGTCACTTGGAGGGTTTGAACCTGTGTTCGATTTGGATCCACCCGATATTGACTATCACCACACTCACCTTTCTTATCTGGACATTGTCTTGGTTGACTTGAGCGAGACGATTTGGGAAGGTCTCCATCTTCCTGCCTTGACTCATTTGTCATTTAGGTTCTGGAGGCACAGCGACGAAGGAGTTGGTGCGCTAGCGTCACTGCTTACTCGCTCTAACTGTTCTTTAGAGAAGATAACCATGCATTACCCACACATCAAACAGGACCAATGGGAGCGGTTCCTTGATAATACTGCTTCAGTAATCAGACCTGACACTCTTATATTGAGCGATGAATAGTTTAAAGTCCGTTTCCTAGAGAATCCATTACCTATGTCTAACATCATGTTGTTATGTACCTAGTCCTCTATCTGATACATCTTGTTTTATTCAATTCAGTGGTTATCAGAGTCAAACCGGACCCCATTCTTGGAAGAGTAACCCTTCCATCCGGTCCGAATTCCACTCTAGTACAAAACACGCTATGGTAACCAGAGGCGAAGCTATAGCTCTGGCATGTTTCGATGCACCCCCAAATCTCATCAACAAGAATAGTTTGGGCCGGTGGTGATCACTGATATGGTAAAAGAGTTTTCGTTCTGAGCATTCTTCTACAAAAGGAGACGCGAATTGAATTGTGGGGAGCCGTAGATATAAGTACCTTAAGAGGAAAACCTCTTACGTTTCAAGTTAAACACCCGCCGAGGGGCGATAACGCAGTGCACTTGGAGGAGAATGAGTTCAAATTCAAATCGTAGTCTAGTTTGTCAAAGATCGGGCATTGTTGTCTTTGAAGCAAGGTTAATCGACTTTTTGCGCGTCGAGAATGAAAGCAAATGTAGCAAGGATGCCGCACTGGTATAAAGATTGCCCGTTCTGAGGCTCGAAACTGGACTTCTTGTCATAGGGCGCCCACGTGATCTTCCGCCCTCTCGTCAATTTCCGCTCTCCATAATGCAAGGCTCTGATGGGCCTAGCAGTGTACACGTTGAAACCTCGGCTAAGTGCCGATCAATTGTGTGCTGATTTCGGGCCTCATGTAGCTTTTTAAACTCGGTCCAGATAGACTGAACAGACGTGGCTGCCCCCACTCCTCCTACAGCACGGTGGGTCTTTATCCTGAAAATTTCGTCAAAAATACAACTGAAGACGTTAGGAGCACGCAGATGTCGACCAAAAATTCTTTCCTTTGCTTAAATTGCCAATCCACCCTGGATGGACTCGCGACAGATGTAGACTCAAGTATAGAATATGAGGAACTTTTAAAGAGGACCAGGACCAACCAAATTCCCGTTGACCTCCGCGAGAAATGCCAGATGCAGGTTTCTGTGGCTGAAGCAAGTTGCGACCTGGATCTTTGCGATCGTGCCATATCCGAGTTGGAGGCACAACTAGCGAAATTAAAAAACCGCCGACTCGATATTCTTCAGAAGAGGATCGCCCTGAAGAAATCACTTCTTTCCCCCATTCGTACACTTCCCCAAGAGATTCTGCTTGAGATTTTCCTCAATGTCGCGCAGCAGATTCGCTTTCCTGCCGGTACTTCCATCGAATTAGCCAAATTCACGAGCCCAATCTTTGGTTTAACTTGGGTATGCGCCTGGTGGCGGACCCTCATTCTTTCCGATAGCAGAATGTGGTCTTCTTTCAAAATGCATTTTCTCTATGTTCGGAGTCTCTCGCCTTGGCACGTTGAAGCCATGGACGAATATATCGGAGTGCGTGCGAGGACCACACCCATGCAATTTTCCTTGGAAGGTTTGGAGTATCTACTCCCACATTACATTCCTCCGGTGTTGGACAATGTAATTAAATCAGCCCGTCGATGGAAAGATGCAGTTTTCGACTTTGGGAGAAACATTCCTGCTATGGAGTATCTGATCAAAACACTGCTCGATGCTGGCACATTGGAGTACCCCCTCCTGGAATCCCTTACTCTACGCTATCCGATTTTTGGCGGCTTTAGCTCTTTCCAACATTGTCCTAGGTTGCGCGACCTCCTTGTTACTTATCTCAGCCATTCTGATGTCATTGATATGCGCAACTTGACCAGTTTGAAGATTGTCAATGAATACACTGGACCTTCATTGACCCACCTCCTCATGCAATGCCCTTCCTTGGAGACATTATCTATTGGGGCATTTTCACCCACTCCTGATACAAATTCATTCGATATCGAATACCATCACACTCGACTTTCTCATCTGAACGTTGTCATAATTGACGCGAGCGAGATTTGGAAGGGTCTATATCTTCCTGCCTTGACTCATTTATCATTTAGGTACTGGAGGCACAGTGGAGAGGGAGTTCGTGCGCTATCATGGTTGCTTAACCGCTCTAACTGTTCTTTACAAGAGATAACTGCGTATTACCCTCATATTAAACAGGAACAGTGGGAGTGGTTCATCCAAAACACATCTTCGGTTATTAGACCTGGCGCAGTGTTATCGAACACAATGGATAAATTATAGTCTTCTGAGAATTAGAATCTTCTTTTTAAAGGAGAGAATACTTTTTTTTTTTGCTAGATACAGAGAATGTAGTAGTTTACTGCAAGGGAAATTGGTAATAGATTACCTCTCAATCCATATCACTGGTTTGCATCATTCGAAGTACTTTTCGACGACGGTGCCGAGTCGGATCCAGTTCTCGAAGGCAGGATTGTCTTCGTCGTTATCCAAATTGCAGACATTGACTGCATGTAGAAGAATGCTCATTATGAAAATTCATTTGCCATATCAGTGATGACCACTGACCCAAACTATTCTTCAAGCTGTTCACGGAAATTCGGAATGCATCGAAACATGCCAGAGCTATAGCTTCGCCTCTGGTTCCCATAGCGTGTTTTGTACTTTAGTGGAATTTGGACAGGATGAATTGAAGGTTTCGTGTCTCCTGAGTCGAGTAATCTCGATTTACCTTCAATTGACTCTTCCATGCTGCAAACGTTTGAGCAATCTGTGTTTGCAGGATGAAACACTAAGTTATTTTTCCAAGGACGTCCGGTTTGATTCCAATAATGACTACTGAATCAAATATAGTGGAACAGAATCAAGAAGCATACATCCATACCATACAAATAGAACGCTTGAAATCGAAAGCCACCAAAAAAGCTCCATATGTCCCGCATCCATGCAATCACAATCCTCATTCAAATTAGACAATTGAAAACATTGAAATGGCGTATCAGGACTGGCATTCGGGGAGTGTGTGCTCCGCAGGTAAAACAAAAGCATTCGACGCCCATGTAAAATGCAAGATAGAACCTCTACGCACAAGCCAAACGACAGATCGTACCAAAATCCGTTCGAGACCCGTTGAAAACCGACCATTCTCCATCTCCCGCCATTTACTTTTTCGCCTTCTTCTGCTTCTTCGGACTGGGTAACCCAACTCCGCCCTCTTCAGCCGTTTTTCTCTTTTTACTTTCCTTTGGTTCTTTCGTCGACTTTTCTTTATCCTTTTTCTCCTTGGATTTTTCCTTCTTCTCTTTCTCCTTTGCCTTCTCTTTCACCGGCTGCGGCTCTAGCTTTACTGGCGGTTCTGTGTCCACGTCCATTTGATCGCCACGACTTCCGTCTTCACCGTCGTTGTCGGAAGCAGAAGTAGCAGCCTCCTTGGTTGACCCGAATGCGACAAAACGATGTTTGAGCATCTCTTTGGGGTAAGAGAAACGAGGTGGATTTTGCGTCGGTATTGAAGGGACTTCTGACGAGGTTTCTGGAGATTCCCCGTCAGGTGAGGAGACTGATGGTTTTGGGGGTTGTGCCGTAACGACGAGGTGTCGTTTTATCGGTCGTGGGGCTGGGAAGAGACGAGAGATATAAAGCGTGAATAGAAAAAATCAAATACGGCGAGTGTTGGAACGAACCAATGAATAACTCCCCCCGTTTCTTCTTCCTCGGTAATATACACGATAATCCCTTCATTTCCTCCGCATAAATACCGGAGTCATCAATCCGTCCAACCTCGATACCTCCAACAATCCCGTCCGAAGACGAAGAAGAGCTACGGTTCAAGTCGACATCCCAGACATCGTAATTTTCAGTTTTACGGTTCAATACGCCAACTTTTGAGTTGGCTGAGCGTGACTTTGATGGTTTTTTGGATGAAGAAGGTTCCGGGAGGTCGATAGAGAGGTTTTCGAGGTGTTTGGGTTTTATCTGGGTCGTCCGTTGGAATTGAGGAAAAGCATAGTTGTAGGGCGACCGGAAACTCACCCCATTAGGTACTCTTATAAGCCACAATTCCAATTCATCATTCTTTCGAAACGCATCCCAATCCCATTCTTCACCGTTATCTTCTACGTCTTCAATGACTGACATGCCTTCGGGAGGCTGAAACGCCCAGGCAGGGTCCTCTTCGGATGATTTTTTAGTAGCATCAGCGGCTGCCTTTGTCTTCTCCTTGCCTTTGGACTTTGAGCTTGGCTTTGATTTGGTGATACTGGTTGGACTGCGGGTAATTTTTGACGGAAGGGACGAGTCAGAATCCGAGTCGGACATAGTTCAAATAGATCTGTGACAGCGGAGAAGGTTATATCCAGCTGCTGCGCAAAGATAAACATATACGCACTGTAACCAAAGCTTGCTTCTGAATAGACCGACAAGGTCGACGTGAAGGTTTCGATGAAAGGAAAAGAAAAATGTCTCGGCCCGCATATCGTCCGGACCGTCCGGCGTCCGCCATTTCTTACTCGGGAACAAACGGTGAACAGGTGGAGCGCTAGTTTGGGACATTGACAGAATACCTATGAGTCATGACTGATTATTATGAAATAGGCCTCGTTTAATATCAGTTTCGTCTGTCGAGAATGAGTTGCATGTTAAAGCACCGGTAAAAATAGATAATGTCCATAGTGCTGGAATGCGGCTGCTCCTTTATGATCCATTGGATGTGCACTACGTTGAACGATGATTGCTAAGAAGTAAATCTGCAGGTAATTTGTGAGATGCAAAAAGACAATTTACGGAGCCGACCTACTACTCTGTAAAATCAGTATAAATGTCTGTGAAAAGGTGTCCAGTACTGTTGTAATATGCTGGATTTCGCCGAGATTTTACAGGCGGTCATCTTATTCTTTTTACCGAACTTTGTCAGAATTGGGCATCCATTGTCTAAAATGCATTTTGACATTTTTTCTCTGTCCTATCAACATTCATAAATTTATAAATTTGAACCTGGTAAGTTATCAGTAACAGAAATATGTAAAAGAAAGAGGAAAAGTTCTGATATAGAATACTTAGATGAACATAAATGATAAATGGGAGTCTCAGGAATGAAAAGAGGTGGATTAAAACTGAACATCGTCTAAGTTCCTACACTTTTATCTTCAAAGAAAAAGCTCTTAGACTTTCCTAAATGCTCCAAGCCTTTCATCCGATTGTCTCATCTAAATCAAGGCCCCCACTCCCAGTCGCGGCTCTCCGGTCTACTCCCTCTGCCTCACCACTCAACACCTGTCTTCATGTTAATTGATTAGACGGACCAGCTCTTATAGCCTGCTCAATATCATCATCTGGCCTTGGCTTTTGAAAAGTTTGCATTCCTTGCATCAATCTGGGTATTATGTGGCGCATTCTGCTCCACCTGAAGCTGGAATTGCCAGGCCCAGCTCCAGCTTCATTAGACATTTCATCTACACCTCCGAAAGCAGGGGTTAACTTTGAAGGGACTGTCCCAAGATCTGCTTGTGCTACAGACACAGGATGCAAATCATAATCACTATCTCCTGGGATGGGACCAATACAACCTCTCTGAAGAAATGTTTGAAGTTTTAGAAGATTTTCAGCAAATATATCCCTGGAAAAGAGCCAACCATGGAAAGAGAAATTTTCTTGAGATAAAACTGAAATGCATTGTTGCCATTTTGCTTCAGAAATTATAGATCCTGACTGCGCATTCAAACGGCCAAGGTAAAAGCTAACTCTTTGTGTTTCTAACTGGGAACCCAGTGACTGAGCACAAAACCTTTCCAAAGATCCATGGCTTGAAATATAGTCCACCACTTTACAGAATAACTTGGGATTTGTGTCTGACAATGATTTCAAAACATCTTCAAATCCTGGCACCTCCTCATAGGCAATTACTTCTGCAGGTAAATTGCTGTATAATAGCTGATTCCATACAGTATCAGTCCAAGAACTATCCGAATCGGAGGGAAGAAGAATCTTTCTTAACAATGCCCTGAATAACCTGTGAATGGAATCATGCCGATGCGCTTGCTCACTTGTACCTGTGCACTTATTGATAATTGTCTTTGCAATCTGAGGAGAAATGATATCTCTACAAATTCCATTGTTGCCAAACTCAACACCGCAGCAAGGGCCCCGAAAATCTCCGATATCTGTGAGGATGGGTCAACATTTTCAGACTGCACTTGTGATAAAGACTCCCAAAATGTGTCAGCATTGAAGCAATCAATGATACATTTCAAAACAAGATCTGTCTCAGCTGCAACATTCACAGGAGGCTCTTTCTCCATGTAATGCCACCAGCTTTGGGCGTATCTGCTCATAGTTGCAAGTGAAGACTCTACAAGCTGAGGGTACTCCCTCCACATCTGATCACTACTGACTATGAGGTCAAGCAATTGAAGATGGGTTGGGATGTCTTTCTCATAGGACTTTGGAGGTATAGTATAAAATGTCATTATATAATTTAAGAGCTGCTTGTAAAAATGCTCTGAGGCAAATCTTTCCAAAAATGTAGCAATGTTACATGGTCGAGTGAGCTGTGATTTGAATAATGCAGCATCATTGCTTTGAAATCTCTTCTGGCAATGATTTAAAGGCCATTGTAATGGTGCAGTGTGATCATAGTTGGCCTTAGGAGGGCCTTCAGTGGGTTCATGAATACTAGCTAAGTGTACAAAGTTATTGAAGATAATATTCTGGTCAAAGACAGCAAGATCTCTGGCAGCTGGTCCCTTGGAGCACAAGTCAAACCAGGTAGCCCATAAAACAGGCTCATGGTGAATTGATTTTGCATGATCCTTAGAATTAATCACTGCTGTCATGGACTGTATAAATTTATCTGGATCAAAGCAGTTACTAACTGTGAATGAGGAAATCTGGGATGAGGAAGGAACAGGAACCGAGATAAGGTTCAGAGCAGTTCTTCCAGAGTGGATCAGGGTTCGGGCCACTCGGCTGAGTGTTACATCTTGACTCTTGCGAATTGCATCTTTATATCTCTTCCTAAGTTCATCCATGAGCTGAAAAGAATGTATTTGAGAGAGTTCCTTAATCTCAGCACACTGATTAATATTCAGATTACACAGGGCATCGAGTGCTACATTTGTGGCAGATAGGTTTGTAGATGACTGTATAAGCCACAGTAGTCCATTCAGATCTATTTTCAGGTCTGTGTAGTTATTTTGAATGTAATTAATTTCCATGTCATTGAATTTATACTTTGAGGCATGATTGGTACTGATATGTAAGTTAATTGCCCATTTGGGGCCTAGATAAGAGATAATGGATGCCAGCCTATACATAAAATGTGTCACAGCAGAGATAATTTCATTAGTCATCTTCATTATCCAAAGTAACCTTTTACTACCCATAGATGAATCTTCAGGCTTTACTTTAATATTACTTTGCACTTCTCGCTCATCATCTGTCAGAGCTTCATGATGAACATTAGTGGAATCAAAAAAACGGACCATCCTCAGTATCAACAAGAAGCACAATGAAGTAAGTGGTGTCTTATAAGGACAGTCCAAAAACCATACTGGAAGTAAATTGCTGACCAAATAGATTGCCAAAATTGTAAATGCTAAAACATCTACAATCACAGCAATTGCCAGGCTCAATTCATGAAGAAATAAAAGTAGGCCCACAAAGAAGAGCGCCATGGAAACATGGATGGACATGGGCAATAGGCCAATTATGAGGGACATATGCCACTTTTCTAATCCCATGAATCTGAAATGACGGATCCGTGCTCTCTCCTGAGGGGTTCCAGTAGGAACAGCTATATAATGATGGATCCACTGTTTGGCCACTACAGCACTAAGTGCAGTTCCAAGACTAAGAACAAGACTAACAAACCAAAGGACATTTATTACAACATCAAATGGTTGTGCTTGAAACTTGGTTGATGGCATTAATGGAGATGCTGGAACTTGATTTGCTAGGGTACCATTCATTGCAGCTCGCTGCAAAGCCACTGATTCAGCCAAGAGGTTTGCACTAACTTCTCCCCAATCAAAATCTAGTCTACCAGAAGTTTCAACCACAAATGTTGTGAGAACAGCAGAGAATAAGGCACCCTAGATAATGGCTGATTAAGTTTTTGCAAAGGGAAATTTTAATCAAAAGGGGATCACCAAGACTAAAAGAGCATCCAAGCCATCCCTCCAATCTTCAACTTTGTCACTGTCTAATTTATCCATTTCATCATTATATACTTTCCACACCCTTGCATTGGGTGCAAGCTCTTCATACATTGGATCATCGGCATAAATGTTCTCATAATCATACTTATCTCCTGGAGAGGTATAGCAAAACATTGGAGAACAAGTGAGCAGAGCCTGAACTTGAAAGTTGCTGTGAATAAGTTTACACACCAAGTTGTGGAGGGGATCGGGTGCCATAAAAAGGTTTCTTAATAGGTTTTGCAATACATTTTATCCCATGGCCAGTAGTTTCTGATTGATTTCCCTCACTGCAATGTTCATTAATGCAAGGGCAGCAACAGCAGTGAAACTGCCTTCTATGCATATCGCCTGTGTCAGTAGTAGCATGGCTTTCCCTGGTAGACAGTGGAGGATTTTGACTGTCCTCTTTCTTTCTTACGGGACTCCTGCCTTGTGCAGAAGACATCATGTCTGAAAATTGTTTGTTAGCAATCTTCCCCTACTGATTCAAGTTACCCAGCTTGACTTACCTGCAGCAACTGTTTCAGAAGCAAGACACCTGCCACCTCTCTTTACACCAACAGGATGTTCATCATTGGTGAATTTGACATCTTCCTTTGGTGTTGTGATCTATCCGGTTGCATCAGCCGTATCTCCAGGCCCCATTAAAATTGCAAAATTTTCTTCCCCTTCCAGAGCTTTATTGTCTTTGGCCTCGAGCAGAGAAGCATGTGGGCCTGGCAAGCTTCCAAGAGTGGATGCAAGAACAAGTTCACTTAGGTGGTCGGTACTGTTTGCTAGATGTTCATCCATGATGGTGGGAGTGAAAGACAAAATTTGCTATCATGATGGTCGTTACCCTGCACATTGCCTCAGCGGCAGGCAAAACCTTGCGTCTTTAGAATAGTGTTTTTGCGGCTCGCAAATAAGCCGGCTTATACCTGAAGCTGATTGGGGAGCCAGTCAGTCGGCGGGCGCCCACATATGAGCCATGTTCCCATGGCTCACAGCCTCCCAGCTCAATTGTCAGTTGTCTTGTAATCATCTGGGAATTCATTTTGAAACTCACATATCATCGCAGTACAATCATCAAATCCTTCAAACATACATAACTCAATACCTAAATACCAGTTGCCCAAAACCCCCCTCCTGTAGCTATGCTGCCAACTAATGTCAAGCTGTTGCACGAAGATGAGTTTATATACACTGTAACCCAGGCTCAGTTCTGAATGGACCGACAAGATTGATGCAAAGGTTTGGTAAAAGCAAAGCCTCTTGGCCCGCATAGCCTCTGGACCATCTGGTGTCCACCAGAATATTGAAAATTTGAAGTCCACTCGGAATCAACTTGGGATTGAGTATCGAAAATGCGAAGCAATAAGTTAACTCTTGAATATTTGAACATTTGAACAATTGGTTCAAACCTCAGTCTTGATCAGTCACACCAAACATGCAAAAAAATCAGCCAAGAAAGATTAATCTACCCAGCAGATTTGTTTGTAAAATGGGTGATTCAAATACTAAGCAGAGATTAATAACAGAAGTCAATTCTTGAAAATTTGTACAATTGGTCTGAACCTCATGGCAAGCCTCGAATGATCAAGATGGGCAGATACTTTGTGCTGCCCAGTGTTGACAGCTACTCTCGGGCACTCACAAAGAAGATACAATAGATGTGCGACATGAGTAAAGCATGTGTTACATTCAAGTTGAGGAAGAGCAGCAAAGCACAATGCCATGGATATTTCTCACAAGCCCTAACCAGGCTGGTAGCCACAGACCTGGATGCTACACTGTCAGTCCAAGCTAGTCAATGATGTGTCTGCACAAATTGTTGATCCTCCTTCAGTGAATTGTCTGTAAGAATGATATAACGTGTGAGAGAGATATACCAAGTTTGAGAAGGGATTATAAGATATGGTCATAAATTATGAATGTGGGGGTGAAATACGAATTTAATCTATAGTCTGGGTGTACAAAGGGGGTCTTCAGAATGGGTAGAAGTATAGACACTCTTAGATGAAATAATTGTTATAGCTTTACTGATTTATGTCGGCCTTACAAAAAGCATCATTCCACAACACCGATCCTAATTGACTTCCACCTCTCCAATCCAACCATTCAACTAATATACACCCACTCCCTATCATACAGGGGGAAGGAGATAGCGCTCAATGATCAATCAATTAATGTGTAACTTCTCATTGCCACTCGCTTGCAGTAAGCGCTCTGAACTGAGCCAAATTTGAAGCTTATAGCTTATGGTAAGTCGAAGTACCATACTCTCTATATAGAGCATCATTAATATTTCTCATTGACTGAGACTCAGACTTGTGTGGCTCAAGGTCCCCATTCCAAATGATTGTAATAGCAGTGGAACCAAATATACGGGTGCAGTGCTGGTATACCAGCCACATCCACTGAAGGCCAGTTGACTTGCACAAAATCAGTGTCGTATATATGATTCAAAACTTTATAAAAATTCCTGTCTGACATCTATGAAATACCAATACTATCTACAGATATAACCCGATGGCGCTGGGTCCCTCATCTATTAAGTACCGAACATTTCAAAGCTTGGCTTTTGGGACTATCATGCCATTTGACACTTGTAGACTCTTGGCCGCCGTATTGACCATCTCGTCGACGCTAAGAAAAAAAGGTTCAGCTTAGGGGACAGAAGCCTGACGACGGTCGTACATTTCTTTCGCGGGTTTGATTTCCTGGTGGAAGAGAAGTCAGATGATACACTTATTTTTCTCAAATCCAAAAAGCGAACCTTGATTGATCCAGCGACTCTACCCATAAGCCCTGAATTTGCAACATATTTTAGAACCCTTGACGCAAAGACAGTGCAGAAAAATACGAACAACCCATCGCTTCCATGCGTCTGTCTGGGTGGGCATCCATCTAAATTTACACAAGTCAAGGTCATTCGTGGCTTTTTGAAATGTAGGAACGTACTTCAACTTCCCATGGAACGAGACCTTTGCTCAAAAGTTCGTCCCTCTCTGCTGCACGCTTTGTCTCCCTTGAAATAATCACAGTGCCATGAATATCGATATACAAGGGTTAAACTCGGTCTACTTACCACTCATTATTCCAAGCAGTTTTTCGTACATTCACTGGTCGTCCGGTGTAGACGGTGGTACGGATAACGTCATCCCAGCTTGCACTGAGCAGGGCTTGCTTGTGCATTTTGGGTGCCGCGGCTTCTGTACTGGCCACGAAGCGAGTACCGACCCATACA
Source organism: Collybiopsis luxurians FD-317 M1 (assembly GCA_000827265.1). NCBI lineage: Eukaryota > Fungi > Basidiomycota > Agaricomycetes > Agaricales > Omphalotaceae > Collybiopsis > Collybiopsis luxurians. The sequence goes on along the minus strand of KN834761.1, from coordinate 63,106 downwards.
CCGTGAGCACCGTAGCTATACGAAAGAAAATGTACCTCAATGACTGAAGAATGAAGGAAACGCTGCGTACGATAGAGATGCGGCTAGGCCTCGGCCATCGGCAATTCCTCCCGCTGCCACAACCACAATGGGTTCTCCTGTCAAAGGACTCTTGACGTTTTTACATAGATCGACGACCTCAGGTATGAGAATTGAGAATGGAACTTCGCCTATGATTTTCAGGAATCAGTCTTAGTTGTTTGGTTCGAAGTAGTTCAGAAAGAGAGACCTGTGTGACCACCTCCCTCGCCGGCTTGAGCACCGATTATGTCGACACCTATGGTAATTTCGGAGTGAACTTCGAGTAGGATTTTAAGCGGACCTGAACTTACCCGAGGCGATACATTTGGCAACGTGCTATGTATATGATCAGTGACTTGAACGAAGATATGCATTTCCAGTTAAATGGAAGAATGTTTATTTTACCTTGGGGTGACCGATCATGCTACGGAGGGATGGGAATCAGCGAGAATATACCACAATTGCTTGTGTAAATTACTTCATGACAGGAATTCCCGCAGCGTGGAACTTATCGACAACCCATTTCGGAGGAACCCTTTACTCGACGAAAAGAATGAGTATATGAAAACTTCGAACGGGAAATGCCAGCTCACCCAACAGCGCACACAAAGAGTTTAGCTCCCCCTTGGATTATCACATCGACGAGTTCCGGAAGTTGCCCATTGGTGTAGTCATGATTTGTTTTCCGCGCATTGCCGCCCACCTGGGGTAGCAGCAAATCTACACCGAAAGGAGCGTCCTTGTCCTCGAGATAGCTCTTGATCTCTTCGATCGAACCCTTCAAGAACTTGGGTGTTTGACGAAGACCTCCGATAACCCCAATACCACCAGAGTTCGTTACCGCCGCCGCCAGTTTAGGACCAGCCGCGACGTTCATGCCTGGTACGAAATCATACTGTGAGAATTTTGCACAGCCGAGTAGTTAGACGCGACGAATGTACCTGCAAGCATGACAGGGTGGTTAATGTTGAAAAGTTTGGTGAGGGGCGTCGTCAGTACTGGCTCTGAGGAAGGCATGATGGTTAAGAAGAAGAAGAACGGAGGTCTATGAAGCGGGTACAGGAACGATATTAGGTTAAACTGGGGTTCTACTGATGGTATCTTGCGACCGTCACGGACGGAATTCTATACAGTAACTATATATCCATATTTTATCAATTTATTCATTGGAACGAGATAAGTAACCTCCGCTTCCGGCATCTTCTGTCATTTTTATCCATAGTCTTTCGCTATGAAAGTATTCAGTCTGACATTTGTGGCAATACGAAAGTGCTTCAGAGTTATAACACAATGCTTAGCTATATTATTGGCCTCGGGACACCAAGTCTCAGCGAGTAAATCCGACGAATAAGAGCAGAAAGATCCTGGCTTTCTTCTTCCATTCTCATAAACTCGGTAAGAACTCGGTACGAACAGTATACGTGGGTGACACGTGAATAAACCGTGATCCTGCGACCAGCTTGCGGCTCCGGGCTGACGCAACGCGGTGTTTCATCCGGAAACTTCCACTCGAAACTAGCGCTATGAACTACATAGCAGGCATACACCTCTCTCATGCTCAAGGTCTCGAAACGATAGTCGCGGCTTCGACGGTAGCAATGATGTCTCGGATTGGTGAGTCTGAATTGTCGCGATAGCACCGTTTTGAACCGAACCTTCATAGTGAGAGACTCAAATAAACAAATGAGACAAGCCGGAGTCGAGGGAGGGGAAATCAAAGCTAGACCAACATCAATTCTAGGACGACTCCTCACCCCTATACACGGCGTTGCTTTCACAGCTACCCCGGTTTTGTACCTAGCTGGCGTCCTTTCCAACCGAATGCAACAACCGTACTGGTACGAGCAGACTTCGTTAAACATTCAATTAAGTATTGGAACTTTGGCGTGGACCCGTACCGCTGCGGCCGCAATCGCTTTATTTGGAGGAGTTTGGCTTCATGGATCTATTTTGAAAGCGCTAGGGAAGCAATTTCATTTCATTGGGGTGAGTTCTTTTAGAAATTTTGCGATTTTTTTGCATAACTGACTTGACTCGAGACTCGGGAGAAAGCCGGGGTTATTTCCACCGGACCCTACAAAGTAGTACGCCATCCTATGTACAGGTACGTGAACGTCTTCTTGTGCAATGTCAGTAATTCCCAATTGCCTGGGCCTGCAGTGCGGCTCTTGGACAACTAGCCCTTCTCTCTGTGGCTTATTGGTCTTGGATTCCACTGGTCAGTTGTGGTATCTGCCTAGGTGCCTTTGCCCTGAAGATCCCCATCGAAGTGCGTTTGTGTATACCGTATTTGATCTGCTTGTTCACTTTTTTTCCGTGAAGGAGCGTCTCATTGAAAATGACCTCGCGATGGGCTCAGCATACAGGGAGTATAAGAGGAAAGTGCCTTACCGATTGATACCTTATATCTGGTAATGTGTATGCACCCATAAAATGCATTATTACAACGTACTATTGTATAGTCAAGAACATACTTATATATAATAATGTTTGTAACGGGCGGGCTCGGGTAGGAGAGGTAGGATTCACCCGTGAAACTATTTCTCCGCTCAGGAATACTCGAAACACGTCGAAAGAATCTGTCTTGCCTGTTGTAAGCGATTGAAGTCTAAAACAATTGCCGCTTCGGAGAAAGGCAAGCGTACTGTCTATACACACAAATGATCGTGATCGTGTGACGGCTCCGGGCCGATTAATCGCGCCGAGTTTCTTCCGTTATCTTACGTGGGTTACTATATTAGTATATACTCAACCGTTTTTTGAGTGACTATCACCTCGAAACCAGCACTATGAACTACATCGCAGGTATACATCTCTCTCATACTCAAGGGATCGAGTCGATAGTTGCCACCTCTACGGCCGCAATGATGTACATATTCGGTTAGTCTTCGTTCTCGCCAAAGTCCTACAGTTGAACGAAAATGTTTCACCCGCAACTAGTGAAAGACTTCAAAAAGGGAATGATGAAAGCCAGGCTCGAAGGCGGGGAAATTACAGCAGAACCTAAAAGCTCTTTGGGACGAAACATCACTCCTGTACATGGCTATGCTTTTACAGCCACCCCAGTCCTGTATCTAGCTGGTGTCCTATCTAATCGAATGCGAAAACCGGAATGGTATGAGCAAACTTCGTTAAATATCCAATTGAGTGTTGGAGTTTTGTCCTGGACCCGTACTGCAGCCGCCGCAGTTGTTTTATTCGGAGGAATCTGGCTTCAGAGAACTATCTTGAGGGCTATAGGGAAACAATTTCATGCCATCGGGGTGAGTTCTCCTTGGGCTGTTTGAAGTGTTTGTTGCTCGCACTGACTCGACTGAAGCTTCGGGAAAAGGCCGAAATTGTTTCCACCGGACCCTACAAGGTAGTGCGACACCCTATGTACAGGTACGCGAATGTTTTCTTTTACGCCGCCCAATCAGTTCACATCGAAGAATTTGTAGCTTGATCCTTGGAGAACTCCTTCTTTTTTCTGTGGCTCATTGGTCTTGGATTCCACTTGTCAGTTGCGGTATTTGTCTAGGTGCCTTTGCCTTGAAAATCCCAATTGAGGTGTGTGTGTTTGCCTATGTTGCATTTGTTCCGCTTGTTCAATCCTCACAGGAGCGTCTTATTGTGCGTGATTTTGCGCTGGCCCCAGCGTACGTGGAGTACAAGAAGAGAGTGCCCTATCGATTGATTCCTTACATCTGGTAACGTGTTTTATACATGTACATATGATGCACAGCTCCAACCTGTGACCTGAGCGTACCACTGTATAACATTATGTGTCTGTGACGAAGGGCGGGAAGAGTTGGCAAGATCGGGTTGATCCTCCTCGCCACAGCATTTCTGATTTGGACTACCTGATACCTTTCATTGGAGAGCTTGAGCAATGTCGTGAGAGTCTATTGTCTCCTTTCTAAGAGGGTGAAGCCTTCGAAACGGTGAGTACCTGTCTTATATTGAGCTCGTTGACTGACCAAAAGTGCTCTATTTGAGGACATGCCGACAGGGGTGCACTAGTATCCCGAGATTGTGAGATTCTTCTACATCATAGAATGATGTCGTTATGCGGGCAACGGCCGCTGTAATTTACTTCAACATTCGGGCTCTACAGTCTTCCGACATGACTTGTCTAGGAAGGTTTTTGGTCACCGTGAGGATAGACCTTCTGCATCCTTCAGACAGACTGCTTTCTTTCAATTTCTGATCTTTTACCTATGGGATCAGTGATCTCATTTGGGAATGGCTGTTAAAGTGACTACCTCACGCTTGGTCAAAATTCAAACTCAAATCTCGTCCGGTTTCTTCTTCCCCTGTAGATGGAATATAATGTGCATTGCTTACAAGCCTCCTGCTTGCCACGCAATCCCAAGCCCATGATTCATCCAGACCAGTTTGCTGAGGAATCATGAAATCATTGAGTTTGCAATTTGTGCCAATCTTTTTATCAAGAATTATGATAAAGAAACTAGCCTCAGTGAAGTTTAAACTGCAGTTTCTTGTACCTTAGGGTGACGTTGGGCCCGACAATAATAGCCATTTACCACTGCGTCTCTTGGCAATAGAGGGACCCGCAGGCATTAGGATCATGATAGAGCAACAGAGCTGTCGGTGCTACTTCAAGTTTATAAAGTCACAACCCATATTTCTTGAACCTTGATGCCATTGTCCAGATTTTTTCAGAGGTTTTACTGTGGTTTGGAGAGCCCGGATGTTTTTAGCAGGCAAGCTTTCTGACAATTGCACTTATGCTTCTCTCAATTTTGAATGTTGGTGTATCTGAAGACTGATACACAGATTAGATTCGTTGGGCCGGTGAAAAGTAGCTGAATAGCAAATGGAAAAGATATGAAGTATAATAGGAAGTAAGAAAATGCGAACGAAGCGTATGGCATACATAGCCGAACCATACTGCCCTGGGTATCTCAACGCTGTTATTTCCCGATCCTGGAGACGCCTTGTCTCCAAGAAGGGGCCAACATATATGAAGGAAAAGAGTCTTGTACCGCGTCGTCTCCGAGTCTTTAATTCACTGAATGTCCCTACCCGTGAATAAATCGTGATCGTGTGACTAGACATCCGGATCAAGGCAACGCGCTGTGCTTCTTCCGCAATTCTCACCTTACTATGAACTACATCGCAGGCATACATCTCTCTCATGCTCAAGGGATCGAGTCGATAGTCGCCGCTTCTACAGCTGCGATGATGTTCATCTTCGGTTAGTCTTCATCGTCCCAGCGCTGATTGGACGGAATGTTTCACCCATAACTAGTGAGAGACGCAAATAAGCAAATGAAGAAAGCAAGAGTCGAAGGCGGGGAAATTACAGCTAGCCCGCAAACTTTTTTGGGACGAATTATCACTCCTATACATGGCTTTGCTTTTACAGCCACCCCAGTCCTATACCTAGCTGGTGTCCTTTCTAACCGGATGGAACAACCGCAATGGTATCAGCAAACTTCGCTGGATATTCAATTGGGTGTTGGAGCTTTGGCTTGGACCCGTACTGCTGCTGTCGCAGTCGCTTTATTCGGAGGAGTTTGGCTTCATAGAACTATCTTGAAGGCGATAGGAAAACAACTTCATTTTATCGGAGTGAGTTCTTCTTGGGTACCGTTCGGCGCGCGCGCTGACTCGACTGGAGCGCCGGGAGAAGAGTGAAATTGTTTCCACTGGACCCTACAAAGTAGTACGACACCCTATGTACAGGTACGCGAATGTCTTCTTTTATCCTGCACAATTAGTTCAAACCCGATAACCTTCAGCGGGGTACTTGCAGAGCTCATTCTTCTTTCTGTGGCTCATTGGTCTTGGATTCCACTAGTCAGTTGCGGCATATGTCTAGGTGCTTTTGCTTTGAAAATCCCGATTGAGGTGCGTTTGTCTATGTCATATTTGTTCCACTTTTTCACCTTCTCATAGGAGCGTCTTATTGAGAGTGATCCTGCGATGGGCCAAGCATATGTGGAATACAAGAAGAAAGTACCCTATCGGTTGATTCCTTATATCTGGTAATATGCTTTATAGTTGAGATGCACCGTTCAAACCTGTCCCTATTATTATATAATCATTATCTATCTGCGACAAAAGGTGGGACGAACTGAGCAGGGTCCGGTCGATACTTCTCGTCGAAGGGCAAGGTAATATACATCTTTGAGTCCCAGCGATGTTAATTTGGACTTGACGAACTTGACGAAGGAGCAAGTGCACATCAAATTCGGCATCGGAAGAGCTCGGGGATGAGGAGGCATGATTTACAGAAATAATTCACTTTGAAACTGAAAGCTCCAAAAACTGGTGGGTGAGTTGACAGAACTCATAATTTTAATCTTTTCCAACCCTCCTAATTTTATTCAATGTGGTAACGAAATAACTGAATCACGGTCTTGTTGGTGAGTTCACTTGCTCTGTCAGTGTTGAGGTGATATGAAATGGACATGTAGAGTTGGACACCGAAGAGTTTTCTAATTGAATCCCAGAATTTGGACACGCACAAACAGTCGCGTTCTGCCAAAAGATCAGATGGTAAGCTGTTTTCGCAGTCCCAGTACAATCCAGTCACCGACGTTGCTGTTCGTCTTGACACAAGCTTCGAATTGTATACTTGCTTGCCATTGGAGTATCAGAGCGTTCATATGGCTCAATATAGAATGACATGCGCCGCGGCGGCATCTAATAATCAAGCCTTGTCATCCAATTCCGAGCGCGTCCCGACCACTTTCCGTTCTTGGCCCTTGCGTCAATACATAGTAATGTACGTATGTATTTGGATCTAAAGGGTACTCAGAAAAGAACGTAATTTCATACTCGTCATCTACGACGTAGCACTTAATCGGCCATGGTATAAAATACGCGACAATCATCATCTTAGGTGTTTCAGTACCTCTTTCCTTCTTGCTCTTAGTCTTTTATACGCGGATGACATATCTAGCAGGTATCCACCTCTCTCATACTCAAAGCATCGAGGCATTGGCCGCTGCGTCTACGGTCGGTTTATCCAGTGAGCAGGGGGAATCAAGTGATAAATTCTATATAAAATATGACCTTCTAAATACTTATACTCCAATAGAAGAGATGGGGAGGTCCACCTCAAAATCATTACTTCTTTTTTTTTTTTTTTCTAATTTGAAGGGAAGAGGAATGTGGTCAACCAAATTTGGGCTTTCTAAAATATTATGGTCGTCACCTGTGCATATTCATTGAGTTATTTCGTTCTGCAGTGCGAGCGGCTGCTGCTGTAGTCTGATTGCTTGAACTTACACAGACTCAACAATTTTAAAACATGGGTTATAATTACCGTTCTGATATGACTTCTGCAGCCATATTATGCAGGAAATTTCTATGTGAGTAGGCAAATTCGATGCTGGCTTTCGAGGACGGCAGGCAGTGAACATTGCGGTAACTTTTGGATTCTCATGTATCCGGGGGTATTTCTCTCTTTCTCGCTCTCTCCATTGCCACGCTGTTCAATATCATTGTTCGTAGTATACATTATCTCTGTGTGTATGAAACTTATCGCACTTAGAGAAGTGAACAACAGCGACATCTGAAAGGCTATATTTATTTTATCCGTGCTCAAAAATATACATCGCGGTCGTAATGAGGCCCTGTATTCAGTTCCACAAGACATTCAGTCTCCTCCATCCTGTTATGGGCCTCTCAGGTGGCTCGGGGTTTTTATTTGCGATATCAATGTACTTTCGGATCGGCATTTCATCTAGTGGAACCAGCTTGGTTTTTTTAACGAACTTATACCCAAAGTAAAGCCCGAATACAAAGACAATGTTGAAGTAGGACGAGATGAAGGTTTCAGTATCCCAGCTGAACATTATCGAGTTAAGACTTTATCCTTCCGAATGCAAAAAAAAGGTGAACGCACTGTCCCTTCATGAAGGTAGAATACCCATTAAAGAGTAGAATGATTGTAAACGCGATGAGGCTCATCCATGTTAAATAGGGCTGGAAGGGGGATTTCCAGGGAAGTTCGTCACGACTGATACCTTGCTGTTTCATAGCTAGAAATGCGGCGGCTTAGTGCTCGAGGGAGTAACAACAATAGAGTAAATGACTGACCGTAGTAGAAACGAAGATACACAACACATATGATGAGCCAATTGAAGAATGCTGCTACAGTTACGATATCTTGGAACCAAGTGAAAACGGTCGAAGCTTTAGAAGCATCATTAATCTATCGATAATGATAAAAAGCTCCTGGCTCCTAATAGTCATACCTGTGGCCGACAAGGTCATATAGGCTAAGCCCATGAATACTCCGAAATATATGACAGTGAGATATGGAATACCCCATCGATTTACGCGAAGAAATAACCTCGGAGCATGGCCTTCCCTGGCAAGCGCGTACAGGAAACGGCTACCATGCAGCATTTGAGTATTTCCCGCACTCCAAGCGCTTGTCAAGACGATTGCATTGACGAAATGGGGAAATACCTGTACGCCAGCGCGGGTGCCTATTTAAGTTTTAGGGCGTGAGCGAGGATAATCCAAACGGTCGAGATACTTGAGCAGCTACCTGCTATAACAAAAGGTGATTGAGCCGCTCCTTGTCCAGACGGTGAAAGGAGGGAGGGGTCATTCGAGGGCACAAGAAGTGTCACCACGAATATAGCTATAACGTAAAAAATCACAATCCTCCAGAACAACTAGCAAAGTTTGAGTTATTGAGCGGTAGACAAGGGTCGAGAATATACGCACTCGCTTGGTGGCTTTGGGAATATTCCTTCGTGGCGCATGAGTTTCGCTTGCCTGGTGATGATTATCATTAGACACAAAATTCATATAATCTTTGGGAGTCTCACCGGGATGCTGATAGTCTCAATATTGCTGTAAGAATATGCCGCGTTTGTTAATGTTGTCCAGAAACCGAGGAATCTTCCCAGAGCATCGGATCTTCCGAGAAAGCTAGTCGCAAATAGTCCAGGGTCATGCCAGTATCTGAAACCTATGGATTGGTGGTCAGGGCCACCGCCTGCCGCGACGATGATACCAAAGAGAATGAGAGCAATTATCAGAATGATTTTGAGTATTCCAAAAGTAAACTCTAGTTCCCCGTACACCCGAACAAGGAATAAGTTGGAGAATAAGATCAAGACACCGAAAATTGTGATCCAAACTGCACTGTTAACAGCTGTGGTCCAGAATTCGACGATCACGGCTGCTGCAATAATTTCGGCAGGTAAGGACATCATATGTGAGTAGACCGCATTGTATCCTGAAATAAGAAATTTTTCCTCAGAGATGTAATTTATCCGACTTAGAACAGAGTTCCTGACCTTTTGCAAAGGCAAGTGCCGGATCAAAAAAGTATTCTGCCTGACGAACAATTCCACCACTCAGAGGGACCAAGGCCGCCAATTCAGCCGCAGAGTTAACAGGTCCCAGAACAAAGATTCCAATAATCAAGTATCCCAAGACAGCTCCCAGAGGCCCACCATTTGCGATAGCTCTACCCGAACCAAGGAATAGGCCCTAGTACCGAATTCTAGATCAACACTCGAAAATTATAGACAACTTTGTAAATATGACTTACCGTTCCAATCGTTCCGGTAAGCGCAATCATTTGTATATGTCTTTGTCTGAGACCACGTCTACGAAAAAGGAATAAAATAAAATAAATACTCAATAAAGAACGGGCTAAGTCATTGCTAAAATGTACTTCAAATCCCGCTTCTCCTCGAACTCGATGATGTCTCTATCGTAATCCAAGTCATTGAAGTTCTTTGCTTCGATATCGCCGGAAAGAGATTTCTCTTCAGAGCTTCTGCTCCGGGATGAAGAAGAGGGTTGAGCGGTGTCCATCGTAATGTGAGATCAGTGGGGAAAAAGGGTCGAACAGAAGCCATTGACCTTGGGACTTCTTTAAAACCCGTAACTTGGAGCTTGATCAACCACAAGGTGTTCGGGAACCCTAAAAACAATCCCAAGTAAGGTAACACGCAAGGTATGACAAGTAAATCCAAGAATAGCATCTAATTGAATCTAGATATATCTAGGTAATGTTCGAAATTGAGTTCCCATTGCCAAATTATTTGCCTTACCATTCCCAGGCCTGGGTGAATCTTCATAGCCACTTCTCTCGGACCTTCTCGGCTTCAGCTCATGCATATGCAGCTTTCACTGGAATACCCAAATTTGAACTAGTAACTGTAATCACCATATAAAAACCGGCCATTGAAAACCGGCCATTGGAGCTCTGTGTTGATGCGTGAGTTGCCAGATCAAAAGCAGCCACAGAAGAAATGATGATTGACCCAGTGGCAGGCACTACAGGACATTGCCATGGCGGGAGTGCCATTTGCTCATCAGAAGATATCTCATGCCACAAAACTTCATATTTTAAATAGATGATATCAAATACTAGTAGGACCATGATGACTCAGAACAGGCACTCATCACTTCTATTGTCTTACGGAGTCCGTTGACTGAGGATATTTTACTTGATCTAAACCCTTCAGCTCCACAGTGTTTCGATCGTCATCTGTATGGACGGTGGTCACCCTCGAGACCTTTGGAGCTATGACAGTCTGAATGTTACGAGAAGATTGGTTTCGGGCCACCGGTATGTTGGAGGACATTTCTCCAGTACCGCTCAAGATACTTGTAGAATTCTCGACACTTGAACGTTCTTTTGCCAGGATGAGAAGAATCAAGGAGGGAAGCATTGCCTAAAATGGAGGAGTTTGAACTCTTAGAACTGTAAAGATGAGCAGTGTACTAAGACAACGCACCGCAAAGAAGGGCGTAAATACTTGTAGCACCAATTGATAGGACTTGTAACTAGTAACACTTGGTATTGTATTTGAATCATTATTCACCACCGTAGCAAGGGCATTGAGAAGCTTCGATAGAAGTGGTTAGTGACTCGAGGTCCAATTTTGAGTTGACGTATTTGTAGCTACCTGCAGGATGCCGAACGTTGCACCACATTCAATAAAGAGAATTAGCACCTTGAAGATTGAGAACCCCAGGACGGGCTTTTCGATACCCCGGTGCATAGATCTGAGTTTCCTAGATATGTGAAAGATAAGAGCAGCTCCCAAAAGTAGGGATAAATCATCTACTTACCATGCTTTTGCAATAATGGCCGTTGTAGACACCAAATTGACTCCGAATGAGACGAACATGGTTACAGAGTCAATGTTCCCAAGTTGTATGATATGTTGTTCCCAAGAATTATTGAGAATGCGGACTAGATAAAAGACTGCGTCGAACATAGAAAGTACTTAGGTATAGATAATAAAATTGGATCAGCTATGAAATCCACAAGGTTACTAAGGAAAGATACTCACTGAAGTCGACGAACATCAATGACCACAGTCCAACGACAATTAACTTTGAACGTGGGTAGAGTACGGAAGCTCGCCATACAATGATGGTATCGCCCGCAATAAACTGTCAGATCATCTTTTAGTTGCTACTCAGATGCTTACAGTGAGTACACCTTACATTCATCTCCTGAAAAACGGTGACCGCTAGCTCCGCGCGATGAATTTCCTGGTTCGTAGCGGTGAATATTTCAGTAGCAGACTCGCCGGCAGTGCTACTCGGATGAATCGCAAATTTGAGGCTGGTCAAGGCTTCCGCTACTTTCGAAATGAAGAAACCTGTGCTTGAAATAAATAAGAGGGCAGTTAATGTCAATAACACCCTGTGGGTCATTGCACGGCGGGACCTAACAATCAGGCATAAGAAAGGTATATGATGCAAAAACAGTATAATTGGGCTACGAGCATACCAGAGAACTTGGATGGCATTGACAAGTATGGTGAGGCATAGGCCTGGATAATCCAATGCAGTCAGTTTTTTTAAAGAAAATGAAAGTATTGTGAGGAAGGTTCTTGCCATAGCAAAGGCCTGTACATATTCCTCCAATCATGTAGTTATATCCGACAGCGCTGACGTATTCGGCGATTTGACTGTCAGTGAGGCCAGAGGCATTTGAGATTTGGTATGGAACAAATAGGGCATTGTTCTTGGAAGTGGGCGAAACGAGTTCAGAGGCCATGATTTTTACTTAAGAGAAGAACTTGAAATTGGGGTATAAATAAAAAACCAACATCGATTAATCTTAGTATATATTGAGCGCTTGCACAACTGAAAATGAGTGCAAAATTATCTCACCTCATCTAGAGATGGTTTAGCGAGTATAACTGATCTTTCCCACTCCAAATCCTCCCGAGTTTCGAATAGTAACTGGAGGAAATGTATGTGGTCGTGAAGAACAGTTCACCTGTGCTGACAGCGTAAGCTCAAGGCCAACAGCCGTACCGCTTGTATAACATAGCAAAACCGAGGAAAAGGCAATGAAAAAGCAATGTTATGCGCTGTGCCTCAGGCAAGAATGACGAACATCGAGCGTAGAGAGAGGTTAAAATCCTGGGATTAAACGAAACAAGTATATACATCAGGTACTAGGGATGATCATCATATTATGGAGTGAAGAGTCCCCACCTGAGAAAAATGTATTTTTGTGACTTCCACTTTTACCGAGTACTCCCTGAGTTTTATTCGGCTCCCTACTTACAACGTTATTTGGGTAAAGTCACGGTGCTTCTATATAGGTAATGCCTCGGAGTTGAAAATTATCGAAAAGCGGGTGCCAACTTCCAAGGCCCTTGCGAAAGTAGCATAAATAATAGATTGATGCGAATGAATCCAATTCTGTAAAATTTTTGACTGGTTAGTGCTTGTGGTCTCTAATAATGAATATGATTGTGTGCAAGGCATGCAAGTGACTTCTAACTCCTGCCTGCAGTGGCCCCACTCTTACAATTCAGGAATCACGATTCACCATCTGAACATCATGATAGAAGCTACAACCCATAAAAGGACTAGTGCTCAGAATGTTCCACTGCTGTCAATTGAATCCAGTGTAGGTCTTTAATTATAGTGCCTTTACCGGCTACTATATTTAGATCTGCAAATACTTAGTGCAGATTTCCTTCTATGCGGGCACACACCATATTCAACCCTGCTTCTGTGAATTCCTGCTTTTTTTGTTGACTCAACCAACATTAATCAACTTGGTGGGTATGACAGTATTAGTGTTGCCGCGGCTCAGCTAGCCGCAAGTCGACTTATGTAGCCGCGGCTCTCACACTTAGCCGGCTTAATAGCCGGAATAAGCTGGCTCGAAAAAGCTTGAGCCGACTTGAGCTGGGGTCAAGCCGACTTCAAGCTGGCCAGCCGAAAGAAAAATTCCCTCCAAAATTAACATAAAATATTTCTACAATGATTGCCTGCGCCAGTCAGAACAAACGTGAGTGAACTATACAGGGTCCTAAGCCTCGAATGAGCACTTAGCGGATGCTGTGGACCGACCTTGTTACGTTGCTTGATGTAGTGACATGGCAAAATTTTCTCAGAAAATGTTATATTGATGCCATACAATGCCATTACATAAAACAAAACTGTATATGACATGACTTTACTGAATCGATGTTGAAAAATGTTTGATATTTGTAATGCACTGAGGAAAGGGTCTCTGAAGTAAGCCCAAAGATGAGAAGTACAATTTGAAAATGGATTTGGAAACAGTTGGGCGACGTTTGGCAATCGAGCTGGGAGGAGTCGACTGCGAGCCAGTTCCAAGCCGCAGCATTCAGCTAGGAGCCGGGTGCCCGCCGGCTGACCGGCTCGGCTCCAGCCCCTAATCGGCTCCGGCTAATAGCCGGCTTATTTACAAGCCGCGGCAATACTAGACAGTATACCACTGCACACAAATTCTCGTAAGTTGCCACTGAAAATGGTAAACTTATTATAAACTTACATTAAAAAGTGTGGGAAGTTTCCTTTTATGGCAATTTATTTGTATCTATTTTTCATAAGTTTACTGTAAATGGCAAAACTTACTGAAATTTGTATGCAGTGTACCATAGCATGCTGCACCGGTAGTGATTTTGGCCAATGTGGATAGCTCTCCAGTGATCAAGACTCACTGCTATGAATCCAAGTTGTTCGTCCTTCTCGGGGACTTGTTGTGACACCAATGATGTATAAAAGCATTGAATGAGTGAAGTTAACATAATTCTTCCTAATATCGTCTTTGTGATATTGTGACAGAGAGAGAAGAAAAGAGCTAGGCCATATGCATCAGCAAGTTCCACAATATATAAACGGTATGACGTGGAACTATTTATACTCGATCATACACTGCCGAGCCGGTACAATGATAGACCCGGAAGCCTTCAAGTTGCGTAGAGTGATACCCGAGGCATGTAACATCATATCGCTGTCAAAATCTTGATGACATATCAATTCCTCAAGTGATAACACGCGAAGGTCATGGGTTTTCACAAGGCAGAAAGAGGAAAGGATAGTTAGAAAAGGCTGGCTTCCCAATTCTTTTAGGAGTCCGGAATGGAACAGAGGAAACTCGTCCTTATGGGCAGTTTTTCACGGGCGCTTATACCGTAACAGTCTCATTTTGGTAACCATATTGTCTCCAGATGGTCAATACTAGCGCTTATTTTTTGATTCTTTGATTTCATCAATGTGCGAAAGTGGGCCATCGCGCGCTGCGCATGGCAGGTACGAGGCCGGACTGGAAAGAGAAGAGAAATACATCTAAAGCATGATATAGAAAGCTATCGAAGGGGAACAGTCTCTGCAAGATTCTAAGTTAACAAGGCCAATGTCTGAACTTTCAAATAATACATCGCTACTGTTTTGCATTCTGTCATGAATAAAAACTTGTCCTTGTTTGTCAAAAAGCCTCGAAATGAAGTGCTGATTTCCAAAGTAGGTAACACAAATGAGACTGTATTGGACATACCTATTCTGTATCTGAGTATGAATGATGTAGTCAAGAGTTGTGAAAGGGCGGCCTTCAACATTAAATGTTATGATTGGGGGTGCATATAATAAACGGTATTGCCAATAATGTGGTGATGAACACAGTGGACAGTGCGTAGACCACTTTGCAGGTGGAATATGATTGAGCCAGGACAAAGTTGAGGGTGGAGGATAGTCAATGAGTCCTGACAAAAAAGCTGAATGAGGTTGCTAGACTTGGCAAGCAGAGATGTGCCCCAAAGAACATACCAAATCACTTTTGATATGTGGAGTTTGTAACAGTAAAATAGCAGCCACCACATCAGTACAAGAGCAAAATTGTCCCTGTTAACAATAAAGATTGACCAAGCTGGGAGTTGAACCCAGGTCCCTGCCACTTTCCGGGGACAGTGCTCTAACCAACTGAGCTACTCGACCATTGGTGTCCAATGGATATGGATTCAATCTCAATCCAACAGAGATTATAATGAGTGTGCCTTGGGACAGTGGGTATAATCATAAGTGGATGACAGGCCAACCAGCTTTCCATTACACTTTACAAGAACAACTTTATTGTCAGTAGAGGTATCATCAGGGTGCTAATACTTGCACACCTCAGCAACAAATGATTTCAAATAGAATGGCACAAAGGTCTGGCTGACATAGCGATCAGGATTCCGAAGTAAATATAAGCTTATCATTGAGCTACCCAGCTCAAGCTTTGCTGATAACAGGTTAACCATCTTTGTTATCAGTGCTCATGCCTTATCCTTGTCTGACTGGGATCCATGCAAGATTTCAGAATTTTTCTCAAATATTGCTCTTATACTATCAAAAACAATGTGTGTCTTCAACCCAAATTTAGTGATATAATCGGCAACATATTGAACAATAGCTTTTATTGCAGTGCCAGACAGTAAGCATGTAACATCAGTATTGCAGCAGAAGAGGTACATTAATAGCCGACATATATCATTCAGCCAAGCCTCAAATTTCTTCAATGCAAGATGGCCGGTAATGGGATCAACAAAGGACTTCTCATGTAATTCACATGGAAATCGAGCTTTGCACTTTTAAAATTATTATTCAGGCACGATACCTCAAATTTCTCTAAATTCTTTATGGTATCATCTGGATAGAATGCCCAAAAACAGTCATGTAAGTTTGATTTCAATAATAGGTCATCGATAGTGAGCTGATAATTGCAATACCAGCGGTGATATTCCAAGCAATCATTGCAGTCAGATTGTCCACAGCTGCAGGAGGTTGGTGGAGGAATAGGCAGCGAAAGCTTGGGGCTTATATGTGATTCAAGAGCTTCGGTTTCCTCAACAGCTTGCACAATATCATCTTTGGTTCCAGTCAGGAACTCTCCAATATGAACACTTTCAAGAAACTGAATAAGGTGGGTCTGAAAATCAGATGAAGGATCCAGAAGGCATTCTCTAATTACGAGTCCAGAATGTAATGGAGGAATTGTCTTGCAAGGGGACTTGACCATTTTCCCATGGTCTTTCATAGCTCGATATATCAAATTTTATCCCCATATTTGGACTTGGCACTTTTCGTGACTTGCGTTATTTGCGTGACTTTCCAACCACCACAATCTCCTTCCTCCATTTCCCTCTGTGCTTTCTCATGTAGCTCCGTGCACCCTCCCCTCTTATTGCCCTTTCTCCCGCTCCCTTTAATTTTTACCTTTTTTTTTTTCTTCTCTCTGCTACGTCGCCACTTCTTGACATTTATTCTCTGTCACTTGGCTGTCATTCTCTTCCTGTTGTCTTTGCTGTTCCTGTCATCAAGAGAATGGCAGTAAAGGGCAAATACCTGAGAATCTCCCTTAGGAAATCACTTTTTCAGCTATCCCGAAAGGGTATCCAATCAACTATCACTCCCACCCACTTAGTGTCAAACCCTGGCTAGAGCTTCACTCGAAGCTCCTCTTTTGTATTACTACACTCTCACTATGTATCTGAATGTGTAGGATCCCACAGGTATGAAATGGCCAAGTACCAGAGGGTAGTGTTGCTGCAGCTCAGCTAGCCACAAGTCAACTCACCTAGCCGCAGCTCTCATGCTCAGCCAGCTCAATAGCCGGAATGAGCCGACTTGAAAAAGCTTTAGCCGACTTGAGCTGGAGTCAAGCCGACTTCAAGCTGGCTAGCTGGATGCAAAAAGCCCTTCAAAGTCAGTGTAAAATACTTCTACAATGATTGTGGTATACAATAAGGGCACAAGTGAACAAAAAGTATGGGGTGCTAAGCCTCAAATGAGTGCTTAGTGGATGCTGTGGACCAACATAGTTACATTGCCTGATGTAATGACATGAGTGATGTGGGACAGTGTAGTGACATGCAACAGTGTTTGGATACTGTAGTGACATGGTGAAATTCTCTCAAATTGGCCCATAATTTGAATGCAGTCTCAAAATGCAAGTTGATTAAAAGTTGTAGCTGTATTTTTTGCAGGAAAGTACTTTGATACTCATATTAAATATCCATGCAGTTTTCAGTAGAAGCAAAGACTAATGCAAGAAAGGGTCTTCAGTGAACCAAAAGATGAAATGTGAGATCTGAAGTGAATTTCTGGATGATTGTAAGGCGATTGACAGTCGAGCCGGTAGGAGTCAACTGTGAGCCAGCTTGGAGCCGTGGGAAGCTGGCTCACATGAGAGCGCCTGCCGGCTGACCGGCTCAGCTCCAGCCCCTGATTGGCTCCGGCTATTAGCCGGCTTATTCGCAAGCCGCGGCAACACTACCAGAGGGTGGCCGACTTATGGGTAAGCGATAGTATTCCAAACTTGTACATCAGTATAAGCATCCGGACTCGTAGATGCCGCGCACACAGTGCGATGGCCCACATCCCCCAAGTTTCCAAAGGAGATAACTTTTTCTTTGTGAAGGCAATGCCATGAAGGTGCAGGGTTAGATGACCTTGTTGTTCAACTGTACAATAATATGCAGTGGTGGGTCCAAACAGACCTAGATGAGAAGCATCTTTTCCAATGACAATATCCAAGAATAGGGTGACCATGAAATGGAAAAATGAGCCCCAGCAACAGGATTTTTCCCAAGGAGTTCCTGCCATTCAGTACTAGTACATAGTGGAACATTAAATTGTTCCCTAGTATCAGCATAATATATGCATATAGGATCCTTTTAATCACACGGAGTAAGGGTAAAATACCACGTAGGACCTCCCACATGTGTGATGAGAGACCAAATTTCACACTGCATGCTCTTTTCATTGTCCAAGTGCATCAGCGCTTGCACCCATATTTAAGCTTTTGTCATCTGTTCCAAGTCTTCTCTAACAATCCCGTGGACTGTAAAAATACACTGACACCCTCTGCAGTACAGGTACTATTCTTTTGGAAAAATTCAACTGACACAATCGGCACTTGATTGCCATAGCCTTCAAGATTTTCTTGGGAAAAGATAACATCATCATAAGCAGCACTATTGAGAATCAGAAATTTCAGAGCATCAGCAACAACGTCACATCTAACAAAGAGAAGAGCATGTTTGTAGTCATCATTGGTTCGCTCACAGCTCCCTGAAAACATAATAGCTAACACTTCTTCTATATTCCTTTGTGGAGGAAGGAGAATGTCATAGATCTTTGGAGTCGGATTTTCAAAAGCGACAACATTAGAAACAAGCTTACAATGACCACTCTGACCTCCTTTCCGAACATGGACAAAACACTTAGAGTGCCGAACACGAGCTACTAGGAGACCCTCATAAAATGTAAACTTTCATAGCTCCAGTGGAATCTCACCTAACCATAAACCATTGCAGAGAGCCAAACGAGGAACTTTTCTTTTCCAAATATCACGTCGACAGTCATCGCAAACCATCCCATTACAAGTATTGTCCAGTAAGGTCCACTAAATTCTTGGATCGGATCAGAGGCACGGCACCTAGGTTTACAAGTCACATACGTGGCATCTGATGTCTGCCGGTATGAAGGCAGTGCAAGAACTGGAACATGGGCCCAAGCGGGTGATAAAATTGGGACTCGAAGAATTAAAAAATGCAATGGGATATCAGATAAGCTGCAGATAAGTGTCAAGGAACTGATCCAGAGACCAGCCAATTCTCAGGAGCATAACTGTTGTGTTATTTTCTAGTCCTATTATCAATAGATCTATACAAAACTTGTTATTCTGCTACGTTACATTACAAAAAGTATCTGTAAATAATTTTTATGCCTTAGCGGTAGAGCCCTGGGTCGCAGAAGGCCTGCAAGACTTGGACCGATTTTCCGTCAATTAAGTGCTGACAGGTGCTTTCACGTGATGCGGAAAATCGTTGGGTCTTTAGCGCTTTCTACTTGCGCCGTGGCGGCACCTAATAATCAAGCCTTGTCATCCACTTCCGAGCGCGTCCCGACCACTTTCCGTTCTTGGCCCTTGCGTCAATACATAGTAACGTACGTATGTATTTGGATCCAAAGGGTACTCAGAAAAGAACGTAATTTCATACTCGTCATCTACGATGTAGCACTTAATCGGGCATGGTATAAAATACGCGACAATCATCATCTTAGGGGTTTCAGCACCTCTTTCCTTCTTGCTTGTAGTCTTTTATACGCAGATGACATATCTAGCAGGTGTCCACCTCTCTCATACCCAAAGCATCGAGGCATTGGCCGCTGCGTCTACGGTCGTAACGTACGTTGGTATCAGTGAGTCTTCGAGTCTTGCTCCTGTCGCACTCATTTCTGAATTCCCCATGACACCAGTCTCCAGCCAACGTCGGTGGCTATCTAAAGCCGACAAGGAAGCGGGAAGGATTACCGCCTTCCCGACAACTTTCTGGGGTCGGCTGGTTACGCCTTTGCACGCAGTAGCCACTGCCGCTCTTCCGATCTCGTATCTGGTTGGGGTTTTGTCTAACGGGATGCGACAGCCAGAGTGGTATACTCGGACTAGCCTCGATCTCGTTGGGGTCGGAATAGATGCGAAGGAAATGGGATATGCGAGGATAGCCGCGTCGCTGGGACTGTTGGGGACGCTTTGGTGGCACGAGAGAATTGTGAGGGTGTTGGGGAAACAGTTGCATTATATTGGGGTAAGTTGGTGTGCGCTCGGAGTTCTTTCGACTGATGACGATGATGGACTTGTACAGCCTAGGGATAAGGGAGAAGTGGTATCGATGGGAAATTATGCTGTTATTCGTCATCCTATTTACAGGTGAGGAAATCACCGTCAAAACATCTAAAAAGGAGAGTGCCATTGAATGACCTTTTCATCCAGCCTGGCTCTCGTTCAACTTGGTATTCTCTCCGTCGCGTACTGGTCCTGGATGCCCCTTCTGAGCATGGGGATATGTATCGGAGCGTTTGCGTACAAGATGACTGTTGAGGTTCGGTGTCTCCTTGCTTGATATTCTGACATCGAAGGCTCATTTTTTTTCTCTGTATACAGGAACAGTTAATGGAGGAAAACCAGGCTATGGGCCCGGCGTATCGAGCGTACAAGAAGAAGGTCCCATATAAAATCATTCCGTACATTTGGTGAAATAATCTGAGTATCTATTCGTAAATGTAACTCTTGACTGTATACAATAAATTCTACTTTAATTCATTATTCGGGGTCGATGCGACACGACACGACGACACGTCGGCCAAATTTGGAAGCGCGTCATTTTTGAATGAAGTCTGTGCTTTTTCCCACGTTGAAACTTCTTACATGAACGGCGTCGAGCTCAGCGCTCTTCACAACGGGCAGCAGCAGCAAGATTCCCTCTTGCTCGAATCTGGACTCAAATCTTCTTTCATCAACGACCGTCACGACGACGACGACGACGACTCCTCTTCCGAAAACGGCGACGATGAAGACGCTCTTTTAAGCAGCTCTCATGCACGGCATCCTTCAAGAGAAAGGAATGAGAAACCTGGGCGGTGGCCTCAGATAAAAGATATCGTACTCGAGGTAATTGCCCTCAGGTTCTCATGAAATCCAGTACTGAACACATTAGGCTGCTCCTACACTTTTATTCACGACGATTGGACTCTTATTCACGGGAGAATTACTAGATCATGTTTCGGTGCGTTCGCTAAAAATTTCTGGACCCGCTTTATCACCACTCATATCTGCACTAGCGTTGGCGAGCAATGCGCGAGGTTGACCAGCTGATCATGATCATTCCGGTGGTTCTTAATCTGAAAGGAAATCTTGAAATGAATTTGTCTGCTCGATTGGGAACGGCAGCAAATGTTGGCGAACTGGATGAGCCTCAAGCTCGGAGAAATATTATACTGGGAAATTTAACACTATTGCAAGTTCAAGCGACTGTCGTATCCTTTGTCGCAGCTTGCGTCTCTTTTCTTCTCGGATTTATCGTCCCCCGAGCGGAAGTACCACCCGCACAATCTGCAGACACAACAGAAGTGACCCGTAGAGTGCTTCATTATCTCACAACCCGAAGACCGAGACCGACTTTACCTCTCGTTGATACGTCTAGAAAATTCGGGTTTCATTCGTACGTGGCTCTGTTTCATGATGCTTGAATCATGGCTGATGATTGTGATAGTTTCTTCATGGTGGTATCAACGGCTATGACCGCTGCATGCTTATCGAGTCTCATTTTGGGATCATTTATGTGTTCTCTGATTGTCTTGTGTCGAAAATATGGTCGCGACCCCGGTACGTTGCGTGTATAACTTTTCGCCGGACTGAAGCCTTACTCTCATCTATAGATAACATTGCTCCGCCTATTGCTTCATGTCTGGGTGACCTAGTGACGCTGCTCCTCATCGGCCTCATCTCTACCATACTCATTCCTTTCCTCAACACCTTCGTCCCAATAATCGTGGTTATTTTAGTCCTACTCTCTTTCGGCTTCTGCTTAGCAGCAACCTATCGCAATCTTTACGTCAGGGACCTCATAAAACAGGGATGGGTACCGCTTTTTGGTGCCATGGTCATTAGTTCTTCAACAGGTATCGTCCTTGACCTGTTCGTCAGCCGGTACGAAGGATTCGCGCTATTAGCCGTCGTTATTAGCGGTGAGTAAAAAAGTAAAACCCTTCCCATCTAAAGTAAGAATTCTCATTTGCTCCCCGGCCTTGTAGGTTTACCGGGAAGCGTGGGCTCCATCTTCATCTCTCGACTTTCGACTGCGCTGCACACCGTAGCGCTGTCCGCTGCTCCCAGTGGAACCTTCCGTCTATCCAGGACCTCCGCGGAGCCGAGTCCCAACCTCGTCATGATCACGCTGATCATTATCACCATCCCCGTGGAGATCATCTTCCTCTCCGTGCTTCATGGACTCGGATGGCTGCATCCGCCATTCGTATTTATCGCCTTTTCAGTGTTTTTCTTTTGCTGCGCGGTATGTGCTCGTTATCATGTGCCGGTTCCGTTCTCCGTCTCTGATTGGCTCTTTTTCCTCCGTTCTTGATAACATCAGGTCACCGCTTCGCTCTTCATCGCGCGCCTATTGACCAACTTTCTCTGGTCGAGAAACCTCGATCCCGATACCTACGCGCTGCCGATCCATTCCGCTCTCATGGACCTCATTGGGCAGTTGCTTCTGGTCCTTTGCTTTGAGATTGTGACTTTGCTGGGCGCTGCGCCCCGCGCGAGAAATGCTTAGAATTTTGAAGAAGCGAGTTTTAAAAAGTCCTGGTTTGGATCCAGTGTACCCATAATAACGATATATTTACTACCTTAGACTCATTTCCCATTTCCGGAATTCATCGCTGCCCCCCTCCCGCCCCCGCGCCGCACCGCTCACAGTAGTCTGGATAGACTTGCATGCATTTGTTTTGTGACCCCATAACTTATTGCTTTCATCGTTCATTTATATATATTTACTCATATTCTGTACTATTAGACTAATCTGAATTCGAACGATCATTCCATGGTCTGATTTTGGGGAGATCATTAGGGTTTGCATTAGGTTTAAGAAACAAAAAGTGCGGTATAATCTGCGATGTAAGTAGAGTAAAAGGTTTTCGTATTCTATCGAGTCGACAGGGATAGGGAATGTGGATACATAGTAGTAAAGTGCCGTGTCGTAAAACGCTTGGGTCATGTGCGTAGGTGCATCTCGAATGTTCACAAAACGTATCTAAACTCCCGGTTCTGAACGTCAGTCAGATCCAGGAATTCCTGCGATTGATGGAAAAAGAAAAGAAAAGAGAGGCGTTAGAAACAGTAGAGCTGAGTCCGAGGAGGAGGGGAACCGTACCTTTTCCACTTTAACCTTCTCAAACACACCCTCCGAGCTCGTCTGCTCAATGTACACATCGTCGTATGTCGTGTCGACGGGTTCAGCATCTCGGCGTCGGTTTTCCCTCGCAAGATGGATCTGCGGTAGGTGAGAGAGTTAGAATGAGCATGGAAACATCGAGCTTGTGGCACGTACTCGAATGATCATTAGTAGGATAGTAGACACGACATAGCAGATCCCAATAACGATCCATGGGACATGGTTTCTAGAGGAGGAGTGTTAGAAGGCGAGCAGGGGGGGGTACAGGTAGCTTTCGTCGTACCTTGGCTTATACTGCTCCTGCCACATAAAAGGTCCAACGGCATTACCGATGCAATATCCACAAAGCATGATCGCGTTCATGGTGATCTTTTTGGTATGTCCAGCGGTCGTAGCTGAAACCCACGCAAGAGACATAACTGAAGAAGAATGATAATGAGTGATCATTGAAAGACGGTCATTCAGAGACATGGGACGTACCGAACGGCGTTATCTGGAACGTACATAACCACACGGAGACCAGCAGTCCAACTTGATCAGTCCACGGCAGAAAGTTGACCAAAAATACCCCGAGGAGGCTGGGGAGGAAATAGACCGAGCCGACATACGCACGACTGTTTGGGATGCGGGCTGAAATTTCGACAGCTGACCAGATGACGGCAATCTCAATAACACCGGGGACGCATCCGAGGAGGGTGGTCTGGAGAGGCGTGAAACCGAACGAAGTGATGATGATCGTGCCCTGGTTGGTGAGCGAGTTTGGAATGTTGTCGACGATGGAAAAGACGAAGAAGAGCCACGTCTTTGGTTCCCAGAGGAGCTCAAATAACCTTTAAAGAGATTTAGACAAGGGTTCAATAGAGTCAAGATGGAAGAGAACGTACTGGTCTTTCTTGAAGTGTTTGTTCTCAACTCCGGTTTGGTTTTCCTGTGAACTTAGTGAGTTCCGCATCATAAAGTTGGGTGTTGGCTTAGCTCACCCTAAGTCGTTGAATAGCAAGGGCGCGTTCTTTTCGAGTCAAAAACCAAGCATTGGTTGGAGAGTCAGGGAAGTAAAACCTTTAGGTCGCGGGTTTCAAAGCCTATCCCTCATTCGCGAAAACAGGAAACGTACCAGAAGCAAACTGCGAGGACAAGGGTCAGCAGGCCGGTTATCATCATAAGCCTATATATGACAGTCAATCGATCGCGTCATCGGGAACTGAATACCATCGCACCATTGCCATGGTTCAAGTTTGCTGTGAGTGATATGCAAAGTACCGTATGCGACAAAGGCAAGGACGATTTGTGCTGATACGAATATCAGAAAGGTGTATAATAGATAGTAATGAGCAGACTCACCCGTCCCGTTCATCAAGACTGTAGCGTATAGAAAAGACATCAATTTATCAGAGAAAGTCGTAAATAGACGGGTACCTACACCAATACCCCACACGGAGGGTCTGCTCTTTCCGAGTATAAAACATCGAGCTGACGATCATGAAACCCGCAGTGATCGAACCTTCGCACACGCCAAGAATGAATCGAACGGCAAATAGCCCGCCAAAACTGTTGCAGGCAGCGTGGAGACAAAGAGCGATAGACCTGCGAGGATTAAAGTGAGCTGTAAGTGAAGATTGATATGTCCCCACATACCACACAAAGATATTAATGCTACATTCCGAGCGAGGGCTTTAGAACTAGCTTCAACGTGAGAATATTGCATGCATACCTCATCCATTTGCCAACGGGGAAACGTTGCAGAGCAAGGTTTTGTGGATATTCGAAGGCGAGGTAACTGAGGTAGAAGATGGTTCCGAGCCTAAAATATGTGTCAGTTGAATCCGACGCGTTCACCGCGCAAAAGATACGCACCAGTTGTACCTAGCATAAGCTCGAGTCAGTAAAAGTCAGCCAGAACCATAAGTGACTACCTACTGGTCGGCTGTGAGATGTGCATCTTGGCTGAATATACAGTTGCATCAGTACAATAACGAATTAGCCTATCGAAAAGCGTACTTCATCCCGAGGATAGCAGCATAGCCCAACGTGGATTTATCACAGAACTGAACCCTTCAAATATACCTGAGTCTTCCATCCGAGCTTTTAAAGTTGGGTTGAGAGCTTACAAGTAAAGGACTGTCGAAAGTTCTGAGCATTTAACTAAAAAGTGGAGGAACAAAAAGACTCACGACACATCATCGGGAGGATATGTTTATCTATCTTTCGTCTGCGCGCAAATGAGCAAGAGGATTACTGAGCAGGAAGAAAACGCACCGAATGCGAAGCGCCTCTGCGGGGTCCAAAGAACCTGCGGCATCCGCTGCAAGTTGAGCAGCTGTGTCAACCTCCGAGACCGTGACTTTGACGCGACGACCAATGTCAGAATGTCGGTCTTTCTTGCTGTTGAGAGATTCGGTGGACGAATTTACGTTGGAGAGCATGTCGAAGGGAAAAGAGGACACAGCGCTGACAACAGCAAGCTCTCCGCCATTTTATATAGAATCATGTTTCCTGCATGCAAAGTAGCTAACGCCGAGATCGGTCCGCGAATATAGGCTGTACCAGAGAGAATCTTTGATCGTACACCTTCATACTTCTGTTTTCACGAAAAAACATCAATGTTCCGACTTTTTCTCGTTCAAGATTCACACACGGCCGCGACTCTAGATGAGCTTGATAAAGCTGTACCCTAGACCCAAATACGACAGATTACTTTAGCTTGAAGATATTATGCTATAAATAGAGAAGATAACCAGGAGAAACTGAGGGCGACCTACCAATAGTGATTGACCTTGCTAAATCAAACCGAGAAGGTCGGGACATTTTCGAACTTTAATAAACATCTAAATTTTAGAGAATTGAAAGTTTCTAAATCCAAAGATTTCGGTACTCCAATAGCACCACATGTGAAGCGGAGGACGTATACACAACACAGGACTGAGCGGAGTCGGAGGTTAATTGCGGTGGTGGTGGTCGGAAGATGAGAAAAAAAATGTACACGATCACTGAACGATCACCGGACCTGATCTCTGCCGAAACGGCATCATCGCGACATACATGACGCGCCTTGATGGAATGGCTTCTCCGTCTAACGAGCATGATACAAGGCAAAAGGCATTTCCAAACATTATGGTTAGTTGCAAACCTCAAACATTCTATGCTAGGTCCCACATACTTCCCGTTTTCCCCGCGATTTTACGATCGTAAAAGAAAGGACCGCAGTTTGCCTCAATTCGGTGCCGGATAGCACTTGGATCATGAGAACCTTGCGAAACGTGGAAGTAACCCGCGAAACATAGTAAACTTTCCAGCCAAGTTCTTCTGAACTTTACTCGTCCGATAGATAGGAGATAGCACTGATAAAGTATTATAAAAATTCGCCATTAACGGATTAACATAGCTATCACAATACATATCGGAAGTCCCGATTCTGAATATCTGTCAAGTCCAAGAATTCCTATACAATGGAGCACGGTTAGTTGAATGAGAGGAAGCTCAAGTCAACGTCACATTACCTTCTCAACCTTGATTTGTTCACGGGTTCCATCGGCATTTACACGTTCGATGAAAACATTGTCGTACCGATCGTCATAAGGTTCAGCATCGCGCAATTTGTTCTGGCGATCCAAGTGGACCTAGGAATAGCATGAGAGCGAATCAACCCCAGAATCGAGCCAGAAGCGCTGAAGCAAGACATACCCGAATGATCAAGAGCAATAATATGCCGCAAGCGTAGCATATGCCGATAATGGTCCACGGAACGTGGTTTCTAGGGAGCACGAGACAACGTTACAGGTAAGAAAGAGCATGTAGAAAGAAGCAACCATACCGTGGCTTGTATTTAGCCTGCCACATAAACGGGGCAACTGCATTTCCAATGCAATACGCGCTAAGCATGATCGCATTGGTGGTGATCCTCTTCGTGTGTCCAGCCGTGACACTAGAAAGCCAGGCTAAAGATAGAACTGAAGGAGCATGGTCGTGGGTGTAAGTATTCCACGAGCTGAGTACGAGAACCACGCTTACCGAAACCGGTTGTCCCAACACCTAACGAGATTCAGGAACACAGTAAATTGATAGTCCACAAAAGCACAAAAGCAATAGACGCACCGGTCAACCACTGCCCAAATAACAAGCCCACCTTGTGGTTCCATGGAAGTGTGTTGAGAACAATGACTCCAATAATGTTGGGAACGAAATACGCGGCTCCGACATAAGCGCGACTATTGGGAATGCGTGCCGCAATATTTACTCCGGTGTAGATGGTTACAATTTCAATCGTTCCGTCTACACAAGTCAGAAGAGTGGTTTGCAGGTTTGTGAATCCGAAGGAAGACACTATGAGTTGTCGTTGGTTGGTGAGCGAGTTGGGGACATCAAGGAGAGCAGCAAACAAGGCAAACAGCCATGTCTTTGGGTCCAAAAGGGCTTCAATCATTCTGAAGAAGAGTTGCTTAAGACGATCTCTCAACTACTAACCGGATGTAGCACGTACTGCTCCTTTTTGAAATGTTTATTCTCTACTCCAGTCTGATTTTCTTTGATACGAAGGACGGCCAAAGCACGTTCCTCCGGAGTCAAAAACCATGCGTTGGTAGGGCTGTCCGGGGAGAACAGGCTGCGAATCTACTCAGCATGCGTTCCTGACAAGGTGAACGATACGCACAAGAAGCAAACCGCAGTTAAAAGAGTAATAGCGCCAGTAATGATCATAAGCCTACACAAACATACCAGCATAAGGTAACGGAACGAAGTTGAAGTGGCAGCAGGCATACCATTGCCATGGTTCGAAATTTGGCGTTTTGATGTGTAGAGAACCAAAACTGATAAAACCGGATATGATTTGTGCTATGTATAGACTTGAATTGAGCACCGCATAACTGTCAATCTGGCATGAACCTTACCTGTTCCATTCATCAGGACTGTAAATGTTATCAGATTCGTACTTATATTTCACGAAAGGAACCATCAGTCAAACGTACACCAATAGCCAACTCTTAGCGTTTGCTCGTTTCTTGTGTAAAACATCGAGCTGACGATTAGAAACCCAGCAGTAATGGATCCTTCACATGCGCCAAGAATGAGACGGACTACGAATAGACCAGCAAAGTTCGTGCAGGCAGCATGACAACACAAGGCAATCCCCCACACGGTAATATTGAAGCTTGTTAAACATTGAGATCAGAAATGAACGATAGAATGCTGATATTCACCTCATCCACTTTCCGACTGGAAATCTCTGCAAGGCCAAATTTTGCGGATACTCAAATACAAGGTAACTCAAGTAAAATATGGTTCCGAGCCTGACATGAGAAGCGGAAAGGTTTAAAGGATTGATGATTGAGCAAGAAAGAAATCCTACCAATTGAACCTGCAAGAATGTGAATTGGTATTGGCGTATGAAACAATAAGATACTTACTGGTTAGTCGTCAAATGTGTAGCGGCGGTGATACCCAAAATTGCCGAGCTTCCCAGTGTCGTCTTTGACCCTGAGTTAGCGTTGTTGATTGTCTCTACTTCTACCAAATATTCGCACCTTGTCCATAAATTGGACCCTTTATTCCCTCGTTAGCATTCGTTTCTTCCCGACATGAAACATTCGTACCAGTAGAGCACACACATAAGTGGCAAGATATGTCGGTCAATTTTTTTGCTATCCACAAACGCTGTTGAGCCTGGCTAGCTGCTAGTAACGACTAAGACTCACCGAATCCTGATCGCCTCTGCCGGATCAATCTCTCCAGCTTCGCCAACTAGAACAGCTGCGGCCGTATCGACTTCCTTTGTTGAGACTTCCACATGATGCTCAATTTCCGGTTTGGAGCTGGCCTTCTCGTCAAACTCAGAGGATGAACCCATGGCGAACTAGGAAGAGAAAGAGCAATGGGGGTCCAGGGTAAGGAGAGGGACAGAACTACTCTACATATAGGCCGTTATCACGCCGTGCCTTGAAGCTCCGCCAAGGCATTTTGCATGTCAAAGTTAGATGTCAGAAGATGGAGCGCGACAGTAAATATAAATCCACATAGAGTATATGTATATGTTGGATGCGGCCAGATAAGATATAGAAGTGAATGCAAATTTCCAGAATCATTCAATTTCAGGCTAAATTGCCCGAGTTGTCTGCGCTTTGAGAGCGTATACTTTGAATAAAGGAAGGTTCCTGCCATTAAACTCAAGGCTGACTTAGTGCCTCTTTAGGCCAATTCAATTGTCCTACTGACTCTGCAGCCAAGACTCGTCAGGGACTGTTCAGTCTACACTGCGACGTTACAGCAGTTACCGACGTCATCGGTGCTCTCACTGAGAGACCACTGCCATGGGAAACGATGAGCATTCTCACTCGATGCTGGCCGATTCGAGGTCGCGTCAAGCAAATCGGGTTACATTCAAAGCTCTACAACATAAGGATTTATAACAAACTACACAGAGACGTGTTCGAGTTCACGATACAAATTCACCGACTGTATAGCCGGGGTCAAATTCGATGCTGCTCTCCACGAGCATATAATTCCCCTGAGTCTACATGCCGGAGCGGATCCAGTATTTCACCCATTTGTCGACAATGGACGCATCGAAAGCTTGAAGATTTCTCATTCTCAGGCTGATCCGCTTTACATTTTCAATCTTCAGCGGTGTAAGGCGCATACTTTCACAGGTGTTGGAGGGATCGTCAGCTTTCGCTTGAGTCCGGAAGAAGTCCAGCAGTTTCAGAGCAGGCTAGGAAATTACCAGATAAGCGAAAAATGATCAAGTTACCCCAAATAACTTACAAGATTATCCGATGGATTATTGGCATGCTTTTCAATATCTGACACCCATTGCTGAATGGGAATCAGAGGTAGAGCATCAGACGGAAGATTTTTCTCGTGAATGAGGGCCCGCCTGATCTTCTGGATTACAGTTGACCAACTAGTAGGATTTGGATGTAGAATGTTCACAGCGATAGGTGCGGAATTCTCAAGGAACGCTGTATCGAGCAAAGCTTGGGTTACAGCATCCATTGGGACCCAAGAAACAAACTGATTTCATTGAGGTTAGACTTGGATGATGGAAAGAGTGAGAAAACATACGCCGCGGGCGTCAGGAAGCTTGTTCAACGTAAGACTAGATTTTACGAGAATTGGGAACCAGTCAGAGGTTGCCCAAGCTCCGTTGGGCTCTCCGCCGGCGACTTGGCCTATTCTAAAAGAAGTGGTCTGAAGGCCACTTTTGGCCAAAATCTGCAGAGAAATGTTGGTATGAGTTTGTTAAGTCATACCTGAGAGGCTGAGACATACTCGTTCAGTGATATATTTGCTCTCTCCATAGCCGGATCCCAAAGCATACTTTGCGTCCAGGACAATTTCTTCCGGATAAGAACCCTTCGACACATCCCAAGATTGGGTGGAGGCGATCGAGGAAGTGAAAAGAAATCGAATGTTGGATGATTGACGACTTGAACGGGCGAGATCAATCAAAGAGCGAGCACCTCTGATATGCAACTCGAATGACGAAAGCGAAAGGTTAAAATCGAGCCTCCAAGCATTGTGGATGATGATAGTCAAATTCTGCTGCAACTATATGGGATAAAGCTGGAGAAACATTGGCCATTTCTCAAACCGATTCATACCTCGTGAAGGACACCCTGCGGAACACCCAGATGGTCATCAAAGATTTCGCTCTCCAAAAAAACTATCTTCGGGGAATACAGTATAGAGTCATCCAGACCTTTGTCTTCGAATCGGGCCCGGTGCCGATCTATGATTGATAATCCAGAAGACGACGGTCGATTAAGCGCATATACCCGGTGGACAGAATCTGTTAAGACAAGTCCGACAAGCAACTCTGCGCCTATGTTTCCCGTACTTCCCGTTAAAAGAACATGATGGTTTTCGTTGTTAAAAGGAATCTTTGGACATGGTGGTGGAACATCCAAGCCTTGAGAGTATTTCTCAATCATCTCTTCGATGAGCTTCGTGTGCGTGTTTTTAGCAGAAGAGTCGGAACTTGGGTTGTAAATTTCGAGGATAGCCTTCGTAAGGCTATTTATGGAAGGATAGGTATACACCAGGCCTTGAGTTACTTCTCTAGCGCTAGCTAGGCGGTTAGCTTTCCGCAGAGCGTTCACTATACGGAGCCGCAATATCGTTGCCATAATGCTAAAAAAAGTCATCATCAACTATAAA
Organism: Collybiopsis luxurians FD-317 M1; assembly: GCA_000827265.1. Taxonomy (NCBI): domain Eukaryota; kingdom Fungi; phylum Basidiomycota; class Agaricomycetes; order Agaricales; family Omphalotaceae; genus Collybiopsis; species Collybiopsis luxurians. Next base: position 31,901 of record KN834761.1, on the reverse strand, counting down.
ATATCGACGAAGGACCATCGTGCCTATCAAACCCTTGTTCGAACAGATCTCGGTCAAGGTGTATATGGCGTCCGCCGGAAAGAATCTCAGCGACTTGCATATCAAGCCACGATTGTATATTTTCCACGGTCCAGGCTCTAGGTTGGTCAACCGATTCTTCTCTACCGTTTAATTCCACGATTGAATACCTAAAATCCTCTCGATGAACTTTCTGGACAAATTAAAACAAAATCAGCAACCCACAGTTCATTGATTTCTTGCTCGTACAAAGCTAGGGCTGCCTTTCGGGCAACAGTTCCCTTCCCAACCCGAGGGAGAGGCTTATCAGGGGAAGTTATAAGAATCATTTCCTTGAAAATTCTGGAGAACACCGGTGCTATCATGTTAGCTTCGTCTACCAAGGGCCTAAAAAAAGGACAGGCAATGAGACTGTACACCTTGAAAAGAGCCAGGCGCATCTCTTACCACAACGAGTTGCGGAATGCAGCTACCTGAACTGGATCCGTTACATCTACCTTTTCGTTTGGTGACGGCTCTACCAGTATGCCTGTTTGACTTCTTTCGCGTCCGAACATGACAGCCCCGTAAAGTCTGCAACATCAGGCGGTCAATCGAGAGCCAGAAATGAGCCAACATCACTCAAATTAGACTCAAAAATGCCTACAATGGAGTAGCTGTTATGATAGTTTCCATGGGACCTGGGATTGTTTTTTCTCCTGAGGAATGAATTATCACATCATCGAGTCGTCCAACACTGTGTATTTTGAGAAGCGAAATAGGATCCAAAGCGAAGTTTACCTACATCTTCCATTTCCTGAGGTCGGTTGGATGAGGAACCAAAAGATCCGACGTGGCATATCCCTTCAATTCCGGAAGATTTTCTATGGCTGGATGATGCTTGTCGTGGGTCTGTGATGAACAAGGCGAATAAGTAGATCAATAGAGTGAAAAAGCAATAGATGTACCAAAAATTGAGCCTCAAATGACCCGTCTCCCTGAGCTAACCAGCGTACGTTGACCCTATCTACAAGTTGTACATACGACCAATCTTCAGGACTGAAAATAGCCCTGGTAACTATCCCAAATTCTGTCCCACCGTACCCCGTACATATTTTGACGCCGCGAGAAACTAGGTGATCACCTGTGGTCTTGGGGAGAGGTCCTCCTCCGTAGATCTACATGCCCTCAGATTATCCTTTGCGTTTATCAAATGGAAAAATCTCACCACAACTATTTTCTCTGCCAGTTGATTAACAGCTTCTTCGGAATGGGACCACAGATGCAGGAAAGCAGGGACGGTCATAAGCGCATTTGCTTTAGTGAGTCGAGAGTTTTCAAGTACATTTTGCGGAGACAAGGCCATGGGAAGCGCATCGGCTCTTGTTACTGTGGGAGTGAACATGGAAACGGTGACCAGCCCATAGAGTGGCACGTAGCCCTGATTTAAAATAGCAAAAATATGGAAAGGAGGAAGACCAGCTGCGCCCAAAGGTGCAAATCCAAGGTCGCGCATATCTTGCATATAAACTATGGATGAAATGTTGAGTATGAATCCGTAGAGGTACTAGTAATTTTGACTTACAAACAGAAATGTAGTCTTTAAAGTTAGTATGAGAAAGCCGAATCGCTTTGGGGAAGCGAGTTGAGCCAGAAGAATGCATGTAAAGTGCAATCTCAGCATCATTTGGGTAGTAAGGTTGGGGTGAAGCGCAGAATGGATCGTCTGCTTTCTCCTTGCCAAGATAGGGATACACTTCTTGCAAGTCAGGTGCTTCCTCAATACTGAGCTCGAATGGGCCGTTTGTTTCGATTTCTGACCGGATTTCATCAATGAGTCCTTTTAAGGTACTGTAAGTAGTGAGAATCCGATGAGCGGAGCTATCACGTAGGAGATTGACGATCGCCGGGGCAGCATTACGTGGTGATATGGGGAAAGGCTAGGTCAACAACGTTAAGAGCCTGAAAACCATCACATTCGGGTCAAGTTACGCACCACAAGGCCGATGTTTATTAAGCCATTGATCAATGCCATGTACACGATATTATCTAGATTGGCGATAATTGCAACCACATCTCCCGGGTTTGATGTTCCAAGGACAGAACTCCCAACTCGGTAGCTGGCTCGAATATATTCAAGCATCGATATTGTGACAAGATTTCCTGTTTCTTGTTCAGGATAAACAAACGCAGGAAAGCTTGCATTGTGTCGAAGGTTGAATTCTAAAATTTTAGGCAGGACTAGCGGCGATTCCAGGTTTGGCCAGCATGTGTTAGGTGAACGAGACATCGTTAAAGGTTTGGTGGAGAACAGAGATTGCACACCATGTTTCAAATGCCATCTTTTTATACTATTGGAGGGGGGTCTCGGAAATATGATAGGGTAAGCGAAGGTTTAAGGAAATTTAACACCGCCAAGCAGTGGAAATTGTGCAACCCATTTCATCGACTCTGTTTCGCAGCTTCCGATTAGTTTGAAACTGAATAACAGTCAACATTTTCCAGCACATAGACTCAAATCTTAACGTAGCGATCTCAAAGGCAGTGACAGGTGCGGGACGCAGCGTACTAATTCTTGACCGGGATGTGCAAGCAACTTGGCAAGCAAAAATTGTTGCTGTAGAAAAAGTTTTGCGACTCTTATTGAATAAGTTTCGGATTTATTGATATGAAAAGATGAAATCTTTTGAGTTTTGCAATCTTTAAGGGAGGTATATGTGATTCTAAAGGGTACTGGCAAGACTCTTTGAAGTGCAAGTGTGACATTCGTGACCCCCTGCCAGTGGGCATGAGTCGGACCAGGCAAGCTTCGACCTCTCCCATTTGTAGCCTTTCATTTCGGTTGCACCCTTTGTAGTTCTTCTTTAGGATTACACCAGTTAATTCTCGAGTGCAATACTGAAGTCACTTTTCCACTTGCTTCTTTGTTTTCGAGGAATTTTTCTTTCGAAGTCAAATGGCTCCTTTTGGCATCGTCAAAAATCCTAAATTTTTTCTACATAACTCATAAAAAAAATTGAGTTAATAATTATTTTTATATACTATCCCAGACGATACAAGGTAACCTTTGGGGAAAATAGCTTAGAAATGAGAGCACAGGAAATAATTTAAGTACGATTTTGCACTTCCCGGTGACCTTGCACTTCCGGCCAAGAATGGTACCTGTCTGCGGCTAAAATTGCGTGATATCAAGGCACGGCCGATTTTTCTTGATGCCAATGGGCCCGAGGTGTGATGTGGGCGCGTTTCGCGTTTGTAGACCATCGTAGTTCTTTCACCCTCTTTAGTTTTGATCGTATGCTTGGCAGCTCGGGCGATAGTTCCTGGGATTATTAAGCCTAGAAAACATAAACCGTATACGCCAGCTCATCTGGCATCGCTTTGTTCACGATCTGCATAACTATGCACTAGAAGCAATATGCTGGGCATTGGACGGGTTTCATGTAGTATCTGTGGTCAAAATTAGTGGTAAATTACCTTATCAGGCTTTATGGTTTGTTTCAAGCGAGGCAGGGGACTGACTGTTTGGTGTGGATGGGTATGTAAGGTCGTTAATGGAACAGGTGTCACAGTAAATCTCCTGGATCTCCTGATGCTTCTTCTGTACTCATGAGACAAACAAGGAGTACTTCAATGGTTTTATTTCTAATCTTTCTATTGCAAGTCGTCGAGCTTCTAGGCCAAATCGGCTAACTATCATAGACTCAAATTTTAACAAAGCGATTTCAAAGGCAATGGCAGGCACGGGATGCAGGGTACTTGCCGCAGGCAAGTATAGCTTTAGTATTATTTTTGAACCATAAGTGCAAGTGAAAATGTCAATACAAAATAAGTTTGGGACTTGTTATTGAATCACAAATGAGTTGCTTCTGGAACAGTGATTCATGATGTACCCTTGATTTACTCAATGTTAGATCTTCCAACTTTTGCAATTCTTAGAGTTGTAAGTGTGATTTCAGGAGGTACCGGCGACCCTTTGAAATGGCGGAGAAGTGCAAGCACGACATTCGAGCCATCTGCCAAAATTTGGCAGGAGTGGGACCAGGCAAACTTCGACTTCTTCCCTTACAACTTTTCTTTAGGTTGCAATTTAACCCGGATAATTCTTCTGAAAACTTATCAGCTCTTAAGCTGCATATGAATGCAACACCCAAGTCAAATTTTCACCCACTTCCCGATGATTTATGGACCAAAATTTTTTTCACGGAGTCTGTCAAAATTGAAAATAGCCACTTTCAGCTTCATTAAAAACTCCGAATTTTTTCTATTTGTCTGATTGAGATTCTGAGTTGACAGATCATCTTAAAATCTATTTATATGCTATCTAAGATGTAGTAAAATTTTTGAAGTGAATAGCTCAGATATGAGAGTACATGATCTTACAGGTCAAGAATAGTGTCCAGGCAAAGTAAGTCAGATTTTTTTAAACTCTGACCTGATGCCGACAGTCCGAGTTGATCATTGTGATTGCATACTCGGCGTACTCGGCGACTTGGGTGAATTATCAACCCCAGAAAATGTAAGCCGCATATACCAGTCCATCCGGCCTCACGATCTGCAGGATCATGCACTAGAAACAATATACAAGGTGATGAGGGTATCCCGGGTGGTATTTACAGGCCGTTCTATTTCAAGTAAGGCAGGCTGAAATGAATGTTCGGTGTGTCAGGTAAAATACTGGTCTAGATAATAGCGCTTATATATGTTGAGGAAGGTGACTCTCCTGGAACTCCAGATGCTTCTTCAGTGGAGCACAGGTTCCAAGCTAGGACAGAATAAATATAAAGTATATTAAAGGAACGAGTGTGGTATACCTAGGACAGAATAAATATAAAGTACTAGGTAAGGTTAGTAATGAGAACAAATAAGTGGAATAGGTATAGGCTTACTATTAAAGGTGGTAAGCTGGTATGTAAAGGTACGAGAGAGAGAAGTAAAGACAGGGGTTGGTAGGTAGGGAACGTATGTAAGAGAGTCCATATGAAACAAGTACCAAATAAGGAAATAAAGTCGGAATAATGCTACCTTCAACACTCCCCCTCATTATTCTAACCTCTAAGACCCAACTTCTCACGAAAGAACTCGAATTTGATGCGGGCAAGGGATTTAGTAAGGCAATCGGCAATCATATGGTTGGTCGCAATATAGTGGACATTTGCTGAGCCATCTTTGATGAGTTGATGAATGAAATGATAGTAAACATCGATATGTTTGGTGCGCATATGGAAGGTATTATCAGTAGTGAGTTGAATTGCTGCTTGGTTGTCGCAATATAGAATTGTCAGTTTGGAAACAGCGGAAGAGTCTATTTTGAGGATGAGTTTTCGGCACCATTGCAACTCCTTTCCAGCATGGGTAAGGGAAATGTACTCAGCTTCTGTTGTAGACACAGTAACCAAGTCTTGTTTCTTCGAACTCCAGGTTACAGCACCCTGACCATAAAAGAAGATGTAACCGCTGATGGACTTGCGATCCAAATCAGAAGCAAAGTCTGAATCCAAATAACCTTCCAAGATTAGGTTATCTCCCCCTAACACCAAACCATAGTCAATTGTCCCAAGGAAATAATGTCCAATGCGCTTGAGCACCTTGAGGTGAGTCGTGGTTGGATTTGCCATAACTCTTGTGAGTGTTGAGACTGCATAAGTAATGTCAGGACAGGAACTATCAGAAAGATAAAGAAGGGAGCTGATGCCCATCCTGTAAAAGGAGGCATCCGAATAGGAAAGGAATTCAGGTGAGATTGAAGGGGAATTAATGCTGAGATCAATGCCCAGTTCCAAGGGTGTGGCAATGGCGTTTGCATCAGCCAGTCCTAACTGTTCTATTATGGATTGGCTGTATGCTCACTGAGCCAAAGTGATGGTTCGATGTTCCACATCACAGGCAACTGTCATTCCTAACAGCCAGCCTATAGAACCTAATTTGGTGACATTGATTCTCCCACTGTACTCCTTTATGAACCCCCTCAATGTTGCTGCAGTGTCTGCGACAATGGAAAAGTCATCCGTGGCGACTCCGAGCACAGAATAGGTTTTTCCAATGAATTTGAGGAAGACACATGGGTCTGCATTGCTTGCAGTAAATCCCATAACTTTGGTGAGTATTCCCTCATTTTTATTGTACCATTCCTTTGCTCCCTGATGACTACCATACAGGGGATGCTTGAGACGGCACACAGGCCACTTAAGATGGCTGATTTTGTCTTTTTGCTTGTAGAAGTTCTCGAGGAATGGCGGGAGTTCCATATATAGGGAATGATGGAGATCTGCTTGGGGGTATGCACTCTCGACATCAATTTGTTCAATAGAAGCTGACTTGGAGGCTCCCCAAGCAAATAAAATTTGCAGGGAGGCTTTATAGACAACTGGTGCAAAGGTTTTATCAAAGTCGACACTGTACACCTGGCTATAACTGCCGACACAGATTCTGGCCTTGAACTTGGCAATTTCACCATTTGGTCCAGGTTTCTTGTGTAAGGCTACAATGCATTTAGCAATGTTGGTGCTGTCAGAGGGACATTTGATGATATTGAATGTTCCATAAGTGGTAAGTCTATCAACCTCATTTTGGTATGCATTCGACCATTGCTCAGATTCAGGACCAGATAATGCAGTAGTGATTGAGTTTGGGGTGCCATTCATGGCTGCAAGAGTGAGTTCTGAAACTTGATAATTGAAGTCATCGGTATCTGCATTCAGCTCATTTCCTAATTCAGTAAGTAAAGCTTCATATCCCTTGGCAAATTCAGCTAATCCTGCTCGTTTACCCATAGCGGTTTCATTAAAGAATCCTGGAGGAGGTTGGGCTCAAATTGGACAAGTGGGAAGTGAGGGTTCGTTAGTATTGGGCTGACTTTTGGCATGCATTTGAGGTTCAAGTTGTTGAAGTTCGAGTTGGACAGGGGCTGAACTTCTAGTGTTCTCCCCCTCAGACCCAACCAACTTGTAGACAACTATGTTCGGGTCATGCCGCTCATTGCATTCAACTGATACAACTCAATGGTCTGGCCAATAGACTCACATACCTTTTGAGTCCCTGTCATAGCCAATGAACCTTCCCTCTATTCCCCGCTCACCTATTTTATTGGAGTTCAAGTCCTGGATGAAGACTGGTGCTCCCCAAGGTATGAGGCCTTTTGCAGAAGGCTTCATATTCTTCACAAACTCGTAGGCTGATTTGTTCCTATTCCCAGAATGCAAACAGTTTTGTAGCCAAATAGAATGCCAAATAGCTTCCGGCCAAAGGAATTTCAGTAGGCCAGATCCTGATAAGAGAGCTCGAGTGTCTGCGAGCAGGATGCCAATGACTCATTCAGCAAGACCATTAGAAGGGGACAAATCATGCACATTGAGGTGTCGCTTGGTTCCAGCTTTTGTAAGGTGAGTATCAAATACTTTGCTTGTGAACTTGCCACCACAGTTGCATCCAAATATCTTGATGTTCTTGACATCGCAGTGATTCTGCACAAATGCCTTGTACTCACAATACTTCTCGTAGGCTTCAGATTTTGATGAGAGAAAATACACAAATATCTCATGTGATGCAGAGTCAATGATAGGCTGGAAATAGGAGCTATGGCCAAGGCTCTTCATGCTTGCAGGACCCCAGAGATCAGATACGACCTTATCACTATAGTTCTCATAGGTCATTTTACTCTCCTTTGGAAAGGGCTGACAAGTTGATTTTGCCCTAGCGCAAACTTCGCAGAAAGGGCAGATAGGGGAAAGGTCAATGTCCGGGAGGTCATCCCAGAGTTGCTCCTTGACTATCTTGATGCACATTTTGAAATCGATATGATTGAAAAGAGAGTGAAATTTGAGAAGGGTGAGTTTCCATTGAGCAGAGAGGTTTGCACTATGAGCTGATGAAGATTTGAAAGGAGGACCAGGATGGATGCAATAGAGACCTCGAATGCTTGGGATTGATGCAATAATCTTATGTTCAGGTTTGGGGGAACAAATGATGCAGGTATTTCCTCCAACTTCAATGGAGTAACCAGCTTCATTGAGCTTTTGAACCAAAATCAGTGTATATGACATTTCAGGGATGTACAAGACATTCTTCAACCAGATTTTAGTCAGCTGTTCCCCCTTGCCCATGGGGAAATCTACCAACATATTGCCGCAGCCAGTGGCATGTACATGCCGACTGTCAGCTGCATATATGGGCTCTGGAGTGATATCTATGAAGTTGGATAGGGCATTACGATCCGGTGTGTAGTGGCAGCTGGCACCAGTATCAAGAATTTTGCTGTGCTCTGAAGAGGAGTAAGTTGCCATTGAGTCTTGAGCTGTTTCACTTTGCTCATTGGTAATAACAGAAAAGGTGTAGTTGGTGTCACTGGATGTTACAGCAATATTTGCCGACTTCTTGCCCTTCTGCTTCAACCTCTTCTTCTGCCAAGGTGCCTGCCCTTCACAGCCTCCACCTTTGCTATAGCACTGCTCTTGCGTATGTCCCTTCTTTCCACAATTTGGGTTAGAGCAGACAACATCTAACTTCTCCTTCTTTTCAGCATTACCGCCTTTATTCTGAGTAGTGCTCTGATTCCCAGTAACCAACATAGCGGTGTTCTGGATCACCTTATTGGCTTTCTGTTGAGTGACCCAACCATTGTACTCTTCAAGAACTGGGGTGATTATGTCCTGAGCTGTGATAGTTTTGCCAGCAGAGACTATGCCAGCAGATACCACATGGATTATGGATTGGTACCACTCAGGAAGAGAGATCTTGAGGTAAGTGATGTATGTGCCTTCCAGGAGATCCTGGTTCATAGCAGTCAAGGATTCGCAGATAGTGCTCATGGTGTTGAGATGGGCATGAATGTTGTCGGTATCAGAACAGCGAGTTGCCTGGAGAGTGGTGAGGAGGGATGTATGGATAGCATTGCCTCGCTTTTTGAAGTGATCGCAGAGACATTTCCAGACCTCATGAGAATTGATGCACCCCTTTACCATATTCAAGGTTGTCTCAGAGAGACATTTGTAGATGATATCACAGACCAGGGCTTCACGCTGGTGGTAGAGGTCTATTTGGTCATCAATCTTGTCACGGTCATTGTCTGTGAGTTCAATGGCGGTATCCAAAGCACTAGTGTACCACTTGTTTTGCCTACAGTAGGGTTCAGTTGGGCATATAGCATGACCTAGGATATGCCTCCTAAGTCCAGGTTTGCTGACAATGTTATTGAAGGCTTTCTCCTTCCAACTATGCCAGTTTGTCCTGTCGTCTTTAAGTTTTGGGAGGTTATCAATCTTGTAGGTAGTGGATTCAGTAGTCATGACGGGGCCCATAACCAGTTGAGCGCAGGTTCCAAGCTAGGACAGAATAAATATAAAGTACTAGGTAAGGTTAGTAATGAGAACAAATAAGTGGAATAGGTATAGGCTTACTATTAAAGGCAGTAAGCTGGTATGTAAAGGTATGAGAGAGAGAACTAAAGACAGGGGTTGGTAGGTAGGGAACATATGTAAGAGAGTCCATATGAAACAAGTACCAAATAAGGAAATAAAGTCGGAATAATGCTACCTTCAACATCTTCTGCATTCATGAGATGAATGAAGGAGTTCAAGTTCTGCTGTAGCTTGACTGTCACTTGCCTCCTATCAAATCGCTATCCAGAAGCAGCTGCTGTCCAGCATCTGAGCGGAGATTTTGCTTAGGCTCTGGCAGGAATGGCATTTATACATACTATGGTTGTTAGGGATCTTGTGGCAACAGGGAACTTGTGATTTTTAAAAAATGCTCGATTCTAAGAGTTTGAGACACTCTCTGCCTTTAATACTTTATGAACATATTGTTTCAGTAATAATCTACCTTATCATTGACTTGAAGCAAGATTTTCCTGCAGGACGAGCAAATGCAAGATGAAAACTCATTAAAAATGATGCGTGATTCTACATAAATCATCAGGAACAGCAAAATGGTATCTACTAATGCCCCAAAAAAGGGCACACACAAATGAAGAAGATCTTTAGAGTCCTCTTGTCAATTTTAGTAATGATCTGGCTCAATTTGAGCCATAGACGAACAAGAAAATATGAGAGGGTGCTCCAGTGTGACACAGGGACCAAGCCGTACCTCGGCAGAGCTAGAACAACTTGTATTCTTCCTTGAGTTGCCAAGCCACCAGAATGGCTGACTAGTGGCTTCACAGTGATATCTGTGTGACAAGGGTCTGAAAGATCCCTGTTTTTGCTTGGTCATTGACTGACGCTTGCAGAGCTCCCTGTAATCCCTCAAAACTTTGGGAATAAGGGCACTAAAGTGTTACAAATTCAGCTGTGTACTCAGATTTTGGATCCAGTCAGTACTTAAAGCAGAAATTTGCGATATGTAAAAGTTTACAAGATCCCTAACAACCATAGTAACAGGGATTGAATGCCTGTCAAGGAAACAAGATCTCGCATATTTTAATTTGGATTTGGGCAGTAGTACTATGGTTGTTAGGGATAGTTTCAATTTGATCAAAACACTAATAATGTCTCAATCTGTTTGAATATTGTTAATCTGAGTAGATAGTTGAATTTCTAGGGCTCAAAAACCCCTACCATGAATTTCTGAGATTTTAATTAATTTTACTGACCTCGTCGGGCAGTGACCGAGGAGGGTTAGGGATAGTTCGCTTGTCAGTCACAGTATTGTCATGGAGATGCCACAAGTCCGGCACCATGGCACCACAGCCAAGTATGGCTCAGACAGCAAGATCAACTGATGCTCATTGTGCTGGTCAAATTGTATGAAGATTCAAGGAGGCCATGGTGTGATTGTTTTAATGAGTACACAGAAATAAAGATGCAATATAAAACTTTATATTCAGGGTAAGCTATCACTAGGAGCATGTTGAGGAAGAGGAATGGGGACAGGACAAGGAGGAAGTGGTGTGTAAGGTAGATACTGGGATGCAGTCAGGGAAGAGGATGAGTATCGGAAAGTAAAAGGGTAACTGGTTTGAGACTGGGCTGGATTTTTGGGACCAAAATGATGAATTCGAGAGGTTGGTGAAAGCAAATCAGCGGGAGAGTGAGAATGGCAATGAAATGATGAAGGCCCAGGAGTTGGAGAATGGCATTGAGATGATGGCTCTTGTATGTCACTCTCCTTTGGCTCATCTGGCTGTTTTCACTTTTGCACAAACAGACCGATGAACCGCTCATGCACTTTGAGCTCTGGGTTTGCATTGAAGTGGGACACAATTTGTGCGCGGAGTATGTCAAGGGTGGTGTTGTCAGATGGAAGATTGAGAGCAAAGGAGATATCAACCAATGCACTTTTAGGCTTGGACCTGAGTGACCCAGTGAAAGCGGAACTGCTCCGCTCCTGATCTGCACGCCGAATGATGTCTGCACGCTCAGCATCCTTTCGCTTCTCCTGCCTCTGGGCTTTGGCCTTCTTTTTTGCCACTTTTTTTGCTGCATCTGCAGCTGCCTGCTCCTTTCCTTCCTGAGACGTCAAGATTCTGGCATCGGTGACAACACACCTCAACGCATCCTTCTTCTGCCCCTTCTTGTTGTATTTGTGCTTTACAATGCTGAGCTCCTGAGCTGTTAGAATTGCATGTGCAGAGGCAGTGTCCTGTTGTGATTTTAAGTCACAGTTTGCTTCTTCAAGGTCAACGATACGGCATGCAAGATCAACTTCTCAGAGTGTGCGTGGCAGAAGACTTTGCTGAGAGGGGATGGGAGTGGGTCCTTGGATGTGGGAGCTGCATGTGACTTGTTGATGAGTGTTCCAGTCTGATGAAAGCAATGAGGTTGAAGAAGACATGCAAAGGTCTGCGTGACTGTCATTTTCTGTATCTTTGTCAGAATCTGATGGATGAAAGCTGTCATCAGATTCTGACTCAAAGTCTGACTCATGTCCATCCTCCCTTTCCTCCCTTTCCTCTCTTTCCTCCCTTTCCTCCCTCATCTCCAAGAGCACCTCACCGTCAAATATGGCGTCATCAGAAGAGGCGTCTGGAGCATGTGGGAGATGTCTTGGAAAAGATTCTGGTAGTTGGTTTTTAATAGACGATGGAATACTAGGTGCGAAGTCTGAAGCTGAGAAGACTGAAGGATTTAACAGTCGAATTCCAGATTTTTGCCAAGATGCCAAGATCATAGACTCTTTGAATGACACCTTTCTTGCTTCCCAGTATTCCTTTACCACATATTGCAACTCCATTGGCTCCCCAGTCTCAGTCAATACTGTATCACAGCGGTTGAACCATGCCATCTGTAAAGGTCCAAAGCAGCCGACATCTAGAGGTTGGAGGCAATGGGTAGTATGTGGAGGAAGACAGAAGAGTAGGATGTTGTTTGCCAATGATATGCCAACTCTGGGCTAAGTGCAAAAGTGAATGTGCAACAAACACACACACACCAACACCAACACACTTTTAAGTCAAACACTCGAGTTCAAGGGGGTCTTTTCAAAGTAGAATTCAATATACAACTGCACAGAATACAAATAATAATAGGTTTAACAGATTTTTGCTTCTCGAGTTCTGTAAAACTCGGGCCTGCTATGACTTTGCTCTTTCTTAACTAACTTTCTTTAGCTGAACTGGTACTTCTGAACTAAACTTGAAACAATGACTTTAAGTTTTTAACTGTTACAAGCTTTCTCTTTCTGTACTAGTTCTTTCTTTCTCTTTCTTTCTTTCTTTCTTTCTTTCTTTATCTTTCTCT
>KN834761.1:3840-18323 GCA_000827265.1 Collybiopsis luxurians FD-317 M1 | reverse complement strand
CATTTCAAGTTGACACTGAGTTTGGGTTTTAGTGCACTGAAGCACAATGTACCAAGTTCCTAAGTTCTCTTTAAGTATAAGGGTAGAAATTATTAGATATTAGATTTTTAAACCCAAATAAAATTGAGTTGTATCACCAATGCGAGGTCGATCCATCCCTCACTGATGTGAGACCCATGTCCATTGAAAAGAAGTACAATTGGCTTTCCGGATGTGTTTCACTTTTGCATGTGAGGTATGAAACATTGTCTAAACCACTCGAATCCACACTGATCATCTGTCCAGCCATTCTCCAAAGTTGCGATCCTTTGTAGTAGTTAGTAATAGCACCTCAATCAAGTCTGGTACATACAGAATGTCATCGTCGACCTCCATCCATTCTGGGAATTTTCTGACTCCTTTGAAGATAAAACACAGAGGAATATTTGCTGTACCATCTGCGCAGATGGAATTGATGATTGTCACCAGCTCGAGATTATTGCTTTTCTGCCAGTACATCATCCTATCCTCTCTGGAGAAGAAGTATCGCTCCTGGGTATTCTTTTGACCTCCTCCCACCTGAATCCCTTTCTCATCCATATTGTACACATTTTCCCAAGGAATATCTTTCTCCTTCAAGAGTTCATCTAGAAGTTTGAAATGCTGGTGAACAGTTTTGTAGTTAAAGGCCTGTGCTCGCTTTGGGTCCAGGCCAGAGCCTTGCACAGTTTTCAGCTCTGTTGCGTGCGCTTTCTTAAAGTTTCATATCCATGATCGCGAGACCATCTTCTCTGTCACTTGAACTCCCTTTGCCTGAAGAATAGCTTGCACTTTTTGTCGGAGAGTGCGTTTGTTGACTGGCAGGCCAGCAAGTCCAAGATAGTACACCCAGCTGAGGAGCACCTTTTGTTCCGCTTCAGTCAAAGGGGCCTCTTTGTTGTGTGCCACCTTCTTCGACTCGATACCTCTGATCCGGTTTCGGAGTGTCCAAGGAGGGACATTGTGGAATTTTGCAGCAGCGGCCATGGTTGGGAATTTATTTGTGCAATTGAGATCATTCTTCGCTTCCTTCAGTCTTTCTTCAGTGGCATCATCAATCTTACGAGGCTTCACAGGGTTTGTTCGGAGAGATTTAGGCCTGGTCATTGTGATATGTTGTGTTTGTAGTCGCATTTGTAGTCGAGTCTGTGGACAGGACTTGTGCATTGATGCCGAGCCGACCCACGGCATCCCCTCCCCCGCGCTCAATGTCACATCCAACTTATCTTTTACTTTGTTTTGGTGCTCATTCGTTCGATACTGCATGGATTTTCTTGGAATTTAGGATTTAAGCTCTTCAAAACATAATACAAAGCCCTAGCCACTTTAGTGTATTTATTCTATTCATTATTATAATGTTCCTGGCACTTTGATGAAAGTACATGGTTGAGTAGACTCACTATTTGCTCAACCACTTTGTTTCCCCTTGAAATATTCCCAATGTAAGTAGATAGAAGTAAGCACTAGTATTCAAGCATGCTATAAAAAATTTACTATGGCCATTTGACACGCGGAAGGCCTTCATTTCAGCAATTTTTTGAAAATTTAACTATCCCTAACCCGAAACTATCCCTAACAACCATAGTAGCACCGGCACTTCAAATATATCTGCAGCGGGCTACAACAGGCCGCAATAGCAAAAATCATCCCAATTTTATCTTCCTGCTCTACTAGCTTTTGAACTGGGATCTGATCGGCACCTCCGGCAATCTGAGGACACACGTCCGGGTTTCTTCTCGTTACCGATACCAGGTGAGGTAGATATGCATCAACCTGATGAACTCGGGTTGGATTTGACGAACCCTTACCGACAGTGTTACCGAGTTCTGCATAAATTCCACACCTTGTGGCTTGACCTTTTCCAAATACGAACTTCACCCTCATCACTGGCCTTCAATGATAATTCGGCAGAATGATTGCTTCGGTATTCAAGCATTACATTCTGTATTGGATGATAGCTAACCGGCAAAGACGGCCCGAAAGTAGGAGCTCCTTTAATTCGCGGAGCAATGCTCGTCTTGGATTTCGCTCTCGCCTATGTAAGTACTATCTCTGATATTCTTAATAAGAAAAGCGCCAAGGACGGAAACGAGTTGTTTCTTACAAAATGCTAGAGCAAATGCTACATAGCCCTTCGAGCAAATTCTACCATCATTTGCACATTGCAGTGCGAAGAAAACAGCATGCCTGAGTATTTCCTCTACTAAATTACAGCGCTTTTACAGTATCGCTTACTCCGTTCAACGAGTAGATAGCACTCGTCGCTTCCTCCCTTGCACATAAAAGGGCTGCGAGGAGTTTGGAAGGAGGTATAGGACGTAGTTTTTCTTGCGGTTTCTGTACCAAATCCGACTTTTCAGTCGATGAGAGAAGTCCAGGGTCCAGAATTGCCGATGCGTTTGATGACCCGGGTTCATTAGAGTGTGCCTTCTGTCGAATGAATGCATTCGATGGTGGAGGCGGGAGAGTAAGGTACGGCGACAGTTCCGAATCTTCAAAGAGGTGCGATTTTGGTTGATTATCGCCGGAGGGAGAGTTCCAAGAATTGACCCAAAATAGAACACGAAGATGGTGTAACCATAGCCCTCGCGCAGATGGAGCTAGTGTATGAATGTAGGCTGTATGTGCGCCTGCAGGGTAAACATTGAGTGGAGAAAAAAAACATGACACGAAATAAGAGCGTACGTCGGATAAACAACCCATGCCACTTCACGATGCCCCAAGCTAGAAGTAACCATCCCGTCCCTTTCAACACCCCACCTGCTGTCGTAGCCACCGCGTCACTCGCCAAAAAATTTGACACCAGATCTGATGCCTCATTTGATTTGAGTATCTTCAATGAGTTAGATACTTGCTCAACTGCCCAACGAATGGTTCCCATAGCGGCAAAGTTCGACTGCCAAACGTTCCGGGTCGTGACTTCCAATGTATCCACCCAATGATCGAAAGAGACTCGTATTCCATCAAGGACGGGTCCAAACCTCGAGAGTAAAATTTCTATAGCACGGGACGCATATCCCCTCCTCCAAATTTCACCGGAAACAACCTTACCCAGCACTAGTCCCAATCCCAATCCCACTCCACCTCCAACTGACCTGAACTGCGCTTCACCTTCATCTTCGCCGGGAGTGGCGAGGAACCGAGCGGTCAGATGTGATACAACAAAAGCGGGAACGTATAGCGGAAGGATTGGAATGATCGCTATCGTGTGGGCGATATTCTTCAATATCGATAACGAGCCAGCATGGCTTACATGGAAACGGAATGTCGCGAGATGATAGGATTTCCAATCTTCCTTAGTCCACTTGCTGATATCTTTCCGATGCAATATCGCCATCGGAGTCGGACCGGGTTTCGAAGGTAAGGAAGACACAGCTAGGGGGTAGAGTGCTTTAAGTACGGAATGCGAAAGACCAGTGTGGTGCAGAAGTGCATAATATCTCGTCAAAGCTCGTCGAGCATGATCTAATGGTTCTGATGAACTAGCGGTAGGTGTGAATAGATCTATGAGTCTGTGAGTTCGTTAGTTGAAGCAGTAGCAGGAGGAAAAGTGCGTGAACGCGAACCTCTGAGAAACG
Source organism: Collybiopsis luxurians FD-317 M1 (assembly GCA_000827265.1). Classification (NCBI taxonomy): domain Eukaryota; kingdom Fungi; phylum Basidiomycota; class Agaricomycetes; order Agaricales; family Omphalotaceae; genus Collybiopsis; species Collybiopsis luxurians. Next base: position 14,727 of record KN834761.1, on the reverse strand, counting down.
GGTATCCATTTCTGAAGTGGAATCTCTTCGTCTTCGAAAATAACATCTCTCGCTACCTGAGCAGCGTACAGTGTCTCCCAATCAGGGGCATTGATAGTCAGTCCAAAGAGCGCCTGCTCAATCCGTGCCGCTACAGCTTTGGTCACAGTACCGGCTCGTGAAGAATCCACCCCTGATGAGGCGGACTCAGAAGATGAGGGGTCGTCGTGCTCTTCCCAGTACTCTTCCAGTCGAATGGGCGTCCCGTATCGCACCTTGACTCGACTTTGATACTTTGTCTTGTCGGTGTACACAATACCGACAGGTATGATCACGACGTCTCTGCCCGGTATACCACCATCGGTATCCCGTCGGTTTTCGTATCGCCAGAGTTCGTATTCCACCGCAGCGCGAGCAGCTCCAGGCATGACTTGAACAATACCCGGCTGAGTGTAGCTAGTACCCTCGGGGAATATGCCGACAACTTTGTCAAGCGAGAGAGCATGAGATGTACTTGCGAAAAGGCTTCCACCGCCATTATCATTACGGCCTGAGACTCCAGAATCAGATCTATTTGGATTCCGTTTGACAGGAATAGCCTCAGAAGAACGCATGACCCATCCTCCGACAGGGTTCTTGAACATCGACTCCTTCGCCCAGAAAGATACGTGCCGACGTTCCCCTTGGCGTTTGGGCATAGTCATGGCAAGCGTCGCGATGTCGATCATTTCGTTATGGTGAGAAGCGCAAAGGATGACCGGCCCATTTACAGAGGTCCCTCCGTCGTCCTGGATGTTGAGGATATTTTCTTGTCCCTCCACAAGCACTTCAGAGTAATACCCTGTTACTGCCCAGTCAGATACTTTCCGCAAGAAACGGTATACCAGTTGTAATTCCATCGCATATCTTCCGTCTTTCGATGCGAGCGTTGTACAGAGAGAAGTTACGATGGAAACTTGAGATCAAGCCTGGACCCCGGTGAGCGTCAACGCGAGACACGTGACATTACCCCGGCCCAAGGGTGGCGCGACGCGACGGCGATAGTCAAGTTTTCAGATCCTAGGCGACAACGCAGAAGAGAGACACTGTCAATCACCTAATTCACTCAACTTCATACCAAGAAAGTAATCATTATGGAAATACATACAATACTCTAACTAAGTAGCTCGTTTTACAACGCTGCTTTTCCATCATCGGAAATAGGCAGCAGTAGGTTACATAAGTAAAAGCAATCTGCAGTCACCGCGAGATATGCTTACTAGCAACCTTCAGAAAAGACAACAAACCACGGTCTGCAATAGAACGGAAGGAATCGATGTTACAGCCCTGAGACGCAACCATTTCATTCCATTCAGTCTGCAGCTTTTGAAGCGAATGATACCACTCTCGTAAAAATGACTGAGCCTGTACCAAAAATGCACCGTAATGCGCTACCTCCATGGAAACTCTTCTAGTAATGGTACAGGTCGCCGCAGCTATCATTTTGACGTCTCCAGCGATACGATCACGCAAATTTTCAAGAAAGTCTGGGTGCTCCGGCGAATCCTCTGGAGACAGATCATGAAAGACACAGGCCGATTGCGTAACAAAGAAGAATGAATAATAGTCGTCGAGGGGCGAATGCATATGCCTTTCTAGTCCTGGGGTCAGCGGCGCGGTAGATATGAATTCAGGAGTGCCCTGCAAGTGGTTCAGTCTCGAAATGCTCCAAGCTGAAAATTGCTTACAGATTCAGTGTCCCCACGCTCATCAGAAAAATACGTATTCCAATCGACGGCCATAACGCCGTCCACAACGACAAATCCGGTGCAGTAGTCATCAATATTCAGCTCCTTACAAACATGAAGAATCTCCTCCTGCACCTCGTCCTTCGGATCGGGAATGTCAAACGGTTTGCTCTGAATTGCTTCATCCACCATCAAAACGTTTTCAATACTGAGATTACGGTGCTGGTAGTTCTTCTGGCACATGTTGTAATAACCTCAATGAGATTTTAGCTATAAATTTTAACTCCGAACCATCAACTCACCTAGATGTGCATCAAGAACTGCCCGAATCAAAGACAGCAAATCCTTGGCAGATACAAGGGAATGGCCCGGAAACGCGTCCATCCGGCGCCAAAGAGAACGATAATCTGGTTTCTCTGTGGGCTCGTCGAATAGGTTCCATCGAAAGTCATCCAGATTTTCAGAGGGAGACGGAAGGAAAAGATGGTTTGTAGTTGGACAGCCCTTTTCATGATGACGGACCGAGGAGAAGTGTTCCGGTATGCCATACATGCCTCCACAGTCCCGAAGAAGCCTCAGCTCAAAATCCGAGTTGTGTTGGCCGCTATCTGGTATCCAGGAGAAAGTCATGACGGCCGAATCACCAGGTTTCAGCGTAGGCGGGAGATAATCGGTATTTTGAGGTTCATTGAGCAATGGATCATCGGACGCGACTGTAAAGCAAGTAAGAATTGGAACTCACAGATTGAGTAAAAGCTCACCATGATCTTCACTTGCTTTACTCATTTTACTCTTCCGTTCGGAAAAAGTTCTTGAAACCTCGACGGAGGTCAAAGTGGTCAGATACGTTTTGTACGTCGTACGAGCGCTAAAGGACCCGATTAACGACTCGGGCTTGTGACTTGCACATGATCCAATTCTGGACGCGTTTTGTTCTGATCTTCAAAGATCCGGAACCCACCCAAACAGGTCGCTTGGGTTTTACCCTAGACTTTATAACATTTCTGCGACCAGCTGAACTCTCAGTTGCTGCAACGCTTCGAGGATATAAACGCGTCCGCGCCAAGTTTTCTTTTGAGGTATGCAACCGTGTCAGTGGGTATGTTTTCAGGCTAAAAACGTTCGTTCAACGCGTTGCAGAGATCAGAGCCCCAACCACGCCTTAAGCAATACAACTGAGCGTGGAACGGACTATCTTGTTGAGCATGCTAACTCGGAGATAATACTCTCAAATAGGCTTCCGCTGCCATACTCCTCTTTCCTCGAATTAGCTTTTCGACCGTGACCTAGACCTGGCTGGATTACATAGAAAGTACCCGGTTTCCGAACATTGGCTCTTTTGCCCATAGATATGTATATGCCAACGTCATGGTTTACCTAGACAATTGAACATAGTCATGGCAAGCTTCGCGATGTCAATCGTTTCCCTATGGTGCGAGGCACAAAGAGTCTAGAGAGTCCGTTTAATTCCTTGATAGGGATATCTAACTCTGTATACACCGATAGACAGTATCATCCATCAAGATTAGTTTGTTGATGTAGCAGTAAGATAAGGTGACTATTCACTAAAGTCTCATAATCCGCTGCAGGAGGAGTGTTTGGCTGTTTCTTTTTCTACTCAGCTCTTGAAGTACTTCAGAAGTGAACACTGGCTTCACAGTAGCCTTCATGTTTATAATTGACATAGGAGTCCCACTGACTCATGCACCGCGAGCAGCTACACCATATATCAACTTTGCCTTTATTTGAGGATTTATATTGCAAAAGCCAGGATATATGTTTACTAGTAATAGCTAGCTGCCATGGCCACACATCAAGTCCATAGCCACGCCGTATCAAGTCCATCGCCCCACGCAATAAGATGAAAATAGTTTAATTGTTTGATGGGGACTTCAACTGTTGCCCAGGGTAGTATCATCCTCCCTCAAGGAACGGGGAGAATCTGGATGTTGTCCGTGACCATGATACCGTACATATTTGAGTCGGAAAGGTTGTATCGCCCAGTCATATACTTGCTTTCTTCCTTCCTTCCTCATATCACGTTCAACAATGTCCAAGTCTGGTGTGTCAGATTCTGGATCATTCACTCCAAGACCGATGCGAATCACAATGAGCATAGATGCTATGGCCTGTCAAACCATCGAGAGGATGAGAATCTGAGATCTGTCAATGAATCTAGTGCACTTACGACGGTTTGAGTCAAAATGCATGGGTTTAGAATGACATACACATAAACAGCGAAACCAAAATTGAACTTGACTTGGGGGTCGTAGAATATGGCGGGATACACCAACAAGAGCATCAGTGGGACGATGACGGCAGACTCCAAACTGGAGATTCCATTTAAAAGGCGATGAACGAAAGCAATTATCAACCACAGATGTACTTACATGATTCCGAGAAGACTTTGTACACCTGATTGATCACCTCCGGGAAGAAGTTGGTTGACTCTTTTATTCATCCATCGCAGTCTACCAGCTGAAGCCAAGAAAAGACTGAATGAGAACCCTCTTCTGGACGCGGAGATTTACTTGCCAATCAGTCCGGTCAAGACAACATTTTCAACGAGTTCAAGAGCCATAAAGGACGCATCCGTCCATGCTATGGCAACGCCTGCTGATTTTGATATCATAAAACCTACCCAGACCGCTATGAAGTTAAGATTTATCGATATCCATTGGTGGTTCATGGCACAACAGTATTGGAACCCTCACCAACAACACCTAGCAGGCCCAGAATGGGAAGAACAATGACACTTTTTCTTGAGTTCCAAAGGCGGTAACATCGATGTATCTACTCCACTGAACTCAATCAAGATCTTCATGAAACTACTTCTACTTACCAGTATAATATCCCCAAGCACCCTATAAGATGGGTAACTTGAGTCAGATATCCTCTGATCTCAACTAACTTGTAGATCCATACCCGGCAGCAAAATAAACATAATCTAATGCTATTGCAATATTCTTGATTTCAGTCTGCCCCAAAAAGTCTACAGTCGCTATCGGCAGTGCAGGCACCCCTGAGGAAGCCGCAGCTATCCTGAAGAATGTATCGAGTATGACGGAGGCAGTAGAAAACCCAAAGAACAAGAGAACTGCGATGATGTAGAGCCTTCCAGGTACATATTTTCTTTGGAAAATGTGTATGCTGATACCAAAGAAGGTTATAGAAACACCTGGTGATAAACTCTCTGAGATGGGTCCCAAAGCTTGGGAAAGAATGAAGAAGATTACCGTACAATAACAAGTTAACCTGCAGGTAAAATAAAAATAAACAGACCGTGAGGTTAATTCTAGAAATAAGGTTGACTGTCAGAACCAAAATGCTCACTGCTACTGGTATCACAACGGTCGCAGAAAGAATAAGTTTAAAGCCATCTGCAAGTGTGCAGATGGCATCCGCTTGGCACGCCGACATCTGAGTAGAGACCGACCTGGACGTGGGTCAGAGACTGAGTAAACTACAGGCCTGGTCGTGAGGCCTCTGAGTGGTCTCGAGGGGGGCATTTATATCCGATGTCTCTGTCAAGCTGTGCCCCATCTGTCTATCTGAATCAGAATCAAAGTTTCGGCGTGAATCAGTTGCCTGCTATCGGCAAGACCATGCACCGAGATCGGCGACCAGCTGGCAGAGTAACCCCGGAACCGGCACGAAACACTAATTCAACGATGACTACTGCGCTCACTGTGTAAAAGTTCTCCAGAAGGCCAGAAATTGGCTCAACTTGCTCAGGCATAGCGGGGGACCGGCATCGTGGAATAACCTACATTCAGGTGGTAGTTCTGCAGGAAGACTTCGATCTGGATGGCACCTCAGATCTCAGAGACGGAGGATGTTTCTGGGAATAGTAGGAACAAATCGGCGTCCGAAGTCCCAAAATATCTTCGGAAGAGAATATCAATATCAAGCCATATAACAACGCTGTCAAGATGATCAAGACCGATTTGTTGGCATAGACAGCCGTCTAACTCGTGTATGAAGCGCTGATGCGAAAAAAAAGAAGATTTTTTTGTCTCATCCAGCGAAATGATCGATATATCCAATCGTTCGCTGTTGTCCTGTCCTCAACATTTACACTACAAACGTGACACTATGTAAGTATGTAGGGGCTGGTCTCTAAGATGCAGAAAGCGACCGTTCAACACTCCATTATCTGTTCACATTCAACATACTGTATATAGTCTACATTCGTTAAGAGAGATACTTGCGAGCGACCTTCATAAAGGACAACAATCCACGGTCTGCAATCGCACGGAAACAATCAATGTTATTTCCCTGGTATTAAACTATCTCATCCCATTTAGGCTCCAGCGCTTGAAGTAATTTGTGCCACCACTCTCGTAGAAACGACCGAGCTTGCGCCAAAACTTACCATAATCCTCTGCGTTCATGGTAAAAGTTGCTGAGTCTCTCATATTAACATCTCCAGCGATACGCTCACGCAAACCTTCAAGAAGTTCTGGGTACGTTGATGGATCCTATGGAGGTGAGGCATGGAAGACGCATGCCCAGTGCGTAACAAAAAAGAATGAGTAGTAATCATTGACGGGGGAATGTATATACAGCTTCGAGGAAATGAATTCGGCAGTACCCTACAAAGGACCACTTCTCAAAATGTACAGTATCTGGAAGAGTCCTTACGGATTTGGTGCCGGCATGTTCCTCAGTGAAATACATATTCCAATCGACGGCCATATCGCCATCAATGACAAATCCTGTGCACTGGTCATCGATCTCCAACTCCCTACAAACACGAAGAATCTCCTCCTGCACTTCGTTCTTCGTCGAACGGATTGCTCCTGATTGGTTCATCCACCATTTGAATCTTCCCAATACTGAGATCGAGACACCGGTAGCTACTTTGGCACATGTTGTAATAACCTGAACTGAGTCGTCAGTTGTAGATTCCAGCTCAGTATCTCCAGCTTACCTATATGTGCGTGAAGAACTGCTCGAGTCAATGACGGTAGATCCTTAGCAGATACAAGGGAATGACCGGCAAACGCAGCCGCCCGGCCTCGAAGAGACCGAGAATCCGGTTCTTCCTCTGACTCGTGGAATACGTCCCATCGAAAATCATCCGGATTGTCAAAAGGAGATGGAAGAAAAAGATGATTCGTAGTCGGGCAGCCATTCTGGTGGTAAGCGCGGAATGAGTAGAAATGCTCTGGTACTCCAAACATGCCATCACAATCACGAAAAAGCCGAGGTTCATTGAGCAAGCTATTTGGACCTCTATCTGGAATCCAAGAGAATTTCATTACGGAAAGATCGCCAGGCTTTTGGATACGTTGAAACGGCAGAAACCAATCAGTAACCTGAGGCATATCGAGCGATTCATCGCTAGCCTGATTTCGAAAGATAAGAATGGACGCAGCTGTGAAATAAATGAGAATTGGAACGTACTGTACGTACAGAATGAGGGGAAGTCAACCTTTCTCATTATCTTTATCCGTGACCTTCACTTGAACGGTTCTGCTTGCATTGGGGCGCGGATGAAAATCTTGACGAGCATGCAACATGAAGGCAGTAATTGAAGACTCGAACGAGGTATACATTGCGTGTCAAACGCGGGCACATGACGCAGCCCCGTCCTCAACACTTACGCTACACAAGCGATATATCATACTATGTATGTAGGGGTAGGTCTCTGACGTGTAGAAAGCGTCCGTTCAACACTCCAGCACACATATGTACAGATTCGACGTGTATATGTAGTCTAGATTCGTTAAGAGATATATTTCCTAGCAATCTTCAAAAAGGACAACAGCCCACGGTCCGCAATCGCACGAAAAGAATCGATGTTATTTCCGTGAGATGCAGCCATCTTTCTCCATTCAGGCTCCAGCTTCTGAAGCGTACGATTCCACTCTCGTAAAAACGACTGAGCTTGCACTAAAAATGCACCATAATCGTCTACCTCCATGTCAGCGTCACTGGTGATAGTAAAAGTTGCGGAGGTTCTCGCATTGACGTCTCCACCGATACGCTCGCGCAACATCTGAAGAATCCTTGGGCGTTTGGGTGAATCTTCTGGGGACAGGGCGTGAAAGGCGCATGCCCATTGCGTAACGAAAAAGAATGAATAGTAGTCATCGAGGGGCGAATGCATATGATCTTCCAGCTCTGGATATAGTAACGCCGTAGACATGAATTCCGCAGTACCCTGAAAAGCGATCAGTCTCGAGATATACAATACTTGGAAAACTCAGACTCAGGACTCTTACAGATTTAGTGCCAACATGCTCCTCAGTGAAATACGTATTCCAATCAACAGCCATATCGCCATCAATGACAAATCCCGTGCACTGATCATCGATCTTCAATTCCTTACAAACACGAAGAATCTCCTCCTGCACTTCGTTCTTCGGATTGGGGATATTGAATGGTTCGCTCTTCACCGGTTCATCCACCATCAGCACGTTTCCAATACTGAGGTCGCGGTGTTGATAGTTTTTCTGGCACATATTGTAGTAACCTCAATGGAACGTCAGCCAGTCCGGAACATAAGCTCGAGCGTACAACCTCACCTAGATGTGCGTGAAGAACTGCCCGAATCAACGACGGTAGATCCTTGGCAGACACGAGGGAATGGCCAGCAAACGCAATTACATGACCCAAAAGAGAACGATATTCGGGGTTCTCCGGTAGTTCACGGAATAAGTTCCATCGAAAGTCATCCGGATTCTCAGAGGGAGATGGAAGTAAAAGATGATTCGTAGTCGGGCAGCCATTCTGGTGGTGAGCACGGAATGAGTAGAAATGTTTTGGTACGCCAAACATGCCCCCACAATCACGAAGAAGTCGAGGCTCGATAAGCACATAGTTCAGACCTCTACCTGGAATCCAAGATAGTTTCACGGCGGCAAAGTCCCCAGCATCAAGGCGAAGTTGATTCGGCGGAGCCCAAACGATCTCCTGCTCCACCTTGAGCAGTTCATATCCCAATGCCCGATTTCGCGAGATCACAAGGGATAAGACTAAAAAGCGAGTTAGAACGGAACGCACGGATTTAAAAGAAACTGACCTCTCTCGTTGTCCGTACGCGGCACCTTCACCTGAGAGTTCTTTGAAGCACCTTTACTCGGGTCTGAGCGACGCTGGTCATTGCGGCCGCTCCCCTGAGATGACTTCTTCCCTTGTAGCTCCGCAACCCTATTGCTCTGCTGTGACGACCTCTTCCCGTCTATTCCCGACTTCTTGCTCCGCTGCGAATCGCTCTTGTGTTGAATCCTCAGCGAACGTCGCAGTCCCTTGGTTTGCGTATCTGGCGCGAGATCTTCAGTAGGCTTTGAACCGGATGCAGCAGGAACGTGGACGTAGTAAACACGAGGAGCACGACCGCGGACACAGGAGCTATTGTGAAGAATACGAACTATATCAACGGCGGCGTCAGATCGAGGAAGGTAGAGCTGGGCTTCATTGCACCATGCAGGGAATCCAGCACTAGCGCGAGTTTTCCAGGTGAGGATAGAGAATAGCACAAGGACAAAGTGCTTTTGGCCTTCGACGCTGGTGAGTTCCAGCGGCTGTGAAGCTGTAAGACCTGCACGATGGTAAACCAGAAACCGCAGCAAACGCTTTTGATGATCGTAGCCCATAACCAACACGAACTGCCGTAGCGGGCTGGCACTGAACATACAGCGAGCGTAAGTTCCAGCCTGAAGGACCAATGTCGACCAAACTTCCTTGACTTCGACAGGAATGACCATCTCGTTCTCCCCTTCGACCGGCGGACTCCAAAAGAGTGAGTCCGGTGTCTCTTCCCCGAGCACTCCCGCAATATCAGGTTTGAGCGGGTGCGCGCCATCAATTCCATCCTTCATTTGTTTATCCCAGACATGAAATTTGAGTGCCTTGTGAATCGCTCTACTACCTTCCTGTCCTAATCCGACCATACACGAAGCGAAACCTCCGTTAAGAAAGTCAACCAATCCGGAATAATGAGCCCTCTCAGAAGAACCCTTAGGATGATCGAGACCCGCGTCCAACTTTTGCTTGACAAAGTGATCCTGGGCCTTTTTAATTTTGACTTTGAGATTGTCGATGTCGATGTAATAGTTGTCAAGCTCGTCGATAGTGTGTTCTGTGAAAAGTGGAGCCGATTCCTTCCTCGTCTTCGCTGAAAGCGCCTTCGCGAGCCGTTCTGCGGGGAATTCCCAGGTTTGACCTCCAAGCTCGGAGGACATGTCATCGATCAGGCTCGACTGAGATGCAGGCTTTGTGCTGGAGTCATGGCTGGGCGTACTGGATGTGGACTTGCGCCGAGGCGTAGAGGACAGTGATGACATGAGAGGTCCATGAGTGTGGGCGCTGAAAGGCGCTAAAAGGCGCCAGAAGTTGGATCTTTGAACTTTTCCCAAGACCAGAACGTGACCTTCAAATGCACGTGATTTTATCCTCCACGCGCATCGCGTAGCGCGTTTGATCCGGATCCGCGTCGCGCGATTCGAAAGTTTATGCTCAAATTTTTCAAGTGAGTCTCTTAGATTCTGCCGATATCCCGTACCCTACCCCTATGACAATTTTAAGACCAGCTGAACTGGTTGCTCCAACGTTTCGAGGATACACTGAACGCGTTCGCACCGAGCGTTCCATTAGGGCTTGCGACCGTATGCTGTGGAAAAGTGGACAAAAATCACACCGCGATTTTTGTTCCAGAGTGCACCTTGTGATTAAGCACGTGCGCGCACAGACAGATTGCGCGCGCACGTGACTGAGCTCAGTCATGCGATCAGAGCAACAAACACCTACAGGTGACCCTACCCCAGCTATGCGACCAGCCCGCCGAAAAAGAAAAACCCTGAAGGTTCATGTATCTGACAATCAAATGTAATCTATGTATTGCTGATTTTTCTACATGAATTTACATGGTATAGTTTATTTTCTCCGTTGAGTCGAAGCAAAATTCAAATAGCCGGAAAATATTTCAGGCAGTGTTGGCTTGGAAATTCCTGTGACTCAACCCGTCTCTCGTTCCTTCTTCTTCACTCATGGGGGGCTGCAGGTTCCATTCCGAGGACACTGGTCTGCAATGCGATTGCACTGGCTTTGAAGACAACTCGGAGGATTCAAAATGTATTCTGTGCGATCACTCAGAAAAAGTCCACTATGGATCCACTGAATCTTCATCCACATTGAGCTACAAAAAAGCTGCTCAAACCCATGAATTGCTCAA
>KN834760.1:999646-1062055 GCA_000827265.1 Collybiopsis luxurians FD-317 M1 | reverse complement strand
ATTAATGAACTGTCCTTGTTTCTCTTCTCGCATCTGTCGCATGACCACATGCTCCATACCTTTTATTCTCGTAGCTGTCACCTAGCTATTGTCTTCCAGTAGCATTAGTTTCTCGTCTTATCCTCCAGTAGCATTAGTCTCTCTTACAGCTTACTACAGTATATATACCTACCACCTTTAACCTGAGTCCCTATCTTGACCTCTCTGTCGATTGGGACCAGGTGAGTATCCTGCTTGTACCAGTAGACTATTTAATTAACTCTGTCGATTGGGACCAGACTCTGCCTAAACTGATTACCGTGTTCTTGAAAGCCACTCCGCTGTAAACCGCTTCGTGACATTATGTAAAATCCATGAGTCCTCTATTCAATTGTGGACCTTACAATCTACAAGTGAATAATGACTGAACCATTTTCAGACAGTGTTTTATAAACATTACCATTTACCAGTTAACAAAGATTGGTAGTTTACACAAATTATGTAAATCCATGAGCCCTCTATTCAATTGTGGACCTTACAATTTACCAGTGAACAGTGACTGATAGTTTACACAGTGTATAGAAGATCTGTCAGTCCTCCAATCAGCTTTTGACATTACCATTCACCAATGAATAACAGTTGACAGTTTGCACAAAGAGTGATAAACCCAAATACTTCAGTCCTCTGATTAATTTTTGACACTGTTGTTTACCAATGAACAATGGTTGATGGTTTGCACAAAGTATGGCACATCCACCAGTCCTCCAATCAAAATTGACAGTGAATATTGCATTTAGCATGGCAATTCCTGGCCAGCAGGGTATATAAACCCATACCTGTTGGCATTTGCTTCACCCAACAACACTTCTGTCCTACCAGTATCCCTCATTATGACTGATATCTCCTCTTCTACAATTGATGCTATCATCACTGCCATCCAAGCACATGCTCAGAATGTTCAGAGTGTATATTTTTCCAACAATCCTGCATCTAGTGCCTGAGAACTGTGTTGCAGCATGCAATGCTATTCTGGTCACCGTTGCCTCCACCCTCACAGCAAGCTCCTCTGGCTCTGCTCAGGGTGCAAGTACCCCTGGTACATCTGGTATGCCTGGTATGCCTGACTCATTGCCTACGTTTTCAACTGCATTGCACTAACTGTCTTGCTAACTGACAGAAGTTTGCCAAGCCTGTGTGTGCCCTCATGGGTTGACTGTTGCAGCTTCTCCAGTAACTCCAGCTGTAGCTTTAGCTCCTGCAGCAGGAACTCCACTTGTAGCTCCAGCTCCTGCTGCAGGTACTGCATTCTATGCAGTTCTTGTTGAACATGCCACTGGCATTTTTTCTAGCCTGTAAGTTACTAAAGCCTGCAACATACTTTACCTGAGCTCTGATGCATTCATCTAGTGCTCTTGTTCAAGCACTCACTACCAGGGTTTCTGGAAATATGTACTACAAGTTTAACTCCTGTGATGAAGCTGAGGGAGCATATGCCAAAGCTGAGAGATTGGGTCTTGTACATACAGCCAACTAGGATTAGATATGGTGCTGGCCAGCTTGGTCATCTCTAGCTATATGTCATAACAGTTTGACATGTTGAAATCTCATTCAGAGCAAATGCTCTTCAAATATCAGCCCTTAGAATCAAAAATCTCTATAAGCGATAAAGTTTGCAGGGGTACAAAGGTTAGATTGACCCTGATAAACAAGACTATGCCTTGAAATGTGATATGTAAGTCACAGTATAATAGGCATGTAAGAGAAACAATAATAATACCACCTTCCATCTTCAATCTTCAATGGTGCTGCCTAAATGGCCGGTACCTGATCAATTTCTCACTTGGCACTTATGGCCGTTGTCTTCCACACAGGCAAAAGGAGGGAATGGGTGAGTTTTCCATTCCATTAACTGTGCCACTCCCCTTTTTGTTCAGCTGCACAAAGGAGCCTGTCACCAACTCCCACCATGGAGCAGGTAGCAGAGGTCTTTTGCAACAATTGATTCCCCCACATCTCTCCTGAATGCTGCCAACTCCCACCAAGGAGCAGGCAGCACAGGCTTCCCCTCCTGCCTACACATCATTTTTATGCTGCCATCTTGAAGACTGATGCAGCCCTTAGTGCTTACCAGGGCTCAATTGAAGCACACACATTGCCCAGAACCTGCAAATTCTGGTCTGTTCAGGTGGCTTACAGCTTTTAAACTGGGATGGTCAGTAAGAGCAAGTTTTTTACCTCTTTCCATGCCAAACACTGATGCTTTGAAACCAGATTGTGCATTGTCTTTGTTGACTGCGAGGACCACATTGTCCTTGTTTTGGGTGGGGTTCTGCCAGGTGCTCAAGGCCCTGAATGGGACAGAGTCTCCATGTGTCTCATGGATGCCATCAAAACCTGCACCAATGGGAGTACCTTTACAAAGAAAGAAGTAAAACATGGACAAGGGGATTTTATGGTGTGAGTAACAGGTGTTGGTTATGGAAGTGGAAGAGACAGGCCAGGAAACTTTTTGCATATTGGGGAATGTGAACAAAGAAGCCATGTACTACCTAATGCACACCAAAGAGATGGAGCACATTGTGGGATGGACCAATAGTAAGTTATTTTCCAGCCTAAGCATGATCAACGCTTAAACAATTACAGCTCTGTTTAATGCATACGCATGCAAGATTTATGTCGACTGCACTAACACTTTACATGAGCACCTACTCTGTAATCCCCACCTCCACCCTCCATCTTTGAACACTGCATTTGCAGCCACAACAGTCAATTTTGGTCTGCAATCTACTTCTAAATGACACCGGGATGCAGGAAACCAATCCAATGGATGGTGTGCAGTCACCTCTGCTGGGAAGTTCAATCCTGACACAGGTGGACACCTCATCCTATGGGATCTTCAATACATCATTTGCTTCCCCCCTGGGGCTACTATCCTGTTCCCCTCTGCTCTCATCACCCACTCAAATGCTCTTGTCAGCCCAGGTGAAACATGCTATTCAATTGTACAATACTCCTCTGGCAGTTTATTTCAGTGACATTACAATGGCTGGTGCTCAGATAAAGTCTAGTTTGCTCAGGCTACAAGTGAGCAAAAAGAGAAGTGTGAAGAGGAAAGGAAAACTCGGTGGAAGGAGAAGTTGGAGAATTTTACAAAATAGACAGATTTGTTGAATGGTAACTGGGATATGGACACAAATGGACTCAAAGGAGAGCCCCCAGGAAAGCAATAATGGTATACATAAGTACATGTAGAATACAGTACACAGCTCTTCGTGATTGATCTCTGCTTTTTGCACCTTCAATTCTGCTATTCAATGTGCAATGATGGTCTTTTGAGAATGTGTAAATTAGTTCCCAGCCAGGCCGAGGTATTCAGCCTTCTGTTGCCTTGAAGAACCATTGACTGAGAATCATTCCCAGGTTTTTGACAACCACGGTGACCAAAGACTGTTCACAAACTTTTGGTAAATTGATGGCCAAATTGTGGACAGCCTTTGGTGAATTGATAGCCGCAGGTGCCAGGCACCACATGTTTGTGAATACATTCATGAAAATCCTTTGGTGAGTTGGTGTTCACAAACCTCTGGTAAACTTTAGGGCTGCAGCGACTGATCAACCAAGGCTTTCACAAATCTTTGGTAAATGCAATGGTGCCAGCAATGGGTTTACAACCCTTTGGTAAATGCAGCAGTAATGGCAAAGGATTCACAAAGCTTTGGTAAATGCAATGGTGATGGTGATTGATTCACAAAGCTTTGGCAGCTCTGGTAATTGATTCACAAGATTTTGACAACCTCAATGGCTAATCTGCCATGGATTTGCCGAGAATAGAAATGGAAACTAATTGCCAAATGTTTGTGAGGAGTGTTGATTCTGGGCCAATGCAGCGGCCCTTTTATTTGACTAACCTTCCTCTCCTTCATTTCATTTACATCCCTGTCATCTCAGTCCCTACTTCCTAGCTATTCTCTCCTTGCAATGCCCCCCTTTGTGTACAACTATAAGCGGGTCATACATTCTTCCTCAGGTCCTTCAGTTTATGGTTTGAACAGCTGCTGAAGCTTCAAATGGTTTTAACACCAGCCCCCCTGAGCTGGAATGCTTGCCCTTGGACACTCAGATTGAGGTCATTGGATACATTGCATTTATACACACTGGTATGGATGATCAAGAACTTTATGGAGCCAGAATGAGGGAGGAAGCTCAGGATACCATTGCAGAGGCAGTAAAGATCTTGCTGAGGGTTACAGATGGTTTAGGTGTGGTTGAAAGGTGAGTGTCACTGCACACAGTCATCTCCTGCTGACTTGCGTAAACTGGGCATACAGGTGGCTGCCCTTGAACCAAGTAGATCTGGAGTACCTGCGCAGGTTCACTGATGGCGAGTATGCTGATATCAAATTCAGCAGAGTAGAGCGGGTAATCTGTTCTCGCAAGACCCCCTTCAGGGACCAATATTTGGTTATTGTTGAAAGCGATGGCCATATCCTGCGCAGGTATAGTTAAATTCCCATTTTAGTAACTATCCTGACTCACAGTGCTTTTACCCAGCTGGCAACCTTGGTACCTCATCCCCTATGCCGCTCTTGCACAGTGGTGGAATGACAATGCCTGTTTTTGGGTACTAGGCTACCGAGGTAGTGGTGCTGATGACATGACCCAAACAAGTATTGATGATGCAGAGGAAATCTCAGTTGGTGTAGAGCACAGGGAATATGCCAGAGAGTTGTAAGGCCGGTATGACTTTGTTCGAAATGCCAATGCTCATTCTGTTGGTAGCTGGGCTGATTCTGCAGATGTTTCCCCTGAGAAAATTGAAGATTTTGAGGAACTGGACATCAACAATTGCCTCAATATCAAGTACACTGCTACCAAGGTCCTTGGCAAGAGAGTCCATGCCCACAGATTGGGCACAGAATACCTGGCTTTAGTTGGGCATAGAGGATTGCATTATGACTCATAAGCTCCATCCTACCTTTTTCAAATGCTTATCCACTCACATTGGCATAAAGTTGGCAACTGGCATTTCTTATTCCCCATGGAATTCTCAAGACTTACCTCAAGTGGAGGGCACAAAGCAGGACAGGAGATGAAATTGCAATGGTGGACACAAATATAGCAGGTAGGACTGGAGGCGCAATAGTGGATGTAGACATGGCAGGTACTGGCTCAAAAAGTGATCCATATGTGGTAGACAATTAGTTGATTGAAAATGCCTTTTTCATGCCTGCTTTATCTTCTAGTACCCCCCTATTCAGCATGCTCCATGCATCAACTATTTGTCACATATGGTAGTCTTTTGAACAAGTATTTGGCAATGTTTATACAAGCCTCCATTCCATCATTCAAACCATCCTTGACTCTGTTCAATGATCTTTGCCATGCCTTTCTGCAACTCATGGGAGGAGACTGATACAGGCTTTGCCAAAGATAGCCCTACCTCTGTCCTTGTAAGATCTTTTTGTACCCTTGTTTACTTGAGCTGGAACATTCTTCGCAGCTATCGGATGAGCTTCAAACCAAACTTTGTACCAAGTTTTTATGGCATTTTATCCCAACATACTGGATGGTGTGGGGTATGGAGTTCAAAAAGTATTTTATGAAGCTCGTGGTCCCAATTTATGCAGCTCATTGGCCAGAGGATGTCACTTGTGGATTGAAGAAGACCCAGCACACCTGTCTTTCAAAGCATGTGGTTTCTCCAGATTATATCGATACTAGCGATTGGAGTCAGAAAGCTATGCCACCATGGTACAATAGTAAGGATCAGGATAAAGCCTTGGAACAAAATAGGCTTGTTCGAGCAATGCTCTACAGTTTTTACAAGGTGAGTCTCATTGCCACTGAAACCCTGGTTGTCTCTGATAATTTCAAGGATAACAATCTGGCTTATAAGCACTCTCTTGCCCAATGTACAAAGGAAGAGGCCTGTCAAGTGCAGCTTGGATTGAACAGGGTATGTTCAGTTTTCAAGCTATCGCTCAAGGACTGACACCTTTGTTAGGCTGTTCAAAATTTTTTTGAGAAAGCTATCAAAGAGGCCTCCCCATACATTAAGTCCTACAGCCTACCCCCTTTGCGCTGGAAAATATCCCTTTATGGGGGTATTTTCTTATGAGCAGTACACAACCTTCTGCCACAATCCTTCCATTGGGAGCATTGAATCTGGTCACATTACTGTTATCTTGTTCATCCACCAGAAGGTAAAAGTGCCAGGGAAATTGTATGGGAATACCCATGTATTGCTGCAAATTCTGACTGCACAGAGAAAGACAATGTGGTAGAACTGGATCCTTGGGAGCCATGGCGGGAAAATATCTTGTTCTAAACATACTTATACAGGCCAGGCTGTAATGCTAAGGCCAATTATATATGTATTCTTAACTTTGACTGCCTTTACTAGAAGTGTCTGGCCAGCATATGAATTGTCTTCTCAAGTTGTAAACCCCACTGAGTTTGCCATAGATTTTAAGCCCCATGGGTTGTGATTTCACCAAATGCACCATTACGTTGTTCACTTGCCAAATGTCAACAGTCAATTGGAGACGTTCACAAACATCTGAGAAAATTCTGGAGTCAGCA
Source organism: Collybiopsis luxurians FD-317 M1 (assembly GCA_000827265.1). NCBI lineage: Eukaryota > Fungi > Basidiomycota > Agaricomycetes > Agaricales > Omphalotaceae > Collybiopsis > Collybiopsis luxurians. The sequence continues at coordinate 1,055,494 of KN834760.1, read as the reverse complement.
AATGGCCAATGAAATTATGTTGAGAAACCAGGCTCATTGGCCATCTCGTCTCTATTCTCTATCATGCTGCAGCAAAAAACATTGCCAGAGGGGATCCATACCTCCATACACAAATCCAAGCAATGCGAGACACAGGCTGTAAACCATCACTATACTGCAATATCGTCTAACACCCGTTCCTGAACATTCTCAGTTCCTGTCCATGCGAAATCATGAGTGAGGCTGCAAACATCCATGCCTGCAGAGCCGCATGCATCTGAAGCCAGTTCCAAGCTCATCAATGAGAAAATTGACTTGTTATTCCTTGACAGTTCTGATAATGCATTTACTTATACTTTCTCCTGACCAGATGCAGCTGAGCTGTTTGAAGGAGAGGCTGCTGTGTTTTCTAAACCTGACAAGACCCAACTGAATGTAGGTTAATTGACCTCATTTTATTAGCTGAACTGTACCCTGAATGCAAGTTTTCTGGGGTCTTTAAAGGCGTTGAAAGAATGGGAGCTTGAAATTCCTTCATTCTTGTGTGAGATGCTTCGCAATGAAGGCTTGGAGAATGCAATCAATAGCAACTTGGGCTGCCCTTGTGATTGTGTTGCGTGGACACAGGAACCACATCAGTTGTACAGATGTGTGGACTGTTTTGAACCCATTCTATGATGTAAGGATTGTCTTCTGTGGAATCATGAATCAAATCCTTTCCACACAATTGAGGTACACCATTTCCTATAACTAAGATTATACACTGTTCTAACAGCAACACTTGTAGCCTTGGACAGGGAGGTACTTCAAAAAGACAAGCCTTTATGACCTTGGGCTTGTTCTCCATCTGGGCCACTCTTCGACACTGCCATGCCTTGCACCTTCAAAGGTCCAGGCATTCACTGTGATCAATATCAACTGCATACACTGCACAACAGTTTGTTTTTGCAGGTGCTCTAAAGCAATTCTGGATCACTATCAACTGCTACATGCTCGCCTTTACGCAGCTACCCTCACAGCCCCTCAAATGGCAGCTACATTCAGATTCCTGGAGCTCTTCCAGATGTTAAGCTTCATGTCAAAGGTCTGCCTGCCTTTATTTGGCCTCTGTACTCCAAAACTCATAGAATGATGGGTCAGGTGTCTGCATCAGAATACTATTCCGCTCTGGAATGAATGACAGACAATACAGGAACCAATGTACCCAAGGTAGGTTTATTTTATTAGAATACAGTTCATGTGCTGAATTTGACAACAGAGTTGATCTCATGAGGTATTATGAATGATTTGTGAATGGCGCCACCTCCGGGTCCTAAAGAGGTCTGGAATTGGGTATGATGGAGTAAATAACAATGTGTCTGGGGTATTGGCAGTAAAATGCCCAGCGTGCCCTCATGTTGGTTTAAACATACCTACAAATTGGTGGCAGGACTCAGCAAAGATGTACATACTCAATCTTATGACTTATGCACATTCTGGTTTCTATATATCTTCTAGATGGCTGCATAAAGTTTTCTTTGCCCTTGATGTGAACTTTTGGTTGACAAGGTTCAGTGTTTCAAGTGAGGAATGGGATCCAGCATTGAACAAAGGCAGAGCATACATGGTAGATGATTGTGTGCTTCAACAGCATATTGCCACATTTCAAGGTCACTGGCCCCCTGAAAAATTGGACTGCAGTGACCATGATGCCATAAAGCTTGCTAATCATCAGGGGGATCATAATCTAGCTACTACAGGCTTGGCTCTTGCTACTTGCACCAGGCATGACTCAATACATGCTCACTCTGGTGTAGATTTACAGCTAGGAGAGGAGTAGGTGCATGGCTTCCACAGATACATCCACTTTACTGACCATGTACTACAAGTATATTCTTATGGATTTTTCCCTGTTATCAAGTATTAAGAGCTTTCCAAACCTACTGGTTACTATCTCCTATGACATCATGTGCCAGTATTTGAAGAAGTTGTACCAGCGCATTGCTTCATACCCTCCAATTCTCCACACACCCACTCCATTTCCACGATATCAGCTGCTTGTTCCAAAGTTTCATTTAGCAGTGCATAAACAGGATTGTATTTGGTCCTTTTCATATAATTATGCAATGGGTGTTGGCCACACCAACGGTGAGGGTGTTGAACGTAACTGGTCCACTCAAAATGCACTGTCAGGAAGCACAAAGAAGATGGGGCCGGGAAGCCATCGTGATACCTTAGATGATCATTTTGGGGACCATAATTGGTGCAAAACAATTTCCCTAGGTAAGTACTCTTTCTGGTTTATGATGTCCAGAAGTTCAGCTTCACCCCTTCAGCTACACTCTTCTACTACAGATCACTTGAGGCTATCAAGATGCGGCCTAAAATGGTGACTGCCTATCAAGATGCCTCTGAGGGCCTTTATGAATATACTAAAGTATGCTGGTGCACTATGGTGATGGAATGGGAGCAGGATCCAGATAGAAAAAAGCAAAATCCATATGAGCCTAAGGTCAGAGGTATGTACTCAGACTTGCTATGAGTAGTGCAGCAGCTGACCCAAAAACTAGAATATACACTGCATCAAATTTGCCTTGAACTTGCACAAGAGGATGGAGAGCTCATCTGCAGTGATTTAGCTGCTCAAGCACTGAGCTCCCAGATCACTCGAACTCAGCTCATAAGCCAGGGCCTAGAGCTGGAAGAGCAGCAGTGAGCCATTTATTTGGATTGAAATCACCGACTAATCAAGATATTGCCTCTAGGAGACGTCTTTGGTACAATATAGCCCATCTTGGCACTGGAGCTACTTCACTTGCTCAGACTAAGATCACAGAGTGAGCCAACAACCTTCATCAGAAGATTAATGTGTTTGCAGAGGTACAGGCTCTGCATATGCCTGTTACAGTGATTATTCAGCAGCAGCAACAACAGCATCCACAAAATACAGCTCAGACTTCATATGATCTCCCTCTCTTACTTCCCTCTGAGGTTTTTCTCTTGGGCTCAAGTTGTGACTCAGTGCTTTTGGATTATGAATGGAGACTTCAGTATGGAGCAGCTCACAATGCCTTGGAGCAGATGAGGAAGCACTTGCTGAGTAGAAATGCGGTCTTGGGGTGGAAGGTCCAGTATGGGCATGGTGTTTGCAAAGGAAATTGTTCCCAAAACAATGTAGACCGACTTACTAGCAAGATTTCAGCATGCGCCACGCACTATCAAATTCATTTCAAAATGATTCAGCATTTTTCCGAGCGATTAGGGAAGATAGATTGGCAGAAAGGCTTAAAACCACTTCGTGGTGAGGATATATGGTCGATCTCGCAGGGGAAAGATGGTGATCCATCTGGAGAGGGTTATGTGATCTCATTGTGGATATGCAATACTTCAGGCGTAGATCATACAAGCGAAGAAAACATCGCAGAGTGTAAGGATTAGTTTATTTGCACTTTTCCAAGCTAACATGCACTAGGTCTCCAAATATCTTGGTGTAAAGTGCGTAGCAGAGCTTTGCAATGGCAGGAGGATTGTATTTTGCTACAAGAGGAGATGAGGCACGTTAAGGAGTTTTTGCTGAGCTCCCAGAGAGAGTGGGAAAGGAGAGCTGAGACTCTTGAGCCAGGATGCTGTGCATATACATACCGTCAGGCTGACATCCGTGAAAGGATGAGGGCTTTTTGTATTCAGAAGTGGCAGGGCCTGGATGAATTTTTAGCCAAAGGACCTGGAGGTTTTTCTCTGCATGAAAAGCCCCAATTTGTTTACTAACAAAATAAGAAAATTTGCCTCAACCTACTTGAGAAAAACTCGAAACTGAAGATGTCCATCATAAACCAATTTTGGTAGGTGGTCAAAGCAGCATATACTGTCTATTTCGCAGGTGCGCAAGTGCCTGATCTGATAGTAAATCTAGATTTTAATAGATCTCGATTTTGGAGTAGCATCTAGGATCTCAGTTCTGGATATGGAGCATGTGAGGCGGAGGGGTGGGATAGGTAAGCAATGCCTCATACAGTTAGATCCCGCCCGCTCAATCTGGTTTTGGACAAATGTATTGCATTTATAGGCCATTGGTGGTTACCAAAAAATTCTGCACAAACGTTCCATTGGTAGCACCAAATATTGTTGAAAATGACAGCGGCATAGGGTGGGCTTGATTAGTGTGGCAGCCGGCGGGCCGCCGTGGGAATTGCACTTCAGAAACACTACTGGGCTGAGTAATCACTTCCCGCCAATTCCAGAGCTGGACTTGCCCATTGTGTTTCCCCAGCTGTAATTATAATCATTTTACAATTGAAAAAAGGCAAGAAGTTCAGTTCTTTTTTTTGGCTTTAAAGGAATGTAATGACTGACAAAATCCAGCTTCAATAACAGAGGTAATTGTAAAGCTTTTATGGTCAAAATCATTGTCTTATATTAAAAAAGAATACTCAATGTTTTTTGAGCAAAATTCAGCCTTAATTGTCATCTTTTTCTCAATTAAAATACAAGGCAAAAAGGCTTTGATTTTCCAGCATTTTGTCAGCCAAAAATAGGAATTTATTTCAAATCTATTTATGGTAATGATCACAGCCGAAAAAAATTGAGCCAGTCATAGTGATTTATTATGATGACAGCTTTACAGCTTGTCAAGAAAGCCTGGGCCAATTTAAAAGAAAATAGCATATTAGCCAACTTTGCAGCTGACCATAGCTGCCATTCAAAACTTGAGCCAGTTGCCAACTGGTCTCCAACAGGCCCCAATCCTGTCATAATTCCTATAGACTTGCAGTAAGCTATACAACTGGAAAAACTATGTCATTTTTTAAAATTTGGCCTAGGTTTTCTTGACAAGCTGTAGTACAATACTTTGTGTCATCAGTATTACACCATTAATATAAAATTGCCTGTAAAGGATCAGGCACAGAACTAGGCATTTCATTACATTCCATGCATTCATAATTCACAACTCATCGAACTTTATTACAGCATGTGCAAGAATAAGAATTTGTTTGCAGCAGTAATACAACAGTTCAAGATGTATGAATCATACAGTGAAGCCCTAAGAAAAGTCAATGTCAGTGTATCGCCCTAGATAAAGGTCCAAACTCGACTCGACTTACCCCGTTCACTCGGATGTTTTGCCCATTCACCCATCTCGCAGCAGGACTAGCAATAAATGCAACAACTGGAGCAATATCTTCCGACCTCCCAATTCTTTTTGACGGATTAAGCCCGGCAATGAAGTTGATTACCTGTTCGCTTTTGCCTTCACGGAAGAGTGGTGTATCGACTGGACCGGGTGAAACGACGTTCACGGTGATACCTCGCGAGCCAAGATCCTTTGCTAAGGAGCGAGCAGCCTGCTCGATCGCGCCTTTTGAGGCTACGTACACGACAGCGTTTGGAAGGACGGTGGTCGCAACCGTGAGAGAGGTGGAAAGAAAGATGATACGGCCACCTTTAAACCCTTTTGTCAGCGTGTGACATTCTACATCCGGACAGAAAAGGAAGACAAACCTTCAGTCATGAAGGGTGCCGCAGCCTTGACAAGAAAAAGTGGGCCTTTGACGTTCAAAGTGAAATGAGCGTCGAAGAACGCTTCGTCAACGTCTGCAATATTTTTGCTCCCCATAATGCCCGCATTGAGTACTAGGATATCAAGACGTCCAAACTCCTTCAGAGTGGCATCGAGAAGTGCTTGAGAGCCAGCGAGAGTGCCTACATCAGCTTTGAACGCAACAGCCTTTCCGACGCCCTTGGAGTTGATAGTGCGCACGACGGCGTCTGCAGCTTCTGCATTGCCGGCGTAGTTGATCATGACCGAGGCTCCTTCGCTGGCGAGTTGGATAGCGATATCAGCGCCAATGGAGCGCGACGAGCCGGTGACGATGGCAGATTTTCCAGTTAGAGACATGGCGATTTGACGGAATATGTGAAGGCGGTTTGCAACTTGTTAAAATTACTTGGAGGCTTGGTGCCATTTGGGGTATATATATATCGAGAATAGGTGTCTTCGGCCAGGGTTGTGGGCTTGAATCTTCTTCGGACATTTCTTGAGTTGCCGTCTGGAGATAGGCAGAGCGCTTTTGGAAAGAGGTTTTCGGAGTTTTTGGAGGGTAATAAACCGGAGATACGAATTGGTTCGCGCGGTATGCTGACTAAAGTTTAGATACTAGTAATTCGAACAGCGTATACTATGGTTCGCAGGGATATGAAATATTCTTTATACTGAAACAATCAGTAGGTATCTCAGAAATCTAAATAGAACAATCAACCCCTACCACTTGAAAACCCCCAGTCTGAATTTACGGTATTTTTCTTGAATTTACTCGTCGTGTCGGGCAGTGACCGAGCAAAAACAGGGATATGAAAGATTCTAATGGCTGCTGGTCACGGATCTGTCACATAAAGCCGGACAGCGGCAGAGCGACGTAATCGGCGTAATCAATGTTAGAGGCGAGAGATCGTTCACTCGGTGCTTACGCAATGGGTGCCGATCTTATTTCGATGCCGCAGTGCGCAGCACAAGCCCTTGTCACATCAGAGTACTCTTTTTTTGTTTTGTCTGCGGATCGCACTGTACCCCATATTTTGCTTAGAAACTTTAGAATTAAGCCCCTTGCTATTATATCTCATGTTTGTCTCTCCCAATCCCTCCCGTTTCTATTCACATTCTTATGTTCCTGAGAATTTGATGGGGGTATGCACCTCAATCTTGTCGAAGTTCAGGCCACCATAGTCACTGGTATCGAAAAACAGCTCTGTAAAGTATCTGAGATTCATAAATACTACTTAATTAATCTATCAAAAAATCGTGGAAGGCACTCGATAGCGGGAACCATGTTAAAAACGCATTTTTTCACAATATTTCATATCCCTGTCCCTTTCATATCCTTGCGAACCATAGTACAGGATGAGTTGTATATGAGCGATACAGGGGAAGTTGAAAGTTGATGTTAAGGCCCCAATAAACACTAAAAGCACCTTACTAAAACTCCGTTGTAAAGATTCGTTGGCAGCAGATTCAGCGCAATATACAACGAAGAGCGAACAAAATACATCTTCTGAATCTTAACCACCTCTTAGCCCAGCCTGGCTGCACGGTTGCAACAAGTATCTGCAAATTCCTGAGAGACAGCGAGAAAATTCCAGTAATACGGTACACATTCGAACAGTTCTTTACATCTATGAGAAAAATAACTTCCTTTCAATATAGAAATTTCTGTTTCCTCCAATACGCAACATACTCCTCCAAAGGTCTCTTATCCAGAGACGTACTCCTCAACAGCGTTGGAGAATCCATCTTCGTCGAGGCCGTCCGAAGAACTACCGTTCCAGAAGCCATCCGAATAAAATCCTGGTCCAAGAAATGCATCACTTTCAATGCATAGTTGTAGCTAGGATCCTCCCCAAGAGCGCGCGCACGATCCAGCCAATCATTGAACAGGATAATAGGAAGGGGTGCATCTTTTGATCCAAGGATCGCAGCTAGTCCGTCCAGCACGTTCGCCCATGATTGTCGAGAAGGATTTTCTAGGTGATATATGGGTCGGAAACCGGTCGAAAACAAGAGCTCGATGACGACTGATGCTGCGCGGTTCACACGCATCCACGACAAAGACTAGATTGGAAAAAAGAATACCGGTGAGTCTACTGCGGTCCAATTAGCAAGAAAAAGCAACGCACCCCTTCGACACGAGGTAAGGCTTTGATCTCCTGCGACGTGCGAACGATAATAGGAAAGTGCACCGTTTCATTCCAAGCACCTGAACCCTCCAGTCCCGTCATCTGTCCAATACGCAAAGAAGACGTAATGAGCAAAGGTCCCCTCGCGTCCTCGTCCACATTCTTGCTAGTACTAGTTCCAAACAACCTATTCACCTCGAGCAATATCTTTTCACAAACCCACTTGGCTTCCGGATACCCAAAATCATCTGTACATTCTGGTTCGAGTTCAGCTTCTGGGACATCTCCTGGCCCCTCGGGATGAACAATAGGATACCGGCCTGCAACGGTAATCGAAGAAGCGAATAGCAATCGTTTAGGGTAGATGCTTTGTGGACCAGTTGTGACAGCACTCAAGCAAAGTTGAATCAGGTTACAGACCGCTTGAAGATGTGTATCAAAGGAGGAGAGGCTGCGGTTGAAATCTACTGGCCAGGCATTGTGAATAAGGTGCGTTAGGGAGAGTAGCTGTAATTCAATGATCATTGGTCAAGATATTCAAGTGAAGGAAATCAGGGACAAACCTCCTGATACTGGGACTGGTCAGGACCCGACCCTGCCTCTCCCATACGTGCTTCAAAGAAAACAGCCTTCTCCCAATACACTTCACTGACCGAACACCTCTCGATTCCATGACCTGTCGTTGATGCTTCATAGCATCCCGTCCACCTTCACGGGGCCGGTTGAGGTAAAAGACCTTGGTGACCGCTGAATCCGCGGCTAACAGTGCCAAGAGAAACGAACCGAGACTGCCAGTTGAGCCAGTTAGGACCACCACCTTCCCTGGCGAACCATTCGCGCTATGATTCATCCTATTAATATAGCATACTGGATCAGCATCAACAAGTTGTTTCCGGTACCCATCGAGCTCTGCAGCATACCGCTGGAACGCCGCAAGCATAATCGCTATCCTAAGCGTCTCCTTTCTACCTGCAGCAAGTTTGACATCTAGTGTAGGAGAATGCTCGCCAGCCATGAAAGCATATACGGCACTTGTGAGCTTCTCCAAGGTAGAGTTTTGGAAGCAAAAATCGAGGACTACGTTCAACGATGGGAGATCTAAAGTCTTTCGAAGGGAGTTCTGAATGGAGGCGCGGAGTCGAGTGGCTTGCAAACTGTTCATGCTGACTTCGAAGAAGTCAGCGTGGTCTCCAGATGAAGCAACAAAGTAATCTGCGCCCTCCCTGTACGACTCCATCACGAGAGCGCGGAGTGCAGACGGATCGTTCTTTGGGAAAGGAAAGGCAGTGGCGCATTCGAACTCGTCGTAGCATCGCCGAATGCAGCGTAGTTGGCTTTACGCGCAAGACTACCTTTATCCGTGCGAATCAAAGGTTTTTCGCTGGTGAAAGTGAGGATGAGCATGTTCGTGAGGATCTTCCCATGCGCGTCCGTGAACGAGTTTCCTCATTCAACGTATGGTTCGAGGGACTCGACGAACGCCTCCCGATCCGATTCATTAATAAAAGACCGAGAGACTTCGACCAACATTCCCAGGTGAGGACGACCTTCGCCGAACACCAGCGCGTCCTTGACAAATGGATGTTCGGCTATGGTTTGTTCAAGCATGGTTGGTCTGACTTTTTCGCCTGTGGCAATCACAACCAAGTCGTCAGTGCGACCGAGTATCTGGACTTGGGTGGTGTGGGAAGTTGGGTGCATCTCGAGTGCATCCTGCACGTAAAAAGGTTCACTCCAGCCGTGGGGATGTCGGACGAGTTTGTAGGAGCGGGTGTTGGCATCGACCAGCTGAAATTCTAAACCGATATCTTGACGCGGTATGAGATAGTGCCAATCGTAATCGTAATCGTCGGTAATCGGTTGGATGAGTGCGATCGCACCAATCTCAGTTGCACCTAGAATATTCGATAAGCAAATATGAGTTGAAAATTTTGCAAACAATGACTGACCCCAGTGATTGAGCAAGTTTACTCCGTTTTTGACCAGTTCAGTGTCAACAGCTTCCTTCATCGGTGCGCCTCCAATCGCAATAAAGTCTTAAGTCTTCAGCGTAGCGAGAGCGTCCAATTCGGGCATTTTCAGCATGTCTTCCAGAATGGAAGGGACGGTCATCATTGAACCTATGTTCATGCTCTTGAGCGCGGCCAATGCACACCTCGCAGTAGGTATGATTGATGCTGACGGTAGAATGCAGGGCAATCCTATTGAAAGAGCCAGAGAGGGAGCTAAAAGACCAAATCCCTGTGTACGAATTGAATATAAAGCCTTGACAGATATAAGAAAAAACAAACTGACATGATAGAGAGGAAGAGTGGATACGTTATACGAATAGGGCTTCTCACGCTCGGGCATACGGTGACAAGCAGCATACACGAGTAGATAGGAAGCGGGTGGTAAATGGGTTTCAGAACACCTGTCGTTCCAGACGAATGAATATTTATAGCTCCAGGCTCATGTCGGACGCGATGTGTATATGAAGGAGGGACGAGGAGTCCACAATGACCTGAGTGACTAAGGTTCAGAAAGTTTTCGTAGTTCAACGCATCGACCAGTCGAACATGGACAGATTGCTGTCCAACCTCCTTTGAAGCACGAGCAACATGTTGATCTTGTATGATCGTGTTGGCACAGGTTGCTTGAAGAAGATGGCCGATGGCCTTGGGAGTCAACCGTGCGGAAAGACATAAGACCTTGTTCGGTGAAGGTTCAGCAGAAGAATACACAAAGTAGAAAGAATCCTTACCGGTGTACCAATTCGCAAAAGTGCAGCTAAGTAGATGAAGGTAGTAATATCACTACCAAGTAGTACGCCTACGGGATTAGGGTAGGCTTCCCCATACTGTCGACCGTTCGTCACGTCAGAAGCTACTAGTCAGGAGCAGCACCGTTTGACTGCCAGCCGAAGTTGAGCAAACGTTATACTATACGGAAAAGACTCCTCTCCCGCTCGGCTCTGAAGACAAAAGAAGTGATCAGGGTTGTGCCTTGCGTTGAATTCGATTAACTCAGGAAGACCGTTAGCGCCCCGAGCATCGTCTGGGAGATAACCAAGGTTGAGAGGAGGTCTAATGAACGCCATACTGGACCAAACTGCAGCGAGAAAGTGATTATATTTATTGCCATAATGATTCGGACTTTGGGGACAGCCGGAGTTTGGCCAGGGTAGTGGCGAATAAACTATGAGTTGGAGACAGTTCTAGGATAGCTGTACGTGCTGGTTTTAAGGCTGTACGCCACCATATAAAACCAATAGCTATCGGCCATGATTGCTATTATGGAAAATGGATGTAGTGGAAGGAGGACGAGAGGTGTCGTGTTAAAGTTCTCACGATATTTGGCTCTGCTTTTGACCCCACCACTTGCTCCTGCCATTGAGCGCTTGAGCTACAAGCTATGTTCTTTTCGCCTTGGGTTTCACACCGTCGCCGCCAGGTCTTATTATTGGAACACGTCCAGTCGGAGTATTCGGTGGTGTCCTGCTAGTTCGGACCTGGGTATTCTTCCACCATTTGTTCAATTAATCGTGGGATAAGCGAATGTTCATAGCGTTATAGTCGTACGTGCAGGTATGTTACGCGTCCATTTTAACTTGTCCTTTGCTAATTGTATTTGCCAATGCAGGACGGGCAAGGCTCATGACCGTGGCCATTCTTCCGGGTGCGCTTGAATTGGTCCTCTGTTTCGATGGAGCTTCCAAAATCCGATTAAGATGGCCTTTGTCAAGTTCTGATTCGCCACACTACAACCAGCGAGGAGCAGACCGTCCGAACGAAACTTATTGTAGCCTTTGACGGCACCAAGTTTCCGTGTTTCCGTGCGGAGATGGGCGTCTTAGTTTGACGTACGATTAGAAGGTGCATCCCTGCCCGTTACATGGTGTCCTAGATGGCGTTGGGCTTAAGAGCAGCCATCCAGACCTATGGTGAGCATGTTTTTCTCACTTAACATCCTACTTTATTCCCACTGTCACTGAACTTCAGGAGGATTGATCTTTGTGAAGTTTGGAGCGACCATCAAGGTCGAAGGGAAGTCGGTGACCAAACGCATGCCCATCCTTCGAATTCCTCGTCATTCGAGTATTGCAGAACCCGATAGCTCTAACTCCTTCCTGGACAGTTGAAAACTCTATTCATACAATTACTATGACATTCCCAAAATTACCGCAGGTCATCAGCTCCCCTTCGCTGCAAATCCCGTCATTCAAGAAACACCCCTTCCACCTTTTGTACCCTTGTTTCGACCAGATGCGGCCAGCCCAAATTCGTCGTCTCAAGTCACAAAACCCCTGTACATGCTCTACGGCTCTGGATGCGGGTTAAGTGTCTGAGGATCCGCTTCATACAAAGTGGGTTTTGATTTTCGCGACGGAGCGATCGTGGTTGCTCCTCCCAGTGGACATACTGGGATGAGGCGCGTGGGAAGACTTGGGGCTGGCGCTGAGGTTGGGCTGAGGCGTCGAAGGAAGTGGAGGGATATTTTGCGAATACTTTGTTAAACTTTGTTCATGTGTAGCTAAAGTCAATTGCTTTTTATGCTGTACTTGTAGCACGAAAGCGAAGGCCTAATTCTTTGCTTGTAGCCAACTCAGAGTGCTAAGGATGTCAAGCGTTTGGCTCCCGTAAGTATTCCGAGTCGGAGTATTTTCATGCAATTCTGGCTGAGGGTTTTCGCAGGATACTCTAGACGGGAAATTTGCCCTAATTCGCAGTGAGCTAGCTAGCTAGCTAGCTTAAGAGCTCCAGCACAGACAAGTTGGTCAAGAGGCTCCACTCGAGTAGAGTAATTGAGTTGGCTATGCGCAACATTCGCGTACACGTAAAATCATGGATTTCGTGTTTCAATTCTTCTGACTCTGCTCTTCAACTTCACCCACATCGCTATCAGTCCACGGCCCAGACCGCTGTAGACATACGCCCATCGACAGCTCTTCCAACTCTGGCAAGAGATATTTCGCCGGCTCCACATCCTCCTTGAACTGCAACCAATTCATCAAATTCTTAAAGATATTACTTGCTTCACGAGGCAACATGAACTTCAAGCCCAACCTCTGCACTCCTCGCGCTACACGATGATCCAGCGGGCCACATTCTAGTGCCAATGCTTTGAGTTTGAGGATGGGTTGAAGGTCAGTTCGGTTTGCGGTGCTACTTTTTGAAGTTCAGAGTGAGGCTGAGGTTGAAACAGCGAATCCGACCGACCACCGTGATTGAGGACGAAATATTGTACCGCAACCAACACATCAGACGAAACTCCTCTTGCTCGCGCAACAAATTTGCCACATGCAACGTTTCCGGCCTCGGTGCTTGCAAGTACCAAAGAACCATCCCTGCATTTCCGTACAAAACCAGTTTCTTGAGTCTGGGCAACACAATACGGCTTGTTAAGGAACGAGAACCTTCACCTGGTGATCAATCGCCGACAAGATCTAGATGACATCCGACAAGATTGGACGATGAGCAAAAGAGAAAGGCGAGACTGAAGTCGAAATTGCCGCGAGTTATTGAGAGATGCGTGAGCCTGCTCCGTGGTAATCATATGTCCATCGAAGGGTAGGGTAGACCTTCCACAGATAAGTGACGTACTGAGTCTCGGCGCACTCGTAAACGCGTCGACGAGAATGAGAGAAGTATTTGGTTGTCTGCCAGGGGGTAGGGTATCGAGCGTGGTAAATTTGAGTTGCAGTTTCTCAAGTAAAGAAATTTTGTCGACAATAAGTGGGGTAATCTCGTTGAATAATACAAGGTCTACATCAAATGAAGCAGGATTCCATCGATGAGAAGTACCGAGAAGGATGCGTAGATCTTCTGAAATATTCTGCGATGCGTTGTTTAAATCCAAGCTAAGATTTCGCCAGCGAATCTGGACAGAAAGAGGATGATTCTTAGAGCGGTTGATGTATGTCGACAACAGAACTGGGAGATTCGCGCGCATCTTCGGTGCAGCCAAATCAAAGTCAGCGGTGATGCAAGACCAAAATGGAGCATATTGAGAATTATGTATCTCCATCGTCTGCAGACTTGAGCTACATGCCAAAGTCCAGCGGATTCTTGTGAAATGGTCGTAGCAGTGAAATCGAGCATCAGGAAAATCATGAGGATTTCAGTAGGAAGTCTGTCAACGGCTGAAGGAAATCAACTTTGAGCAACTGCTGGAGCACAAAAGAAGTTCATGTACGCATGGCCCGCCGAATCCCCTTGGTCATGTCCCTCTCTCGGAAGCGTTGATCAACGTGGTCCTATCCCAACTGGAGGCTATAAAGTTACTTCCAACACCTCCCGCCTCGTCTTCCGCCAATTCCAATTGAACTCGAGCATGCTGGGACATTATAGTAGTAAAGCCCATCGAGATGTCCTGCAACTTAAAGTTGCATTCTTGCGCTCTCAGGAAGGATCGAATCTTTCGGAAACAGCCGTACCTGTACAGGAATGGTCAGCTGACCGGAGCAATCCTCGACAAGCTGTTGTTGGCTGGGAGTCTCTCGTTCGAGAGCTAATTGAGATTTCGGATATCCCTGGTAACCATTTTGAACTTTTCTTGCCTGCAAATGTAAGTCATTCACCATGTGCCTTCGTTCTCCTGTTGATGAATTTTTTGTTTCAAGGTTGAGGAGGTCTCCCGGAAAATTACGCAAGGTTGCGACTATCTAGGTCGCCGGTAATGCTGAACAGAATTTTTGTACGGATTAATGTACAATTTTTTTCTTCTAATTTTTAGAGCGAATAATGGATTGGATATGTTTGTACATGAATAATGTATTTCTGATGAATTCCTGTGGATAGAACCTTAATATGAGCAGGTGGAAGCAAAAAACTCATTTTGAAGGCTGGGAAGCAGCACACCTCACGACGGACCGAAAATTCCACTTGGGAAAAGAAGCAAAAAAGATAAGAGAAAAGGTCTTCTTTTTCAATAGATTTTTCAAGTGAAAACGTATAGTTTTGCCACTCGAGAAATACAAAGGAATAGATATTCTTTTTCACCGACTTTCGCGCCTGTAAAAGGCGCCGGTCCGACCGTCACGGCGCGGTCCCAGTCGGACCGATACATTTTTCGGGTGGATAAAGTAATGAAAAACTCAATCTTTCCGTTTCTTTCTCGAGTAGCAAAAGTTAAATTTTTCATTCGAAAAAGCTGCCGAAAAAGAATAGCTTTTTCTTTACCTTTTCCGCTTCTTTTTCCCAACGGTGTTTTTGGCCAGGCATGAGGTGGCATGCAACTGCCAATGATTCCCGACACCCATCTTCCCAATAACCCGTGAACACCACTTCCTCTTAGAGTTCTCCTATGTGCCAGGTTCTATTCTTGCACCACACAATGTACATCCATGTCAGCAAATTCAAGGACATCTTACTATTTGAGGGAGTTGAGCAGACCCTGGAAGGTTCATTTTAAGGGTTGTTGGGGGTTGCTGCTGGATTACCCTGGTCATACCACCTACTACTTGAGCTTTGTTTAGAGAGCTAAAGGCACAGTCTTAAGAAAAGATGAGGATGCAAGATTCTGCCTGCCAGCCAGTGTGTGAATTCTTTACAGCAAAGAAGGCGGCTGCAGGCTGAAATTTGTAATTACAATTGATTACAATACGGGCTCGATACTGATGTTTGTGGGATTCTTGAAAAATAAATCAAAAAGGAAAATTCCAAAACAGGAAAAAAAGAAGGGAGAGTTTGAGAGACTTCTATACCTTTAATTACTCTTTAAAGCTCTCTATAAGGACACTCTCAGCTGTCTGCCAAATTTTTGTCTTGCCCGGATTTTTTTTACTCTACCAGTTGTGCAATTTCTGCATGACAAGATACTGAAACTGAGTTACACTTCCTGCTCATTCATTTCTGTGAATATCCCTATAAATTGGTGCCAGCGCTGTCAATGATATGCATTTAGAGCCTTCGGATTTTTTTGAGCCCTTGTTGAAGGGGCCTGTGCAAGCTCAGCGAATTATTTCTAAAATTGACAAAAAAGGGAATCTGGATACTGAGGCCATGCCGTCATCAGCTGACCATCACATGTCTGTCCTACTTTGCCCTATCAACTGCCAGTCTCTTTTTGTCCATATCCACACCTTCATAGCTGTTTTCTTCAGATGAGCTTCCAACAACAGTTCCTCAGCTTAACAAGATGTTGGCTAAAGTCCTTCTGCTGCCTCCTTCACTGGGAAACTTGTGCTGGTGTAGCCAAACA
Source organism: Collybiopsis luxurians FD-317 M1 (assembly GCA_000827265.1). Taxonomy (NCBI): domain Eukaryota; kingdom Fungi; phylum Basidiomycota; class Agaricomycetes; order Agaricales; family Omphalotaceae; genus Collybiopsis; species Collybiopsis luxurians. Next base: position 1,039,687 of record KN834760.1, on the reverse strand, counting down.
CATGCCATCATTGACAAGGGACAAGAATGAAAATGTAGTTCTGGAAGTGTGCAACTGCTGGGTTATGCTTGCAGAAGATTCTGAAGATATGAGTGTATCTTGTCATATTAAGGTGTGTATTTCATGTTGAATCCTTGTTCCGACATGAGCTAAGAATCTACGAGTTTTAGATATTCTACATACTCAATTTATATACAAATAAAGATACAATATACATAGCTACAAAGGCCTAATACATGAGCTGTTCAATCTCACCCTGCATTACATAGAAGTTTGATTCTTTTTGAGTTTTGCCCCTTGCACTCCCTCTTACTACACAGGCTCAACATACACCTGTACACAAATGTGCTTCCTTGCGACCAGGACAATTCTCACCTCTTGTACATTTTGGGCATTTTCTCAGTGCTTTCCTTTTTGGTACTGGTGTTGGCTTGTTGGTCAACTTTTCAACTCGGGAGGTAGCCAGGGCACTGAGTGTCATATGAGCACTCAGGGATGGTGATGTGGAATGTAAGGAAGATGGTGGGGCTCCAGTTACTGCTGATGATGAGATTGCTGGAGTATATGAGGGAATGACCAGACCTGAGCTCAAAACTGGTGGAGGTGATTGTGTCAGGGCAAGGGGAGAAGATGACAATGATGCTTGGTCTGAAGGTGTCCAAAGATGTGAAGATGGGAATTTGTTGGTGTTGATTGAGGTATCATTCACTGATGCATTCATTGGCTCATTGTCTATGCTCATGCATTAGAAATTAGAGCTGCAAATCATCCTGTTTACTTACTATCTAGTTTAAGGAATCCCTGAGCTATGTGATGTGGATTGAGAGGTTTCTGGGGGATGGTAGGAAGATATTTGGTTCGAGCTATGCTGTTGAGATGCTGTTTGACCTCAGTCCTTTCTGCTGATGTTAGCACAAGAGTCTGCTTGACATTTGCTAATCTTTTCCAATCCCTGGAGTAGTAAAGACAAAGATGTTCAGTTAACTAAAGGATAGTGTTAATCATGAATAGATTACGGCCAATATACTGCATACCTTATATGAAATTTCCTTTCTATTGTTTGCTATCTGATTCCAAGTGAGTACCATGTTTTGCCACTTCAGTTCAGTTCCCCCACCATATTTTGCCATGAAATAGTGAAAAAGAGCTTCTTCGGCTGAATTATGAATGGGCAAGACTAGGCACTGAGTATTTTGGAGTGATGCAACAAACTAGTGTGTCTGAGAGAAGTGAACTTCAGGTTTGTATGGTAACATTCCTAATGCTTCACAGACTGATTCTGGGATAGGAAGGATACCGACATGCTCTGTAGTGTGCTGGTAGAAATTGCCGTTAACCCAGCCATTGAGAGATTCATAATCATCTCAGAGAATGCCTTGGCTGTGAAGAGTTAAACAAACCTCTTGGAGCTCATTGACAAGCCATATACTGTAGTGACCCTGGTAAGGGCAGCCGCTGCTCTGATAATAACCAACCTGAATCAAGAGTTCAGTTTATATCCAAGAATGAAAGATTCACATACATACAAGCAGATTATGTACCAAAACTGTATCCAGTAGGCACACATGTACATTTTGGACTGAAACTCCATGTGTCGGGGTATGTTCAATGATATGGTGATGAACACTACCTTCTGTAAAATTAGTCCCTTGATAGCAGCAATAGATTGGCAGCCCTCCAGCTTTAGCATCAAACTGAAGCTCACGATAGAGAGCAACTCCAGGAGGGTCTGAGATGAATCCTTTCCAGATAAGCTCAAGGATTTTTCAGGAAGATGACCAAGCAGTTGAATTAAACAATGGAAGACCTGTTTTAGCATCCTTCAAGGGTCTGTCATGGTAGTTGCAAAGCACATGCTCAACAAGGGGATAAAGTTGCTCTGGGGGGGGGGAGGGGGATAATGCACTTGCAATGCTTTAACACCCACTAAGGATGAGCCCACATCAGATAGGCAAAAGTTACTGGAGGTTCCTGGGTTGAACCCCAAGCTTTGATGCAATTTTTATCCTGCATATCAGGCAGGAAAATGGCATCCTGCAGCACAAAGCAGAAGTCAGCTCAAAGTCCATGAGAAGTAGATATGTAGATTTGAGCAAAAGGATGATATGGATCCTTGAGAACCCAGCTGTGAATGTGCAGTAGCCATGGAAGTGCAGCAACCTCCTGCAGAACTCAATCCCCCTGCAAGTTACTTTCAGCATCTACTTCAAAATTGGATAAGGTTGAAAGCACAGGATGCTCCTGAGGTGAATCAGCAGTATCAAGCACAAGCATGCCAATCCCAATGGCAGTTGATACCCCATCGATTGAGTCAGGAGATGCAGAGTCTGGAGTGGTTGGTGCTGTTTCCACGGCCGAATTATGAGAAGCAGATTCTGGTGTAAAAGCAAGAGGGGGTATAGCGGATACAGAAATACATGAGTGTAAACAGACTAAGTTAAATGCTAGTGAGCCAAAGGTCAAAAGCAACTGTTTTTTGTGCAAAGAGATGACTGCACCAGGCACATAAATACCTGTGACAGTGATAATGCAACATGAAGATGTCAGATGGATATCCTCATAAGCTGGCCCATTACTGAGAAATGAGAATAGGCCTTGGGTAATAAGGCAAGATTTATCCTGGCCAAAGAGATTCACAGGTGTTCCAAATGGTGTTTCTGGGGTGAGAGGTGTAGGAAGTGGGATCAATGCAAGAGCTTCATAGACTTATTGAGCACAATATGCATCTAGAGCTGCATATGATACCTGTTCTGCAGTTAACTCATCATTCTCCCATGATGAGCTCACCTATTCGGACACATTTTTATTGAGCCATTTACATAGAACAATGGTGCAAAGATCAGCAAGCCCAATATTGGCATGCTTGACAACTAGTCATTCTTTGGCCATTTTTGCAAGGTCAACGGCACCAGCAAAGGAACCCTTGGGCTCAGAGCAACATTGTTCCAAGTATCTGAGGTCAGCTGAGACACAACATCCAACTTTCAGAATACAGGGATTCCTACGTAAGGTTTTGAGAGAGGATGGGAGGCAACCACTGGCAGCCATTTGTCTGACCTATTCACTGATTTGAGAAAATGGACAACTTAAAAGTTAAAATAGTTCTGACCTGGAGTACAAAAATATGTTTCCCACAAGCAATCTGAATAATAGCCATATGACTATGACTAGTAACATGCCCATAAGATGAGACTTCAATGTTGTATTCAGTGTCAATGCCAACCACAACCTGAGTGTTACCATCATCATCTGGAAGCAGCTGAATGATTGCTTGCATCTGAGAATCAATATCAGGAGCAGTTCAGAGTGGAAATAAATGGTAACTTCACCTTCTGGGATGGTAAGAGGTTCAAGATTCGAGTAGTTTTCTATTGGAACCAAGTCTTCATGGAGAGAGGGAAAGGCATTCTCAAGAAACTCCTTGTTGGCCATATTATCAGCTTAGGAAATAGAGGGCAATGCATGGCCATATATCCTTAAAGAATCCCACATTCTGGCTAGAGCTAGCTCAAATTAAGAATGGGATTTCAAGGCCACAAGATTGCACAGTCAAATTTCACCCTTCTCATTTGTGATTGTACAAAGGGCCATGAAGACCTGCACACTGTTGATCTTTGCAATCTGTTTTGTGACCTGTAAATTGTATAATTAACATAATTCATTACAGGAACATGAAAACATGTTAGCTTACCATGAAACTATGATCAATTGCACATATCTCACCCATCAGCATTGCAGTATGCTGATTGAAATCTGGTAAATGACTTTCGACAAAGCTATCATAAAGATCTCAGAGCCACTGATGGCCAAGCACAAATCCAGCAAATCCAGTTTCAGAACAGTGATCATTGAATGGGAGAAATAATTCAGCTTTCTTGCTGGTCAGGGCCAGTTTCAGAGTTGAGCTCTTCAGAAGAAAATGGAAGTACTGAAGCTGCAACTCATCATAGTGCTGAAGCTCTGGACACAGAGAGCATTTGTGAACTGTTTAGCTCCAACACCATGCTGGAAACATGAATGCATGAACATGAAAAGTCCATGTGAAATCCCACTACGGTGTGAAAGATGCACAAGGAATTCAGCAGTAAGAGATTTTGGCAGTAGTTTGAGAATGGAGGGATCCCAGCTTCAAAATGTGACAGTCTTATTTCCTGACTCTGGATGCAGACAAGTAGGACATCAGTAATGATAACCAATCATCCATACTGTCTGCTCAAAATATATAAAGTGACATGGATGGTGAATATGACCATGTCTTTGAAGCTTTGTATGACATTTCAGGCATGGAATCCCTTCCTCAATGAGACACTCAGGATCCCAAAGGAAGAACTTGTAGTCATACAGCTTTGTAGGATTTGGATAGTCAGAAGACAGTGCATTGCAAAGAATAAAGAAAGTGGATTGACATGGAAAGTAGAATGTTTTATGGTCACAATAAAGAGGAAGAAGGCCATCAGGGCCATGGTGACTCAATGCAGAAATGTTTTCATTGAAAATTTCTCAAAACCAGTTAGGCAAAGTGGAGTGTTTGACATGTGATCATGTTTTTTTACTGCAATTCCCTGATCCTGCATGATTTACATTACTATGTTCATCCTCATCATCTTCATCTTCCATACTCAACCCATCACAAGCTAATCCAGCATCCTGACCTTCCTCATCATCAAATGCCAGAGGCTGGCTACCAATATTCCTGTCTATAAATACACTGGACTGTCCAGAGAAGGTTTCTGATGGAGCAGAGCCAAGGTTGACAGAGTGTGTGTGATTCAACAACAGGAGTGGGCAGGTGAGATGAAAGCTTATCTACTGTCATGGACTGAGGAGAAATCATTAATGAGGCTGCTAGGCTTGATTATTGAAAGACTTACTTCAGAAGATTGTAGACTATCAGAGCTGTCTGAATCCAACCAATGCTTTTTTGAACACTCAGTTTGAACTTGTTCCTCGTGAGACTTGGCCAGCTCAGCTGCCCTTTTCTGTAGATGGCCTGTTCCAGGAGGATGTCCCTGCATTCTTTTTCCAGCAGCTAGCTCAGAAGATGGTGTTGACTGATTAAGAGGTGTGAGAGTTGCCAAGCCTTGCAGTTGGCCTACCAGATGTGGTTTTGAAGAAGTGCTATCTGCCTGACCACTGTGGAATTCAAAGCTAAACTTGATTGCCACAATGGATGCATTATCACTGGGTGTGTGAGAATAGAGTCTGGACACAGTCATGAACCTTCCACTATTGGCTGAACAATTTTCAATACAGTTTGGATCAGAAGAGGGGAGTGATGGGCTAGGGTGAGCAGAAAGCTGCCTGACCACTGATTGTCTAAACAGGTCACACTGGTAATCAATACAGGGTCATCCTGTGTTCAATACAGGGTTCATCTGTTAACCTTTTTCTTATTGCAGCCATTCAATAGTGAATAGGGTACAGTAGCTATAGTAATGATAGTAATTTCATTAGTAATATAGAGTAGAATATACATAGCAGGATATGTATAGCTGACTGAAATGAGACATTAGTCAAACATGCTCATGTAATCACACTGGGGTGCACTTATCGAGACATGTATATGCACTCTGGTGGTGTGTACTCAATGATTATGCAAGTCAGTGACCCAGCATGAAAGTGTAAGTACACTGCAGTGTTCTGGACATGTATGTGCACTGTCTAGAGGTGTAATTACACTCCGGTGGTATGTACTCAACAATAATGTGTGATCTGAATCATGCAAGATGAGCAAAAAATTAAGTGAGTGACCTAGCATGGAAGTGTAAGTACACTGCAGTGTTCCTAATACCTTGTGAAAAGTCTGTTAGTCAAACACACTTGTATAATCCCACCGGAGTATACCTACCTAGATGTGTATATGCACTCTCATGATATGTGCTCAACAATTATCTGTGAACTGAATCATGGCATGGGCAAAAAAAAAGTCAGTGACTGAAGACAGAAGTGTAAGTATAGCGCAGTATTCCTAATACCCTGTGAAAAGCCCAATAATTTGAGAGTGATTAACTTGAGATTACTCCAGTGGAGATTCATGTGAGGGTAAACACACTGAAGTGTACATGCCTTGATGGGTACATGTGCCCTGGTGGTAATTTGTTCAGGGTTTGATAGTATCTGAAAGGAATTGATTGGTGGTGAAGCACGCAAGTGGAAAAACACAGGGGTGTGTTTAACTCACAATGAATATGCACCTCACAGCACAAGCATTGTGAATTATCTTCCACAGATGTATATTTTCCCAGCCAATGGGTTTAGGTCTGCCTGTTGCCAGTACATACATACACACATATGTAGTACTTGTATGATCCTACACATCTGTGGTATACCATCTTTGTGAAAGAATTAAGAGGTGAAGGCTGCATAATTTCATGAACATACCATCTTTTGTAAAGCTCAGTAATGGATGTAAAATACTACAGATGTCCAAGACCACAAATAAGGTACTTCTTTCTCATGGCCCCTGGGGAAATTTACACCTGTGGCTGTCTACCCTTGTCCTCTTCTACTCTTGTACCTTTCCACCACCAAGTTTATGTGCAGTATGTAACTTGCAAGTTGGTCCTGCCAGTTCAGATGCTATGAATAGTGCTCAGGCTTCCAGAACTTACTGCATAAATAAAATACTATTCAAATTTCATGTCAATTCTACTCAAGTACTCAGCATACTTCCAACCTAAGGCAGGACTCCAAACCCCAATGCTCACTCTTTCACTCTGAGACAAGCCCCCAAATATCATCCCTGCTGTACACAAAACCATTCTATCATGTGTACTTTTTCATTCATTATCTCCATCTCCAAAAACTCACTTTCCGGTGGCTTGTACCAATCAATGCAAGTGTGAATGTCTGATTCCAGCTGCACATCTATCTCTTTCAAAGCTGGGAATTGTTCTTGATCACTGAGGAGGCTCCCAAGCTCCCTCCATAGCCTACCATTATAAATTCCCAAGCAGTGCAAACCCCCGCTCCTCAGAGGAATGACTCTGAGACACAGAGTCTTGAGTTTTGGCCAACTGCCTTCAGGGAATGACAGCCACAAAATAAGTTGAGCATTCCTGATCCTGCACCAACTCATTGTGAAAACTGTGAGCTCTGCATACTCCAATCTTCTCAGCTTTAATATGCAGAGATACTTCAAGTTTGCTCTCATAATCTCTGTCCACTGGGAGTCAGAGCACAGAAGTTCCTGAGAGCAAAGAACACATACCGGAAATTCTCCTCAGACACTTGAATAAGTCCAGGTTCTTGTTCAAGCATTCCAGATCTGCAGAAGTCTCTACAACCAATGCACCCTCTTTGACTTTGTTGATGCAAAATGCACCCTCCTTCAGCAAATTGCTGATAGACCTTCTTTTGATCCATATGGCTTTTAGTGCAGGAATGAGACCATCCTTGTATGAGAAATCATATCCCCTCCAGTCCACAAAAATTGCTGATCTGAGCTCAGTGCACGTGGGTATGGTGAGGAGGATTTGGCCTGAGAGAGTGCAGTGAAGTCATTATGAGTGAGGTTGATATCCTTGAGGTTGGGCATGCACTTCAAGAGCTCAAGAAAGAGTTTGACAGCTCCGTCTGGCATGTTGATTTCCCCATCACTCCTGCATCCATAGATGCATACTTCTTTAACTCCTGTAAGATCTAGAGCAAGCAAAAGCTTCCTCATCTCCTCATCATTATACCACTCATAGTTTCTTCCCTCATTCCAGTCTTTCCTCTCTTCCTTCTTTGGCTTTTTCTGCCAGGACAATCGACAGCCATTGAAAATGAGACATTTCCAGTCTCTTTTATATTTTCCCCCTGCCACCTCTGTCACCTCTAACAATCTTTTCACCTGCTTTTTACTACCCAGCTTTCTCCAGCAAAATAGTTCTGGAAGTGCAGTGTTTCTCCACATTTTATCAGCGTTAGCCAAGTTAAGCAGGTCCCATCACATGTTTCCCCCAAAGAGCTGGCCAACTGCCACTATCTCTACAACAATGCTAAGAAGCTCAAGCAATTCCCATAGCTTCAGAGTCTTTCTTGTCCAGTTGTGTGTCATTCCTGTCCATCTCATAGGATATAGAGTTGAGTGATACATTCTTCCCACACATTTCAGGCTGTACCCTGATATGCATGTTGATACTACCCTTCACAGTTTGCCTGCACATTGATACACACAATGGCTACAGCAGACAATTTTTTTACTGGTGCAGCAAGTTGTTCAGCATATCTCTATTGTATTGTTGCAAGCCAGGACATTACTGACAATGATTTTAACCAATTTGGCCCCAAAAAATATGTTAATGCTATTTGCGCCTTTTATATTGGTGTAAGCTCTTACTTCTCTCATTTGATGTCCATGTTCTGATCTCCTTTTCTGCTCAGTGCTTGGTTCCTCATATTCAGTCTGCTCACCCCACAACCCCCTTCCTTCCCTCTGAATTTCCAGCTACATTCAAAATCCCCAGTCAGTTCCTACAGAGCAGATGTCCTCAAAAGTGTCGCTCCAGCAACATGGCCAATGATTTGGAGTCTTTCCATTATATTGGCCCAGCTCATTTTCCTCAGTGGGAATAACACCATTTATGCCTCTTTCTTGCATCTGCTATTGAGCACCAAAAGTATCTATATAACTGATACATGATGGAGGATTTCCCCCCTTTCAGTACCGCTAGAGCTTTCTGAAGCACAATGCACTACATATATCATTGATTCAGTCTTCCTGTAGACACAGCTAAAAGGAGAAAACTTATGGACAAAAGTAAACTGCCTTTTTTTCTCATCTGTATTGTGTAGGCTTAGAGTTTCCAAGTTAGGCAACAGCAGAGCTTTTATTTTCCTCATTACTACACATTGGCTTAACAAGTTCAACACCTCTGTATATGTAATGTAATTTCAGTATGCTTTTGAATATCCTCCTGTGTTGTGGCGGTGCCATGTCAAATTTGAGATCCTTATCTACTGAGCTGGTTCAAAGTCACATGTTGAAAATTTACCTGAACTCCCAATTCAACCCTCTAATGCCCCTCATTCTCACTCCACCCAGAGAACATAACCAGTCTATGGTCTTTCTCCATGTTTCCATTCCCCAGATTCAAACCTTTCTTTCTCAAACTAAAATACTTTGTGACCATGTCACTGAATTTCAATGCCAGCATGGACTTGTTGAGCCACAGGACCAGGTTGTCATGCTGTACAATGAGTTAAGGATACTGGAAAACTGTTTGAACTTGGATGAGAAGATTTGACAGGACATGCTCTTGGCTTTGACCTTCAGGTTGCATGTCAACACCATCAACCTGGACAATGGTCCCAACTCTTCTCCTCCATCTTCCATGTTTTCAGTTCTAGGTGCATATAGCCTTGTTTCCCTGTAGCTCACTGGCTAAATGATGTGTTAGATATTTTGCAAGGGATCCATAAACTTTTGATCCAATATGCTCTTTCCAGTGATGTTCACATAGTTCACAATATAGAGCCATGTGAGGCAACTTTCCATGGCAAGCCCATCTGACCTGTCATTGATGATGTTCAAATATCTGACTTCAACTGGAAAAGAGCATTGGCAGCTCACTTTCCTTTGGACCATCTTTTGATTGATGAAATAGCTGCAAAAGGGTACCCTAGTGTTCTACAATGGCAACACCCCAAGGAAGCCTTTGATAAGGACTTTCTTGATGACCTAGTTCCCAAATTGCCTGTGTACCAAGTTTTGGTGCAAAGGAACTACCAGGCTGCTCAGGTACAGTTGCAGTCTGAGACCACAACTCCAGAAGATGAGGACTGTGTTCTAGGAGGAATGTTTCACAAGAATGTGTTTATTCATTGTGCTCTCAAGGAAAAATACTTTGAGAGATTGCAGGAGTTCATTCAGGAAGACTCTATCTCATCTCAGCCTTTTGATGTAGTCCCATCTGCCATTTGACATGTCATACTAGGAACTAGGTATCTTATTCAATCCACCAGTCACATAGTCCACCAACTTTTACAGTATGGTACTGTGACATATACATATATGAAATCAGCTCTTGCTTGACCCTTGAATTAGTAAGGAAATATTTTCCCACAGTAAGTGAGGCCTGTGTTGTGACACGGATGTTGTTGCTACACTCAATGGGATCCTGATGGTGAACAATGAAATGCTCATCTGGCCTGTCCTTGAAGGACAGTTGTTTAGTGAACCATTGTCCACACCTGTTGGGGATTTTGTCTACGCATTTTAACACGGATTGCGCATTTGGATATGATAACCCTAGACAATCCTTGACCTGAAAACCAAGCAGTTCAGTGACTGTAATAACATCAAGGAACTGGACTCACCTGGGGAATTTGTAGTAAACAGTCTAGAGAATGTTGCATTATTTTCTCTTTGATTGCCCATTGTGCAATCTCCCAGTCCAGTCGAGATTGGAAGGGATGATATCCTGCATCAGGATTGCCCTCCTTCCCTTCCAGAAATAGAGCTTTCCAGTGATTGTGAACAGTGGGTTCATACCAGTAGACTTTACCAGCTGTGGGGTGCCAGTGCCAGGTTCGCGATTCATTGTCCTCTGGCTCAAGGATACGATGCATTCGACAGTATGAGGTTGTTGCTGGTCCAGGACCAGCTTCATCTGTTGAATCATTTTGCTGATGAGGTTCAGGCAAGAAATTGAATGCCTCTTCAACTTCCTACAGCTCAAGGCCTCATACTGCTTGAGCAGCCTCTTTCAATTTTGCTTCAAAAGAAGCTTCTTCTTCTTCCCCCTCCTCAACTTCAGCAGGATTCACCACTTCATCTGGGCCACCCACAATACTTCCCTCATCATCCAAAAGGGACTCAGAATTGTCCACATCTATCTCCATATCATGCGAGGAGGGGAGGTCATGTTGGTCCACATTGTTTGGGTGTACAGCCAGTAATGAGAGTAAAGGCTCAGACTCAAAGAGAGGACCCCCAGTATTAGATGCCTCAGGAGAAGCTGCAGTGGCAAGAGCACCAGATATTTTATACCCTTGTTCCTACACTTTTTGTGCTTACCATTATATTTTAAATGGATATAATATACACTTAGAGTGTCATTGAGCAATGTTAAGAAATTTTGAGTGCTGAGCCCCCATTCAAGTGCCTTTTCGCTTGGGTGGCCCGCTTCCTGAGAATCGCCTAATTTGGACCCCACTTCCGTAATTTAATTCTGGCACCGCCATCTGTCCCCATAACCCTATCAGAGTAGGCTCGATTTACTCATAGGAAGCCTGCACACAATGCCTGATTTATACAAACTTCCCCCGTTCAAACGATATCTATCAAAACAGATGAAAATGCTTAGGTGGCCCATTACAGGGCAGGATACAGTATCCATAATGCTCATCAGTGGCATAACTTGCCGATGCCATAGTACTCATACCTGGGCTCCTTTTGGGATCTATCATCAAGGTCAAATGCCACTAAAAGTGGAGAAAATTCGGCTCGGCCGAACGAGAGCCAGAAGGGCAAAAAATTGCACAAATCAATATGCATTGGAAATCCTCGCGAATTCATAGCATTTGATGCTACAGGCAATTTGTCTGAACGTTAATGTTTCAATTTGCTATTCTGAGAAATTGAAAAATACAATAGAGTACTCTATTTTCAACGTTGGTGAATGGTTGTCCGTTCTGTTCCCTCTAAAACTGAACGGTAAAAATCGGACAATCATTCACGAGCGGTGAGAAATAAACATTTAAATGCGCTCTCACTTTCCATGAATTACACATTGAATTGTGAATCTCCAGAAAAAAATTATATTGGTATATCGAATGATCTTAATTCAGCAGAAATTTCCTTCGTAATACCACTTCGCGTGAATTTTTAGAAATTCGCATGTCATTCAATCGACTCGCCGAAACTTTTCTATTTTCGGTGTGATCCCTCTGCCGGAAAGAAAAGGCTTCTTGTCAATCTCTTCCGGGCCTGGCGGCCGAAATCTAGCTCAAGATGTCAACTCTGGAGATGTCCGAAAGATATTCAAGCCCACAACCCTGACAGAAGGGATCTATTTTCAATACATATATGTACCCAAATGGCATCAAGCTTCCAAATAATCCCAACAAGCTGCAAACCGCCTTCACATATTCCGTCAAATCGCCATGTCTCTAACTGGAAAATCTGCCATCGTCACCGGCTCGTCGCGCTCCATTGGCGCTGATATCGCTATCCAACTCGCCAGCGAAGGAGCCTCGGTCATGATCAACTACGCCGGCAATGCAGAAGCTGCAGACGCCGTCGTGCGCACTATCAACTCCAAGGGCGTCGGAAAGGCTGTTGCGTTCAAAGCTGATGTAGGCACTCTCGCTGGCTCTCAAGCACTTCTCGATGCCACTCTGAAGGAGTTTGGACGTCTTGATATCCTAGTACTCAATGCGGGCATTATGGGGAGCAAAAATATTGCAGACGTTGACGAAGCGTTCTTCGACGCTCATTTCACTTTGAACGTCAAAGGCCCACTTTTTCTTGTCAAGGCTGCGGCACCCTTCATGACTGAAGGTTTATCTTCCTTTTCTGTTCGGATGTAAAATGTCACACGCTGACAAAAGGGTTTAAAGGTGGCCGTATCATCTTTCTTTCCACCTCTCTCACGGTTGCGACCACCGTCCTTCCAAACGCTGTCGTGTACGTAGCCTCAAAAGGCGCGATCGAGCAGGCTGCTCGTTCCCTAGCAAAGGATCTTGGCTCGCGAGGTATCACCGTGAACGTCGTCTCACCTGGTCCAGTCGATACACCACTCTTCCGTGAGGGCAAAAGCGAACAAGTAATCAACTTTATTGCAGGGCTCAATCCATCAAAAAGAATTGGGAGGTCGGAAGATATTGCCCCAGTTGTTGCATTTATCGCTAGTCCTGCTGCGAGATGGGTGAATGGGCAAAACATCCGGGTGAATGGGGTAAGTTAAGTCGAGTTTGGACCTTTATCTATTGGTGATACGCTGACATTGACCTTTCTTAGGGATTCACTGTATGAAATATCGTACCAGGTACTTTTCGTAGGTAGCCCGGTAGTCTTGAACTGTTGTATGACTTTCGCACACAAATTTTCATTCTTGTACATGCTGTAATGAAGTTCGATGAGATTGTGATTCAAGCGAGGAATAAGTATCTGTCGAAGAACAGGAGAACTCAACATGCGGGTATCTGAAGCCTCGAGTTTATAATTAGTGAAGGTGTCATGGGACTGACTACATGATAAGATATCTTTGTCTTTATTTAGTTACAATACACGAAGAAGCTAGAACATTCTTTTACCTTCTTAACGTTTCTTCCTTTTTCTGTATATATTCTTTAGTTTCATCAAATAGTATAAATAGTAAAGCTCATGTACAGTAACGACACCTTTTACTTACGACGAATTACAGTTTATTTAAGTTTACTACTTACGTGAACTTATTGAGTAATCAAGTGATTGACGCGAAAGCTCATCTTTGATCTCGACTTCGACGACGTCTGATGCGTAAGCTCGTCGTCTCGAAGGTAATTCAAGTATTCAAAAGGTAAACTCCTATTAAATTCTTAGCCAGAGTGTATTACTGAACCCCGAAACTATCCAGTTTCATTAGAGGGTCACGGAATTTGCGGTGGCTTAGATTTCTTTAAGTAAGCTCGGAAAGTCAGTGGTGCTGCTAACCTCGGAAATGTTCCTACTTGAAAATCTAGCCTCATTTGGGCCAACACTAATGTGTACATGTGGCAGGACTTGTGCCCTTTTCAGTGCTCCATTACCTCGTGGATCCTTGATCATTGATCATCAATGTAATGAAAACCAACTAAAATTGTATAAATTACAAAAATTAGATCAATTCAAAATTGCCTGCCTTGAATTAGGCACAGAATTTGTTGAAGTTAGACCCAACGCCGATGTTGCTCCGGACCAGATGACACATGTATGTACTGTCGCGCAGCAGGTGGGACAACTTTAGATATATTTCATATTTACTACAGTATATAAAGGTGCGAATACCTTGAATATAGACAATTTTTCTGACCCCAACCAAATCCATTCTGTTCAAAATAACTTATCTAAAAACCTAATCTCAACAGAATTGTCAGAGCAGAAACTCGGCATTCCATTTCATTCCATGCACTTGTAAACATGGAACACATGCGTAATTCTTGCATCATGAAACATGAGAGACTCAGTTCCACTGGTATCCGAGATTTCGCCAAGTACTACCAAAAACAGATGCAGCAAAAAGTTTCTTTTCCAATGTAGATATTTGACCAACAAATGTCAAATGTATTCAAATGTACACTTGTGCCCAAGTCTACTCAGCACTCCCTACTCATGCTGTCATCTGTTAAAAGCCCCATTACACCCTGAGAAGAAAATCATTGCCTTCTGTCCTTGCAGGGGTGGAATTTTCAGTTGGGTCTATTGGTTGTTTGAGCCAATTTGGTATCGCACTTGCTCACGGTTTAGAGGGATAAAACCGGAGCTAGATAGAGTGCGATGAGGCGTTCCGAGGTTTAGAGAGGAAGAGGGAAAGGGAAAAGTTAATTAATTAATTTTCTATAGGCGAAATCGTACATTAAATATGTGGTAAGTCGGAATAAATATACTACGTTCAGGAGCCGAATGTCCAAGTGAAACTCAACCGCACGAGACGGCTGAGTGAAAAACCGTATGAGTATCTAAACTAAGTAAGTGAATTCCTATATCAGTAAGTATTATCGATCGGAACGTCGTTGACCATGGATTAACAATTTTCCAAGTTCACCGTCGTGGTGAACTTGTCGTGCTACATGCACAGGGGTGCAGGGAGCGCGACACCCCCTCTCCGCTGAAAAAGAAAGTCCCGGAGAGAAGGAGAGAAAAAGGGACATGGATGATGCAAATAGGAGAGAAATTAGCAAGAAGGGAAGACACTCTGTCAGGTAGAAACAGGGGCCATGGCAGTGTAAAGAGAATGTAATGTATAAAAAAAAATTATTCCCGGCCACAAGACGGACATATCATGCCTTCTGTTGAAACCAAATCCAACTTCACTTACCGCCTAACACAGTACGAGAACGCTGTCTCGGCATGGGAGAAAGACCCGGACCAGGCAGATAAATTGTCCGTCCTACTCTGGTCGTATAATGATCTCGAGCGTGTGCGTCGTATCACAGGGGATATTGAGCAAATACGAGCCTTTCCTACCGATGCGTATGACCACATTCGCGATCTTGACCCTACTCTTCTTCGATATCTCCCAAGTGCCGCGTTAGCTTCTGCAATTGGATGGGACAAAACCGTTCTCGAAATATATGTTCATGCAAGGCCCAATCCAGTTGCTATGTTTGAAGAGGGCAATCGCGTTGCACAGACTCAGGTAGTTGTTTATTTTGGGGATAACCGGTATGTATCACATCCTGCAACACTTCTTGTTGCTGAAGGCCCTGCAGATTCATTACGCATGGCTCCATGCGAGACGCCATCGAGACCGTCAATAACTACTGGGACAACGATCCCACAGATGATATCTTCGATTGTGCATGGTACGGGTCCGGTCACAGAGTGAAGATGGTAAGGGACAACATCTGTCGAGCATATGGATGCGGGGAAGGCACCAGAGGGGGCATGAAAAATGTTTGGGCATGGTTGGATGGTTATGCGAATTGAAGTGGAAGCATGAAATGAGGCAACTTGGAACGAATTAATGCAACGAGAAATAGAAAAACATAGTGAATATGAATGGAAAATTGAAATGAAAGAGACTAAACGGAACAGAAATGACTACTCAGCGAAGTCTTCTGGCGGCGAATCGGTATCGACGTCGTCTGCCTCCAACTCATCGATTTGTGCGAGCTCCGTAGTTGATAGGTCAAGGAAGTCTTCTAAATCGGGCAGAGGCAGAGATAACCATGAAAAATAAGGGAGAACCCGAAAGGCACCAACAGGGCGACGCCAAACTGTTCCGTCCAGTTCAGCAACTATATAGGCACCACCCCTATTTTGGCGAATCACCACGAGCGGTCCCATATAGCGCATACGGTTTTTTGCCGATAAACCCTTTTCAATGCGAGTGTTCCGTATGATAACCAAGTCGCCTAAAGAAAATTCAAACTGTCTGACGGAACGGCGATGGTTGAGTTCGAGCTTATGAACCCAGTTGAGACGGTTTTTGTATATCTTTTTACGCATACTTTCGAGGTCCGTAAGATGTTTTTGTAGTTCCCGAGCACGCCGGGCTAGCAAATCCATAGTGGACAGAGTGGAATGAGGCGCTGGAAGGAGATACAAAACTTCCTCGATATCAAGAGGGAGAACTGGATAGAAGCCGTGTGCGAGGTAAAAGGGGCTTACACCGACCGAACGGCGAGGAGTTACACGCTCAGCCCAGAATACTGAATGAGCCTGTGGTGACCAAGCCATTGCGTTACCATCTGCTGCCTTGACCAGGCTCTCGCATACGTCATAATGCTTCCGTTCGATCACTCCAGCGGCTTGGGAGTTGTATGCTGATATAGTAATATGTCGGATTCCGTATCGTTTTGAAAGAATATTGAGAGCCAATAAAAATGGAGAGCCATTGTCCGTCACGATCTCCTGTAGAGTTCCCCAACGGCATAGAATGTCTTCAAAGATCCATGTCACAATTGCTTCCCCAGTCTGTCAATGGAGTTTGCGAAACTCTGGGTATGCTGACGAGGAGCAACAACCATGGACGAGATATTTAAAACCCCCTGATTTAGGCATCTCCATTATGTCCATATAACATTTTGAAAACAAGGACAGTGGTTCTGCAACCACAGGAGGGATACGCAGCTTCGTAGTTTGCCGGAGTTGACACAGATGACAAGTACGGATGTACCACTTTATGTCGTCGCCTAGTCTTGGCCACCAGAACCTTTCCCTGATACTAGCAGATGTTGCCCATACTCCCTTATGTCCCATCCTATCGTGTGCTTGACGAATAATAGCAATATGGCGGGCTTGAGGGATTACTACGCGATGACGGCCTTGAGAGTCTTTTTGCCAGAGCCTGCTATGCTCATCCACAAAGAATTGGAGGCAGTATCGTATGAAAGAAGTATATTGTGCATCCGAGAGATCTGGAGGACGTTCCAACATTTCCAGATAGTGATGGACTGAGTCCAGCCGGGAGTCGGTTTGCTGAGCGCGGTGTGAACGTGGGACAACTTCGTAGGGAGTAGGATCAGGATCTGGTGAAGAGGGAATCGGTGTTGACGCAATTGACTCTGTTCCGAACATGGGAAATATTGCAATTGAGTTGAGTGACAAAGGTTGGAATGGTGACGGATTGATGAAATGCATAAACCCGTTAGCTTGGTCAATCCAGTCCTCGAAGTCATCAATGTCTTCTATTGGATCGTCAAGCTGTGGGGTTCATCTCGACATCCCATCGGCAGCGATTCGTTCAGATGGAACGTGGACCATTGTGAAACTAAATAACAGGATACCTGCTATCCACCTATTGACAGTGGCGTTTGGCTGAATATCGGGATTGTTAATCATCCCTTGGATGTACAGAGCGTCAACTTCAACGACAAAGTTAGGTGCTCCAACAATCCATAAATGAACAGATCGTAAAGCACAGAACAGGCCATACAGTTCCAACTTAGCCTGGCTGTATGAAGCCTCGCGTAGAGTAAGAGTGATAGACCCGAACTGATTAATGTAATGGATAACCGGGTCACGTTCATCAAGTTGCATCAGGACAAAGCCAATGCAAATGTTACAGGTGTCAACTGCCAAAATGATGACAGCCCCGTTGCCATAATTTAACGGTCGAATCGCTGAAGAAGTAGCGACAGCATTTTTGAGGACCTGCTGAGCGTGGGCTTCCTCACTGCTGAATTGGAAGGGGATATCCTTGCGCATCAGACACACAAGTGGCTCGGCTATTCCTGAGAAGTTCTCGATGAACATTCTGCAGAGTCTGACAGTGCCTAGAAAGGCTCGTACATTGGTTAAGCGCAGGAGCGGTCCCCAGTTAATAATCTTTTCAACTCGGGAACAGTCAGGTAGTCGACCTTCATAGGTGCATAGATGGCCGGTAATCACGGCTTCTGCAACCGCAATGAGCGTCTTTTTACCTGAAAAGGTGCTGCCCGCATATGTCATACGAGTGAGGATGCGGTTGAGAGTTTGTAGATGCTCCCATATGAAGCGGCATATACTGTTGTTCTCGGCAATTGTTTCGTAACCGCCGTCAGGGAGTTCATATTGGGTAGGAGGGCCTTTGACATTTACATCGTCGACATATGGTATAGTGTATTCAGGAATTTCTGGTTGGAATATGTAGGTAATGTCGCCATGAAAAACTTGAAGCGAATTCGTCCAGCCCATTGGAATGGATGTAAGACGTAGTGCCCCTAAGGGTGTTTGAAATGTTGTATAATCTCTGGAGGTGATAGCAAGCAGGCGCTCGTCATACCCAATGTACACGTCCAGTGTAGCCAGGACTGCTCTGCATGCGTAGGACTCGGCTAGGTGTTCAAGAATAGGTGGGATCACGGAATCACGGATTGTAATGGCATTCAAGGGCTGGGGATTGTGTACTAATTGTAGTGACTTGCCATCCTTCTTTACAACTGCAAACCAGCAGGTCTGGTAAGATGAGCTAGAAGGCTTGTAAATTCCCGTTCAGATCTTTTCCCATACTATTTCCACTACCTGGTCCATTAACCCCGGCGGAATGGGTAATGCCGGAACCCTCCAGGGGACATGCTCAATCACTGGCATTTCTACAGGTGGGAAATATTCCTGTTTTAACTGACCCTTTTCCTGTTCTGTCCATGCGAATGCTCTCTCATGTAGCATCATCAAATGATGGACAGCGACCATTTTGTCAGGCCAAAGGAATTCATGATCATGAACAGAATCAATATATTCTTTCTGTTCCTGCGTGTATCGGCCAGTTGGAGTGAAGGGAGGGGGGTTTGGATTTAACATTGGCATCCTCTCGAGAGGATCAGATGGGAAATGGCGGATAATTCGGAATTTCTCTGGTAGGGTTGCTGGGATGGGGTAGGTTCATCGGTTTACAGGTTTGTAGCGTTTCTTAGATGCAGCATAAATGGGAATGACTGGAGAATTATTGTTGGGGATAGCAGGTAAGTGATGAAGATTAAATGGTAGAGATGGTAGGTACTGGCCCAATCGTGTACGATTATAGGACACAGCATCTATGGTGCTTTCGACGGGATCATTTCCCGAAATAGCGGCGCACTGTATAAAAGAATTGTAAGTAGTTTCGCTATAATTAAAATAAGCGTGCGCGTGGAGGAAGGAAAGGTTAACTTTATCTCTGCAAGGTGATATGCCCAGAGAACTGGATATCAGTGACAGGGATAGGGTATCTCAGATGGACAGACATTGCGACATGTGATCGGACTCAAACACAACTGCCACCTCTTCCCCATCCGCCAAACCATTAAAATTGGAGAGTGAAGGAGTAGGGTTTGGCGTGAGTAACTCCTTCACCAACACCTTCTTCATTTCCTCCTCTCCCGACCTTCTCCCTTTTTAAATCGAGGGTAATCTCTTGGGAGTGTCGGGATTGTAACGGTTTTGTGGGTATTCGGGTCGGTGAGGGACAGGTGTTGATCACCTGAGAGGAAATTCCGTACATTTGCCTGCATTAAAATCTCGAATGGGCGCCCTAAAAGGAAATTGTAGGCCGGAGAATCTACCACCTGGACCTGAAGAAATGCAAGTACATCCCCAAAACGGAACAGTACATCTTTTGCAAGACCCCTAGACCAATCGGTTGAACTGTTTGCGCTTTGCAGGGGGATTTTTTGTTCTGGGTCAAACACTATGCCCAACGTGTTACACGCAGCATCGGACATGGCCACAATACTGCATCCACTGTCGAGAACACAGTGGACCGTATGCTCACCAATTGTAGCATTGATTCCTCGAATGCTATGTGAATCCTTCGCCACATAAAAACTGTCCCCTTCTTCTGAATTGCCGAAATCATTAAAGAAGACTGAATAGGGGTCTTTCGGAGTCGCTGGCGCATTAACGAGGAATGATGGTTTGACTTCATCTAGCATTCCACCATCAATGCCAATTCGTTGGCTCGTAACACTATCTTTTACCTTCCATCTATAGTCGGGTGCAATGGCGAGCAAGTCCTCTTGGCGAATAGATACCATACTCATTAACCCTGCTTGTATGACTTGTTGTAACGCTGCTTCTGTCTCGATTGGGGCATGGTACCGGTAGTTCCTACTGTCTTCTTTAGCAGGTGTTCCAACTGATCGTTCTTGTGGAGGAACATAGTTATTTGGTAATTTGCCGATTACTGGCTTCGGTGGTTTGCTTGGAACGGGTTGTCAACCAGGAACACTCACTGAAGGCTCGGGATCTTCCTCGCTCGAATGGTTTCTGGACTTATTCGGTACAGACAAAGATTGCAAAGACGACGTCGAGGTTCTCGGCTCCTTCGCCGATTGACGAGTTTCCATTTTAAGGATTAACTCATTTACAGCTGCCTCTTCATCCGTACCTTGAAGCACGAACGTCGCAGTTCTTGATAGCATAGTAGGTCCTTGATATCCTCGCAGCATGTATGGGGTATGTTGACTAAGGTTTATACCAGCTAGCTCCCTTTGAAGGGTGGGTTCAGGTGCAGATGGGATATCAAGGATCCAGGTTTTTGCAGTAGGGTGGTCTTCGAAGTATTTCTCGAACTGCTCTTTTACTGTGCCCTTTTGATAACGTTCTTCCTTAGGCAAATCTTTTCCACCTACGAGTTTAACATATCCACGAGTGTTTTGCTCTATCCGTCCTTTCGCTACCCATTCCTTCAGGTCTGGGCAATCTTGCAGTGATCTACTGGTGCACCCATCCTAGGGGCAGGTACAGGTCTTGTCCGACTTGCTGCGTCTTTCCTTTATCAACTGCTGAACCATTTGCTTTAGCGACAAAACTTCTTCTTGGAGGGATAGCAGAGTATCAGAGGGTTCAGATTTTATTGGAACCGATGCTGTAATGGCTGATACGGGGACCGAGGAATGATCCCCTATACTAAAATTTGCCATAGAGGTGGGGATAGATGCGTCGGATAGCAGATAGTCAACAGAAGATTTGAGCTGAGTCAAAGTATAGGCTTCTCCTTTCTTCTTGTTCGGGAACTGGACCTGCAAACGTGTATCCAAGCGCGATCAAATCGACTCCAGGAATACAGACACATAGCTCTTCGCAGCTTGTACACCAGAGATGATTCCATTTTTGACCAGCGAGTTGGAAACTACTGAAAATTCCCAATGGTATTTTCCCAACTCTTTGCTGTTGCTTATACCTGACTTCCTATAGGTTTCAATTACCTTGTCTAGGTCCGCGGTAGTAGCATCTGTTTGTTGCAGAGCATCGGGATAATTTTCAAGGACTTCTGTCTTGAACTCATCCCATGACTTAGTGTCGTCCTTGAAGGTCAGAAGGGACCTCCAGAACCTCATAGTCTTTGCATCTACATACTGAAGCACTTCTTTCTTCATCTTCTCTGGGTCGTTATGGATTGCTGCCGCTTTGGCTGCAGCTTCAAATTCCCCAAAGAAGATTGGAAGTTGCTCCTCGAAGTCCGGATCAAACTTCGGGGCGGAACATTTGTTGCGCGCTGGTAGGGGTGTAGGTGTAGACATAGTCAAGAATATAGGGTTACTCGTTGGGAAAATATGTCTTGATGTTTGAGGTGAGGGTAGAATAGAGTTGGTTGGTGAAGTACGAGGTGTTATATAGATTGTGGTATCAGGGTTAGCAGGATAGGACTGGTATTCTGATTCACCAGCTTCCTCGTGCAAAGGGGATAAGTTGTTATGAGCTGCTTCGGTACTCTCAATAGGCAGCAAAAGGTCCATAAAATTGAACTGGACTTCACCTCTGTAGAACTGTGCTAATAGCACTTCTTCTTCTACAGTCAAACGGTTTCGTAGTCCTGGACGATGTGGGTTGGCTGTTGTATAGGCCTATTGAGGGGTCTCAAACCCGAATGGATGCCTCCCTCATGGTGGGCTCCAAGATATTGTACTTGCTCACAGTTTAGAGGGAAAAAACCGGAGCTAGATAGAGTGCGATGAGGTGTTCCGAGGTTTAGAGAGGAAGAGGGAAAGGGAAAAGTTAATTAATTAATTTTCTATAGGCGAAATCGTACATTAAATATGTGGTAAGTCAGAATAAATATACTACATTCAGGAGCCAAATGTCCAAGTGAAACTCAACCGCACGAGACGGCTGAGTGAAAAACTGTACGAGTATCTAAACTAAGTAAGTGAATTCCTATATCAGTAAGTATTATTGATCGGAATGTCGTTGACCATGGATTAACCATTTTCCAAGTTCACTGTTGTGGTGAACTTGTCGTGCTACATGCACAGGGGTGCAGGGAGCACGACATTGGACATTAAAAATTGGAAGACTATAACCTCCCCTGCTGTATAACTGAGTGCTGCAGGTTTGATGTAGTGTCTATGCAGCATTGTGTGGACACAGCATTGGTATGTTCTTACTCTCTTTCTAACCAGAAAATAGAGCAGTCAGTGTATATTAGGCTAGTCAAAGAGTGTTGGTCCTGTGGTGTATCCCATAAAGAACTTTTCATAACAACCACAGTCTTCAGGAGTCCAACAAGTTAATTTAATGATTGTCCGGGAAGTGGACTTATTTACACATTCATCAGTTGCTTTGAGTTAGAAGTGAATCACTGCAGGATTATGTTTATACAATCAAGGCTACAATTTTTCCTCCACAGAATCCTCAGGCATTACAAGTTACTCTATCATGGCTTGAAGGCAATAAAAGATTTCTTAAATAATGCAGAAGAAACTCAGATTGTCTTTTATAACCTCAGTTTCCAGAGGATGGGGGGGGTGTCCCTCTGCTTCATGAGGGAACCCATGACACCAGGGTCTCCTGGTTGGCCCAGTCATACCAAGGATATCTTAGTCTCACCAGTAAAACCTAGGCCACAAGGTATTTTTCCAGTTGGAGGAAATATATGGCTGCATTAATCTCTCAAAATAATACATTGTACCTTATAAAGGTCTATGTATACTATTGAATTCCTAGTACATACCAAAGTCTTGCTCATGAGATCAGGTAGTTGCCCCCTGTAAGGCTCCTTAACTCACTTTGGGTAACTGCAAACAATTATTGATGGATGGAATTTTGATGCATTTACAGCTTGTTTACTGGATATCCATTCTGTCAGATTCAAATTTGACAAATCCTGTCTTAGCTGACTGCAAACTGATTGACCAATACATGTGTTGGATATCATGATAGGTGCAGAACTGCACTACCTGTTGTATTGTACTGTTGATCCTTAGTACCAAGTATTGGTCCAAGTGCCAGACAGCTATCTAAACTACTGTACCTAGCTCATCAAGGCTAGCAGACCCACCTGTACCTTATACAGAAATTTTGATGAGCCTGCATTACTCTGATATACCCAAGGATTGAATGAACTGGAATGACTTGATGGAACTTACTCCAGTGGCTTGAGGAGTGACAAGCTCAGTGCTGTATTGTTTTGGGATGTGGTACTCAAAGTGCTGAGAATGGGAGAGGCTAGCTGAAGTCTCAGTGAAGGTCCAGATCAAGGATCAGAAGAAGTATGCTTAGTCCAAAACTACAGGCTAAGGCCAGCTCTGACATCTACCATACTAAGTACTTGTTGAAGTATTGGGAAATTGATGGCACAAGTGTTGGAGAAGTGTAGTATCAGTCAGTAATGAAGAGAATTGAATATCTGTGGAGGCTAAAATGGGAGGACAGTCAGTACAGTTGGACAAATAGTCTGAGATTGCCACAGGCATGCATTGTTAGCAGAATAAAGGATTATTCCAACATATGGGGATGGTCAGGATGAAACATGACAGTTACTTGGAACTGCAGGATTGGGTTTCCAGAAGGAGGCATAGAAGGATTATTTTCCTATGGACTTTGGGTTTATTGGATGTTGATTTCTAGATTGGGACACTTGCACAAGTTTGTACATGTATTTCTGACATTATGGTTGTACAGTTCTCAACTCTTAGCTTAGTATAAGTACAGAGTAGAGTACCAGAACAAAGAAGTTCTCCAGCACCCCATCAGTTCAGACACTTGAGTCTCACCTATACTTTGCCCAGTACTTTGGTCTACTGTTGGACAGTACTGCAGACTATCTGCAACTTGAGCAATGCTCTCATTCATTTAGTACAGCTTGTTGTTTGTCAGCCTGTTGCTGACCTTGCTGTTGTATACCACTTGTCATTTGCTAGGCCTATCACCAGCCTTGTGGTTATCAAGTTGGAGATTCATATATCTTCTGCAACCTTTATGCCCCTCTACCTGGACCAAGTAGTCTGTCAAGCATAGAGATTTCTGGTTAGACTGTACTAGTGGAGTTGCAATTGATTATAAAAATATATTATCCATTTTGCAGAATCTTTGACAATGCACTCTTGCAAACCTGGTTACACTTACTGTCTCACTAGAGCTGGCTAATTAAAAACCCTTTGCAATTACAGTCTGTGCCTCCCAAGTCAAGGAACTTTCCTGACAATTGAGTAGACTCTGAGACTTTGAAGACCATCCCCTCCAAGAATCAACTACCTATTAAACTACCAAATGTCATTGGGAAATTACTGGATAATTATATTCCACCACAGGAACAGTCCACTGGAGCTCCAACTAAGGAGAAAAGTAGGAATTATCAATATCAAGCTCCCATTGAGACCAAAGCTGCAGTGAACTGTGTGGTACAAGCTAGCCTTGCAAGCCTGGTATCTATTTAACAGGATGACTTACTTGCAATAGCACCCAATTACTGAAGGAAGGTGAAAGACAGTGTTACTAGCCATAGGATTGGGGTCAATGGTACTATGCTCAATGAAGGGAAACCATTGTATCTTGTCAATACTTTGAGCACAGTGGCAGATCCCTATTAGGTATTCTTTAACAATTTTGGTAAGTAAGAGGAGGGTCATCTGGAAAAAATCCCCTTTGCCTAGGCTAGTAGGAGATACTGTACCATTTCACTCAGCTCAGCAGTCACAGGTCACAGCTGATTTTCAAAGACCCTGCCAATAATTTTCTTTTGATTTTTCAGATTTTTTTTGAATTAATTTTTGGGCGCTTATCATGGGAATTTTCCAAACTGATTGGAATGGTACAGTACCTCAAGGGCTCTGGAGGCTGCCAGGGAGGCCTAGATGGCCAGAGTGCCAGGGTAGCCAGGGGATGCTCCCCAAATCCTGTGGCCTTTTAGGGTTCATAAAAGCTCTTTTAAATGCTTTGGTAGAGCCTCAAGTAGCCTTGGTGAATCCCTGAGAAAGCCTGACATAGCCTGGGAAAACCTGAGGAAGCCTGGGAAAGCCTGGGGGTTGCCTGGGGGAGCCTGAGAGAGCCTGAGAAACCTTGGGCAACTCTGGAAAAATCTCAAAGCCTTAGAAAAGTCATTAATTTTCAATCAGGTTATAAATCTCATAATTTTATAATATTAAATAGAACAATATCTCATTTCATAACTCTAAAAATGGTATATTGGTAGCTAATCACTTTTACCCTGCTTCTCCTCACCCTCATCCAGCCTCTTCTCCTGCCCCTTTAGTACCCCCACCCTCCTTCTGTCCCTCCTCATCCCTACCACCCTTCTCACCCTCACCCTCACCCTCCTGCTGTCCATCATTTGATGATGCTATATGAAAAAGTGTTTGCATGGATAGAACAGGAAAAAGGTCAGTTAAAACAGGAATATTTCTCACCTGTGGAGATGCCAGTGATTGAGCATGTCCCCTGGAGGGTCCCGGTGTTACCCATCACTCCCAACAGTTCAATATTTATTGTCTGTAAAGGCCTAGTAATATATTAATTTTACTATGAATTTTACCAAATTTTTTTCTAGTGTTAAACAATTAATATTGAGCTAGTAAAAGGTATTAAATAATTAATTTTGCAGTGCCTTTTTCATGTGTAAAAAGCACTGGTAGATATGTAATTTTTTGCACAATTTTTCCCACATTTTACCATTTTTGTCTGGCTGTAAATAAACTTGTGGGATGTGGGCCATTGTGCTGTGTGCATGGCATGTACAAGTCCAGTAATAAGTGTGTTCTCAGCTAGTTGTGAGCTTTGCAAAGAACCACTCTTAACCCAATCAGACACTTCAGGCAGCCACCCAAAGTGACCTACTTAGGATAATATTTGCCTTACATGATATTGCCCTAAGAAGGTTCAAATTAGGGCATTCTGCCCAGCTTGCATCTTTGGCAGCTGCCAGCTTCTTTCCAATAATTTCAATAATAATTCAATTATATATTTATGTATATTTAATGAACAAGTTACTGATGTAATGTATACCTCAATGTGTAAGCTGCTGCCCCTCATATCATTGCTTACTGAGGCGGCTGCCCATTTGCCCAAGAACTTCACTTATTGCACACAAATGAGATATAACAAATCAATGCCTAGAAATAAAATTTACATCATGATACCAAATGCAATGGTTACAAAGAATCTTCACTCTGCATCTCTTGATAGTTCCGTGTAACTTGCAAACTATCCAAGTGTTCAGTAAGCAATCCATCAGCTTCAGCCTCAAATTCAACATCAAATCCTTCTTCATCTGCTGCATCTATACCTCCACCAAGCACCAGCTCACCACACACCTGAAAAACCTCCTCCTCCAATGGTCCCCATGCGGGTAGCTCATCACTGGCTGGAACACCCACAAATGCCCATTCCCAAGTTGCATACAATCGGCATAACCATTGTTTTTGTAATTTGAGCTGGTACTTGAGATTGGGATCTGGCAATTCAAAATGCCTCCAGGAACAAATCATACCCTTGCTCCTTGTTCCTGCATTAACTACATGCCATTCTTCACTAAACCACTCCTGCATTGCATCTCTCTCTGCCAGGTGGTATTGCTGCTCTTCTGTGCACTGATCCCAGTCCAGTAATGCTCTAATGCCATTTCATACTTGTTCATTAGATAACTAAAATGGGGGAGCAGTATCTTCATCATAACCAAACCCTATGTCTAACCAAATATCATCATTGGCATCAAGATTGAAGAGGTTATCAAGGTCAATAGGTTTCAGCACAATGGCAGATTGTGGAGCTTTACACTGGTTGATAGGGCACTTCAATTCCTCACAATAAGTGTTATACTTGTGCACCAGGATGGCAATGGCTGGCTCTCATTGCCTCACAGAGTCTTGTGTGTGCTCATTGATACATTGTTCTGGTAAAATAAGATAAGACCAAAGTTAGGTTTATGTTCAAAGGGAGGCTTGCAAGAAGGACTTACTGCTTTGTTGCTTTTGGTATGATTGTTCCAGTTGATCAAGCTCAAATTTTCTACTGCATAGGCATTCCTGAATCTGCATCAGTAGGGCCAGTGCATTCATGCACTTGTTGAGATAGGTACTGTTCAGCAAGTGGCAAACAGCATCATTGCTGGATGCTCCCAAATCTTGCTCTTTCTTTGCTACACACACTTCCATTTTCATCAAATTCTCTTTTGCCAATTGCAGTTCAAGTTCATAAGTTGCAACATCCCATGCAGGTGTGGAGGGGTTGATGATCAAGTTGCACAAGTAGAAGACTTTGTCATGAAGAGCATCACAGCTCTTCTGTAGATGCTAATGAGGTTTGTTCTTGTTAAAGGTGCAAGGGGTGTGTTGTCAAAGATTCTGCAATACCAGGACAATTCAGTTAACCTGATTGATCCTTTTGTTGTCAAAACTTCAACTATTTGAAGAGGTAATGATCTGTATTTTTCAAATGTTCCAAGTTGTTCTACAACAAGAAACTATTTGTCAACTTTTCAACATCTCAATGAAAATATATGTCAAAGGTTTTAGGCTTAAGTAGATTTTATCAAAAATGCAGGAGCAACTCAACCACTAATCATGGCAGGTATACAACCATGTTCCAGGCAAGGAAAATAATCAAACACTTCACACAGAGGCCACAACAGTCCAAAGGTTACTTGATTAAACAGTAGACTAACAACTGTATTTATACTACTCAAAAATAATATTTACCATTTAATATGAAATCATCTAAAAATAATTCTCTTTCAAATTGCAGTTTCTCTTATAGGTAACTCAGAGTTTGTCCCTGAATCATTCCCTAAAAGTTTCCAATAAGTCCTTATAGGTAATCTCCTCAGTTTTAAACCTGAACAACTTGAGTCAGATTCATTTTGATTCTGTGCAGATGGGTTGAGCAATAACCCACTCCTGCTTCTGCAGTGCAACTGCTATTTCACTTATCCATGGTGTCCATCTAGATGCTTCTCTTTCTCAAGAAGAGTTTTCCTTTCATTCTAATATTGCAACTTATTATTTGTAAGTGGCCACCCATAGTCATTGAATGGTGTCTCTTAGATCAAAAGGGATCTATAACCTTATTTCCTCCCAAGATCTGGTATCTCTGGTCAGCTCATCTTTATTTAGGTTCTGTGAGGCTGTAGCCATCTCATTCTTGGCATCAGAGCAATCAGGTTCCTTATCAATCTGGCCTGTTGGTCACTCATAATAGTCTCTGGTAATGGTAACCCTTTCAGTTGAATGATTCGTATGTGGTTCCAACAATACACCTGCTTTATAAGAGACCATCACTATAATTGGATGGGTCTGCTAGCATGGACAAATACTAGAGCAACATCTCTCAAGCATTCTGTGTTGAACAATAATGGTATACCTTTCTACAAAATGGATCCCCTTTCTTCAAGTAGTTCCATTTTCAGTAAGGTTACCACTGTCAAGTGTAATTGTAGACTTTGGCTGTCAGATCATAATTACTGCAGCCAGCATGTGTAATGCAAAGGTGACATTGTTAATTTTCATCAATTACATGCCTGGGCTTAAATTGGGCCCATTAATGCAAAACTTCTTCAACAGCAATTTTGCCTTGATTCTTGCATTGTCCTAGTGAATAGACAGTTCAGTAGATTTACAAAGTGAGAGACAGAAACATACATGGAAGTGGCTTTGTCTGTGCCTGAACTTGCTTCTCCCATTCATTGTAGAGGACTTGCTCTTCAAATTTGCAACTCACAAGAACTTGTGTCAACTTCCATCCATTTAGCATTGCATGCAAAAAGTTTGCACCTCAGCCAGCCTCCCAGCTTGAACAGTCCCTCTTCATTTGCAAACTCAAGCTGACTATTGAGATGGTACATATGGACATGAAACTAAAGAGAAATTAGTGATGAGCTCTAGACAATCATGGATGGGACCACTGTACCCCTGCTACTTGCCCATAGGCAATTAATTGACTGAGAGAATGCCAGAGTCTCTCAGCACCTTCACCCTCCAATAAACCATAACCTATAGTTTTGTGCAGATGATAAATTATTTGGCAAGGCCATTGATGACCAAATGCATGAAATATTGAGATTGAGAAAGTGGTGCTGGAAATGTAAGGCTTAAGGAAACCCCACTTGATGCAACTCCAATGCAGCTGGCACACAATATCATACAGAATTCAAACAATTACACTCAGTGGGAGGTGTTCAAATAACTTTGCCAATAAAGCAAGGGTGTAATGCTGAGCTTCACCAGGGGTATTCATGTTCACAACCCAAAGTGGGTGGTCGTGACAACACAAAATGGCCAACTTCATTGGAAGTGAATGAAGTTTTCAACAGCTTCTTTCACTTGGTGGGTCATGCAGACTCCTTACTGCTTCAAGTAGCATTGATATGCATCTTCCAAGCCATGACTTCCAATTCAGGAATAAAAAATGACTGAGGATGGGTCTGGGGGGGATCGCAGCCAGATTTTTGTACATTGTGCTTCTGAGTAAAGCAGGCATTGAGACAGACAATGATGCTCTTGCTAAATAGAGAATCAGTTAAGCCAGTTAAACCAGTCCTGATCCATAGGCATAATGCTCATGTTTCAGATCCACCAAAACAAAGCAGACACCTCAAGTGCAGATATTCACTTGGTCAATGTAGTGGCATTGTTGACTCTGTTTCCTCAGAGCTGTCTGCCCCATCATCACAAGACCTTGCATGGACAAGGAGCATCCTCAACTTCATCTACAAATCAAACATGCTGAGTCAATCCTCCATTTTGACATTTACTAGATTCAGGCAGATCAGCAGCCACTTCTTCATTTGTGGGAAATGGCAATGGTATGCTTTCTCGGCAATGAGATACAGGCATTCACTGCATAGGTTGTCCGTGAGCTTCTGGAATAAGACCTATTTGAACATTATGTAAAAGGAGCACAACCCTGAAGTTGGCAGCATCATGTAGTGCAATAAACCATTGCAGTGCATTTGCAAATCTTCTTTATAGGGGATTGTCACTGGGAAGACAATAGCCTTGTGTGCCCAAGAAGTCAATCACTGTGGTGCACCAAGCAGTGTAGTTAGGTGCAATGCAAAGAAAGAGCCATCAGACAAAATCCAATACCCATATATCCACAGCGAGTGATGGAAAAACTGGTGCACAAGGAAAAAGCCTGCACTGCACCAGTTGGACAGTGGCAGGAGCACAAGTTGATACTTTGAGCTCTATCTTCTCCAGTTCTACAATGGGGACTGCTTAGTGAGGAGAGGTAGAGTTATGAGTCTGTAGACATACCATGAAATTGAACCACCCATACAGACAAGCTTCAAGTAGGACAGCAAGAACATAATTCAGCTTCAGCTGTCAGCCTACTCTCATGTTGAAATGATTGGGTCCTTCTTTGAAGTTCAAGGTAGGGATCCAAAAGCGATGGTATAACATTGTCAATCCATCATTGCGAAGTTTTCTGGCATTTTGAACAATGTTTGCTGGGTAACATGACCTCTGGTGTAAAGACATAGCTCTTGCCATTGAGAGAAGTAGCGAGGGGTGCACTGGCAGTGGTTCCAGCTCGAGCAATATCTTCCTCAGTAATAGGTTGATTGTCTCTAACTCCAACCTGTCCTGGAATTCTCAGAAGTCCAGGCTTTTGCATTAAGGTGACACCTATCAGGAGCAGAACCAATGGTTCATTGTGGAGTTTGCATCATCCTGAGCTTGAGATTTGTTTAAGCTCATAAGATGAGGCAGTGGGAGGCACAGGGGTCACAATTTTCTTTTTGCCAAGTTGAGGGCATACAGACATGAGGCTAGGCTGGAAAAATGCTAGTATGAGGTATCCGGAGAAGAGGAATGGGATATTATGGAGGAACAAAGGGAAGGTGCAC
Source organism: Collybiopsis luxurians FD-317 M1 (assembly GCA_000827265.1). Taxonomy (NCBI): domain Eukaryota; kingdom Fungi; phylum Basidiomycota; class Agaricomycetes; order Agaricales; family Omphalotaceae; genus Collybiopsis; species Collybiopsis luxurians. The sequence continues at coordinate 1,008,557 of KN834760.1, read as the reverse complement.
AAGTCTCAATAGTGCTAGTTTAAGGTCATTTTGGACCACAAACCACATATATGACAATAGGCTAGCTTACAGTGCATAACAAAAACAGCTCAGCATCATATGCTTGGATGAAAAGGGGCAATTGTTTTAGTACCAAAACAGATCATGTATATTATTATTGGGTTCCTGCCTAAATTGGGAAAGCCAAGGCATGGTATAGCAAAGTTTTTCTATTGAACATTCTAATAGTATACCTAGTGTAGTCTTATTTAATGGAATAAACTTCAAACTGATTTGGTACAGTAAAATGCTAGACTATATCCTTTAAAAATTTACCAGAATTGATGAAGAACCAATCACCCCTTTTCTCATCATAATCCAAATGCCTTTTATCAATGGCTTTGATCTCACTATCATGCACTTCCCATTCAATGATACTGAGCTTCCACCAATACATAGGGAAGCAAGCCTTGTATGCTTGCTGTAAAGGAGCCCATTCAAAGTCTCTGACAGTTATGGACTTGAATATTTCACAGAGGATGCCAAGGAGGTGCTGAACCATAAGATTACAGCCTTCAGGGTCATATACCTGAAGCCATTGGGCACAGGTTTTCAGAGACAATGGAATATTTGGAACACCATTGAAAGTGTGAGTGAAATGTTCAAGATTTGCAGCCCAGCATTTGAAGCATGCTTGGGCAACTCAACTGTCATGTAGATGTGCTAGTGGGATGACTTGATGAGCATAGGACAGTAACTGCATGTGATTGCAACCATCCCATTCAAAAATGACCTGGTGCTCAGGGAGCTTGTATAGAGAGTAGAGGGGGTGGATGCATGATTTATTGGTGTTTTTGAATGTGAACTCAACATATTTGACTACTGCATGACATCACTATTGATATAAGTTAGCAAAACTACAACTAGATGAGAGAACTGGGTGACATACAAATTTTGTTTGAACATTCAGAATGTGCACTGTGCAAGACTCAGCCAAGTACAGTGCTGAGTTTGATTTGAGTGTCTTGAGAGCAGAAGGCATAGTGTTGGGAAGTGCTTTGGATAGCAAAAGAACAGAATCCAGGTACTTTTGAAAGGAGTTTATATACAGTGAAAAACAGTGCAAAATTACATTGCCTACCCAAATTGATTCTTGATCAAGCCACCATTATAGTTTAAGGTCATTGCAGACCACTAGTACTTATTGACAACTGCATTTGGCCATGGAAATTTTGTATCTGAAGGGAGTTTCCATTCAAATTAATTAAAGGCAATGACACTGTGAGTTACCACAAGATCAAATTTAAGATACCAGTACTATGATAACCGGTAGGTTAAGATACAGTATGCAGATATGATAATAGACTAATCTGTCACTCAAAAATGAGACAGAACTGTACACAAAAAAACTAATAGGTGAAACATCCTTTGGCTACACTCCAAATTTGACCATTAGGTTTGGTAATTAGAAGCTCTAGGGTGAAAGCCTGAGCATCTACAGCTGCTTGGCAATTGTACACATCCTGTAATGTCCAAGCCTTCTTTCCAAATCTCTCCCTGTACCCAAACACTGGGTGGTTGCATTCAAACTCATTGTCGTCATCCCACATTGCTTGCAACATAGATATGAAGTGGAGAAGAATGAGATGGATGCCCTCTAAATCTGTTGACCAAAGGAATTCAGTGATGATTTCAGGGGATAAAAAGTAATGAGGAGCATCGGGGAATGACAAGATGAACCCAGTTAGCTCCTCAAACAGTATGTCCATCATTGTTTGAGTGACCCTTGGGTTCCGGTATGCTGCTTTTTGCCTAATCTGGTCAGCATAAGTCCAAATGTCTTTGGCATATGACTCTTGGAAAGAGGGCCAATAGTTGATGAGGCTGCAATCATGATCCAAGACCCATGACCAGTCAATAACAGCAGGACAGGTGTTGAGCATCCATTGCTGGAATGGATTGAGTATGAGCTGCACAGCTCCAATGAGTAAAGGATAGGGCAGAGAAGCAGCCACAACCTACTCACCTTCATAAGACTCTTGAGTTGGGTGGAAGACATGAATGATAGCAAGGAATAGCTGAATTGGCTCATCAGTTTCTGTGAGATAAGCTGAGAAACTGATGAGCCAATTCAGCCAAACTTGCTTATGCAACTCTGGACTTTGTCCAGAGTAAGGCAGGCTGGTTCCCTGTGGGAAAGACTCCTTCCTTCACTCTCGCAAGACCATCATTGCCATAGTACTGCTCATTGGTAAGTCTGGCAGTATGATGGATAGAGGGCAGGAGTCATTAGATATGATGAAGAAATATACCTTGACAATGCTGAGAACATCTGAAGGATGTAAAGTGAGCCTGAGAATGAGCTAAATGCAAAAAAATACAGAGAGGGACCATGTTGGTCAATTCCAGCATGTTCCCCCTCCATATATTTTCTGTCTAGACACTGTGCTGACCTGCCTTCCTTTCAGATTCCATTGGATGTTGTCTCCCGCCCCCTCAACATCTAATCCCAAGCAAGATGAGTTCAAAAAGGCAGGACATATTCCTTATCTGACACACATTTTCTGATCTCAGTTCCATTTCTCATTATACAGGAAACTTTGCACAGGAGGGCACTCAAATGTAGTAGCAAAAATTCCAATCTGTTCATTTTAGGAGAGGCCAAAGAAGATGATGATGAGGAAGAGTATGGACTTCCTGATGGACTGGCTTGGGGGGAGAAGGAGGATAATGCATATGATGAACACTTAGCAAAGGAGCTCCATCAGTATGCCTCCACTGACCTTTCACTCTCTGGGTCCGCAGGCTCCTCTTGTATGATGAAAGATGCCAATGGCTTTTGGATTCCCTCTCTCTTTGATGACATTGAGGCACAATATATTCACTTGCATGGACCTGGATACCACAAAATTGCATCTCCTACTCCCCCACCTCTTACACCAAGTGAAACTGCAATTGAGGATATAACCATCTGTCCAAATCTGGTCTATCCCCTATCCCCTACCCTGGAAATCCCTTTTGAATTTCCCAAGGTCCTTGGAAAAGCCATTGCAGAGCAGGAAGATGAAGAAGAACAGGAGGGAGAGGAGAAGGAAGAGGAGGAGGAGAAGGACAAAGAAGAGGAAGAGGAGGAAGGCTATTTCTTTGAAGTGGAACTGGAAACTGACTTGGATCCCACTCTGGCTGCTTTCTATGAGCAGCTTTGACAAATTCAATACAAACATCCAGGTCCTATGTTTCTACAGAACTTCACTGTTTTTCATGTATGATGCCATGTGAATACTTATATCAGTATTATATGAAAATCAAACTGAATGACAGATATAGAAAGGTTTTGAGAAACAAATTATCAAAACCATCTGTAACAACATTCTCAAAAACAACCCTAACCTACATGACCCTCATGCTACAACAGTGCCCAACTGTTTGATCCTCATGGCTTTTCTGTCTCATTGTCGAGGGTGGTTATATATCATGGCCAGGAATATGTTCAAATCAAACACACAACTGGCTATGTACCTCCATAGTATCAATGGTTTCTATTTTCCACGCTATCCTCTTGTCACAGCCTTCACTTCCTCTGTAACTGCATTGCTAAAGGGGAAGGAGAGAGCAGTCATATCAACCAACAAGGATGATCCTTCTTCTCTGAGATTATGAGTCTGGGTATTCTCCAAAGTCCCCATCCTGCAGCACTCAATGTGGCTAGAGATGCCCATCCATTATGCTGTTGCTGGTGTTAGTCCGGAACATGATCCCAAGCTAAGCACTTAACAAAAATTCCACCCTGGGGACTGGGTATGCATCAAAGGTGGTTACAATAACCAGGATATTGCTCTGGTGGTCATGCCAGATCTGTGGCTAGACTATCATTTGACCCATATCCCCCTCCTTCTGCTACCCTGCCTTGCAAGAAGCCAAGCTGATATGGTTCAATATGCAGCCAGTGATAATCTACATCCTCCTCCTCTGCTGTTCTTTTTCAATGAGGCTGTTGGTCTTGCCCAGGAGATGAACTTCAAAGTCAAAATGCTCAACTGCTACAATAATGTGTGCTCAAAGCCCTATCTGTGCAGTCATCTTCAGGGGTTTTTATACAATGACATGCTATTCTGTAGAGGCCTTATGGCCTCAGAACAAAAGGCTCAGTGTATATCTGCTGCTCCCTCAACCATAGATCCCAACATCTTCAAATACTTTGCATGATCCCAACATCCTGCCATATGAGGATCATGGCTCTGTATGCCCATTCCATCTATGTGGTGCTTTTTGATAGGCAAGGAGGTTCATGTCCTCGAACCATTTGGACATGAGTATACAGGCCCACTTTTACCACAATCCTACCACAGCTCTGTTGGCCTTATCAAGTCTGTTGAATCCACATCTTGCAAGGACACTTTCAGCCTTGAAGTTTTTCCCTTCTCACTGTTCTACTGCAGAAAACTTCAGCAACATGAGCATCATCTGTATACCAAGTATCAGTGGCCTCAGTTTGGTACTAGCAACTGATCCCTTGAACTGTTCTGCATCTGTACTTTTGAATGATGCAACTGCATCAGGAAAAATGGTCTGAGCCTCAGGTTACCTAGGAGGCAACCTGGAGCAACCTGAGGGACCTGGGTGACCTAGGTGACCTGTGCAACCTGGGTGAACCTCAGGTAACCTAGGAAATGCCAATATCCTGGGCAAACCTCAGGTATCCCAAGGATACCTGAGGAGTGATGCTGTAAATATTACCAAATAAGGCAAAATTATATTGAATATATACATCTATGCTTTAATCTATCCTAAATGCATGACAAGGACACCTTCTTAGTTGTAGATAACTCATAGAAACTGAAATTTGACATAAGTCACATGATGCAACCCTGTGAGCTGTCTACAATCAAAATAATTTTCATATGGTCAAAACAAGTATATCACAATTATACCATACTATATACACACTATATGTACATGTATAAGCTCTTTACTGTACTGAAATACTGTACTTGAGTATATTAGGTTAATACTAGTATACTGTAATACATTATAAAGTATAATACTTGACGAAAATGTACACCATATATACTATACATAAAATATGTACAAGTTCAATACTACTACTACTACTATACAAGTACAATAGCCCACTATATACAGTAGAATAGAGTACAAACAGTAATATATAAAGATATATTATTTTTACTTATTAACTCTTTATGCAACCTGGGGTAATCTCAGGTAACTTGAGCCAACCTGAGCCAACCTGGGGCAACCTGGGGCAGCCTGAGACAACCTAGGACAACCTAGGGCACCCCAGGATATAGGGGTTGGACTGTGAAAACCTAGGTAACCTAAGTACTAGAAGTGTCCTATGCTTCTTAGGTTTCTTGAGGTTGTTATAATTTAACCCCAAGTTCAAGCTATTTTTCCTGATGTGTCCAGCAGCTAGAACAACAGTGCAATGAGAACTTTGTCACCTGTTCCCTGCATAATGGACTTTTCACTGCAGCACCAATCAAGTCTGTTCAGAGCTTTACTCTGAACTCTGTGTACAATGCTCCATCCTCCACTGCCATCAGTGATATTTCATCTTCCCTAGCTTCAATGATGCAGCTGACTCCTTCCTGAAACTCATCCCTGACTGAATTACCACCAGATTTACACACACACTGGGCTCCGTGGATGGGTATGCATGTTATCATGATGAAACACCCTATGAGGAAAGGCTACCAGGGTGTAGTTCTTGACATTCAACAGGATGACAGCTGCATCAGTGGTTTGGCTGTGTATGTTTGCTACAATGTTGTGACAGCTGGAGATGAATGACTGGACTACAACTTGGTTCAAAATGCTGAGTAAGTTCATTTGTCCCCTTGCATTTATCTTCTTGTGTCACTGATGTTTCTAATAAGATCTCTGCAGTTTCTACATGACTCAAAATTCTCTGGACTAGACAACTATTACTGTTTCCACTCAGGTTATACCCCTACATATACAAGCATTCAATCCACTGCCATTCTCACACACAACATTTGGCAATGTGCTAATCTGCTTTTCGACAAGGTGGTAGAGGCTGATGCTAAGGAGTATGAGATGCAACTCAGGGGTCTGCTTCTTTTGGATCCACCACTGCCTGACAAGTGGATTCTTAGTCCTGTATGGTGTCTGTCTTTGCATGATCTGGAATTTAACATTATAATTCACCATGGCCCACACACTAGCCCACTGGATCAGCTTGTCTATCTCATCCTATCTGATGGTAGACTTCAAGTTCACATGTCTCTAAACTGAAAGGACAAGAGAAGAAGCAGATACATCAAAATCCATGTGGAAGACATTTGCAATATTCCTCCAGGTGGGATGCATACCAATGCAGTCAGCCAGAAGGGCTACAATGCAAGGGGTCTCTATCTCATTGCTGATACTGACAAGGTCAGTCTGCACTGTCATGTCAGCAGGCTTGTATGTAGAGTCAGCAATGTAGCCCACAATGACGCTGGAATTTGATCACTGGCAATGGCATGTATCTTGTTCAGAGAGTCAACCTTTGCCCAATACTGGGATGAATAGGCTACAATGAGGAAGTAATGGTTGAGGAGGAGCCATTTGCAATTCACTACTTGTTCCTCCTGCTTGTTTATCTTTCTGCAACTTTAAATGCTGCTGGTAACAAGAAAATTTATGAAATCAGGACAAAGTGTGGTGGCTGGACATTGCCACCAGATGAACCAGACAGTGAGGGAAAGATTCAGAATGTGAAACAGAAGAAGGCAGAAGTGGTTGCAAGTGTCAGTGGACTAGCTGAACAAATTGAGAGGGCCCAGTTAGGCAGACATCAAACTCCCCCTCCTCCCCCACAACCTGGGCCTGCCAATTGGAATAGTGTTTCACTTATCTGAAGTCTCTGTTGTACATGGTTGCTCTCTCTTACAGACTTGTGGACTTCATTTTAGATATTTCTTATGCTGTACTCGTTATCCTACATGTTGTGTTTTCTAATTTTTCATGTAGATATATTTGTTCTACCATCACTAATGGTATGCAATGACACAGATTGTTTTGTCTTTCCCTTGACAGAATGTTTAAGAATCTCCAGCAGCTTTAGAATCATTCATAAGAGAGGAAGGCTCCTCATCCAAGATGATGTTAAACTACTATGCAGACATTGTGGGAAGGCCAGCACTTGTTAAGCAAATAAAGGAAAAACAAAAAATGCTATTGTTCATTTTTCTTGCTCATTGGTTACAGTGTGCACTTAATAAAGTTTTCTTCTTTTCAGTTAATATCATTCACTTCACATCCAAATCCATTTCACAATGAGCAACTCCCCCAAACATACCACTCATGCTGCAAGGAGACAAATCAAAATTGCAGGGGCTCATACCAGAGGTCAGCTACAATGAGCCCATTCTGGTAGCCTCACACTGCTCAAAAAGCAGTCTATGGCAACCAAGCCACCATCTACTCAAGCCACAAGGTGACATTTGAAGAAAAGTCTATTCATGGATCATGTTTTAATACCTTGATTGGAGCTTTTGGTCTACAATAATCTAGTCTCACTGGACTCTACAACTCTGGATGGCAATTCTGCTGAACTCAATGCAAGGAATACCAGTATGTGGTGATTGAGTTCATTAGGCTATGTTAGTGACAATGGTCCCATATAGATGTAGAATTGAGATCTCCATCACATAGGACAAGGCGAAAATCTTTCTGCCCTAATTTTGGTCCACCTTTGCAAGCTCTAGAAGACTCTGCATCCTGCCTGCCCCATTCCTGCCCTGCACCCAGGACAGTCCAAACAGCCACTACATTCCAGGAACCTGTTCACTCTGCCAGTCTTATGTTTATCAATCCTAATCCTGATTTATGTACCCCCATGATTGGACATAATGCTTACCATTCCAGTCTCAAATTTGACATTACCCTCTTTACCTCCATGATTGACACCATGTATTGAGCTTGGAACCAGAATCATGCACTGACAAATGCAGTCACTGACCGTATCAACACAGTTTACTGGCTGCCCTCTGTTCAACCCTCAGATGAATTGAGTGCCTTCAAAAACAGAGAGCACCTTTGTCACCATGTGCTCAAAATAGCAATCAAAAAATACAAAGCTATTGTTGACCTTTTACTGCTGCCAGATAGCCCCCCATTGGTCAAGCCTTTTGCAGGTTGCAGCTTGTGACCATATACTCCCTCAAGAGCAAGGGAGTTATCTGAAACCATTTTAGAGGGATTTGCTATACAAGATGTTTCACCCACACCAGGACCTTCAACATGGTGTCCATTCTCCACCATGCCCCTGGCTTCAAGCCCTCTTCCACTGTCCTCTCCAACTTCAGCTGGGCTGTCAGTTTGGCCCCACCAAACAGGGTATACTATCAGCAAGCAAGGTGTGGAGGGAGAGGAGTATGAAGGTGACTGGGAGGAAGAAGAGGATGAGGCAGAAGAAGAGACACTGCCTCCACCTCCATTTCCCAAAAGGCATGTCAAGACCAACAGACAACACCTTCCTCCAGTTCAACAGGGTGAGGAGAGGGAGGAGCTCCCTCCACCTCCAAAAATTTGCACAAAGGAGACCGAACGATGCCTGTCTTCTCAGCAGGAGCAGGAGCAGGATGTTCCTCCACCACTGCCTCCTAGCAAGCTAACAAAGGGAAAGGGAAAGGGGCAATGCCTTTCTCCTGTCCAGGAGGAGGATGACAATGACAGCAATGACTCAGACTCTGAGGGGAGACATCCTTGTCAACCTGCTCAGCACTCCTCCCCTGACAGCCACCTCCCAATGCTTCTGGTTCATGCAATCCCAAATCTACCAATACTCCCAAAGAACCTTCAAACCAAAGCGGAGACACCCCCAGTAGTCCAATTGTTATTGTCTGTAAAAGGCTTAGTAATATATATAATTTTTCCTTTGAATTTTAATATTTTTTTCCAGTGT
>KN834760.1:917257-998244 GCA_000827265.1 Collybiopsis luxurians FD-317 M1 | reverse complement strand
TTATCTCGAGAGTGCATGCTCCATTTGTGAGCTTTCTTGATAGTGTATTCACTTGTTTCTGTAGGCACAGATGACTTATGAGACATACCAACTGTCTGTTTTTGGATGGGTGGTGTTAGGACCTTTACTACCTTTGTTGTTAGAAGCTTGTAGCAGGTTCAATGAATAGAAAGTAATGTATGATACCACAGCTGAGACAGAATATGCAATGGGGAGTCACTATGTACAACAAGTGATCGAGTCCTGTACAGTTTGAGTATTGGATATAGAGGAATGATCCTCAAGTGTCGAATAACAAATCTAGTAGCTCGGTGCGACTAGAGATTGTATATCGAGAGAACTTGTTAAGACAGTATTAATGAGGGTTGACTCGGTGTCTGTTTACCCTACGAGACAGAATATTCGAAAGGCTATGGCAGTCAAATAGTCTTGTCATTCAGTTCGACAAGTGAGAAGTGGATATGCCAGTGACTTGGTGTCAATGGGGTTTGCTCAACTCGGTGTTAAGCAGAATAATATTATAGACTAGTGAACAAGAGAACAGAAACAACACAGATCAAGATAGTTCAGGTAATAACAGCATTATTGTGAGAGATGTAGGTACAAGGCTTTTATACTCTGCGGGAAGACATGTGGTCTTGTGAATAGAAGTTTGGAATGAGCAACTGGTTAGTTCGCCTCGCAAAATGTGTGTCAGATTTGGAGAGCCGAATTGATTGGTAAAACTATTATTGAGTTGTGGGGTGAGTGTACTGGTTGGAAAGAGCAGAAAAAAAATAGTGTAGGGCATAACATTACCCCCCCTATGGTCCTTGAGCCCTCAAAAGGATGTGTAGCTTTTGATGCGACATGGTGTTGTGACTGCTGCACCGTCAGATTGAGTTTCGATGTGCCGGCTGCCAGATTTCAATCAAAAACTCTAAGTCTGAAGGCCTTATAAAGCTGGCACTCTGGGTTTTTGAGTCATTTTCCTCTCTTCCTTCGACCACTATGTCTGCTTTGCAATCCTTCCCCAACCAACCCACTGCTTCTTCCAGTAATTCAGGAGGGTTGAAGCCCCGACTCATCCTCAAGGTTCCGCAGTCTTCCCAATCAGCATCCCTGGTTCCTTTTTCCAATGTTCTTCCTTCTGCTCCCCCAACGGCGAAGAAGATGCAACGCATGGCCTTTGAGTGCAGTACGTGTCTCTGATATCCCTCCATTTCCATTATGGACCGCATTCCCACTTCCCTTCCTACCGGCCTCCAGCCCATTTATGAGGATGCGTATCTGGCCAACTCGAGTCCCAAGGTTTTGGATAGGGTAGATGTCAAAGAGTGGAGGGAGATTTTCCAAAATTACCCATCTTGCGAGTATTGCACCTCGCACAACCTTCACTCCACTTGCTCCCTCCGCTCCAACTCTTTGTCATGTGCTACTTGTGAAGTGAACTACCCTTCTAGCAAGAAGTTCTGTTCCTTCAAGAGTGTTTTTTGGCTTCTTCAGTTCCATATCCTCGCTAAGCTCCCTCTCATTGTTGCCTATTGTATTGTATCAAGTTGAGGGCTGTTTATTATTTGGGGCAAGGAATGGACTGCCTTAACGGCGGGGTTACAAAATGTTCCCTACTATTGCAGTCATCCAGAGGAGTTGGGACTATCGTCGGACGGACTGAATGTTTCAGAAGGTAAAAGGAAAGCTGGTGAGTCCAATGAGTCTATGGTTAGTATAAGTACTCATTATCTTTCTAGTTGTCTCTTCAAATGCCTTTCGAAAGAGTCAGCTCCTTCAACAGGAGGCAATGCATTTAGAGGAGTCGAGTCGTGAACAGGTCATTCTGACTTTATCTCATAAGGGTAAGGAGGTCATTCACAATGCCGCAGATGTTGATGTGGAGATGGGAGCTCCAGAAGAGCTGGACACCATGACTTTGGACTATCCCGAAGAAGTTCCACCTCCCCCTGTTCCTGTTCCGACACCTCCTGCCCCCGTCTGGAAGGCCATTGACAACTGGTCCTATTGCGAGGTTTCTGGTTTGAAAACCTGGTTTTTTGAACCTCTCATTAAGCAAGACCCTTCTGACAACTCTTCCGCTACTTGGGACGAAAGTGAGTTTCACTATTCTTTCATTCATGTCGCTGTTCTAACTAATTCCTTTTTCAGTGATATGAACTGCCATCGAATGCATTGTCACACAAGTTGCTGAGTTGTTGTCCAGTTGTGGTAAGGTAATGTTAGAGCAAGATCTCTGGGCTTTGGCAGATGGACTGGTTCAAGGTGCTTTTAATGATCTCAAGGAGCAAATGGTGAGTAACTCCTTCATTTCTGGATTTTTATTGTATCACTAATTGTTTCTGCATCCCCTACATAGAAACATCCCTCTTCTGATCCTCCCGCCCCGTTCTCAAATTCTGGGTTAACCCAGTTCATCGAGTCTCTCTCAATGATCAATTTGTCCTCCGCCAATATCATTGATGCTCAGCAAGATGAGCTCCTCCGAGCCTATCAGGAGTATCAAGCTTTGTCACAGAAGTTGGATCATTTGGAGACCAAGAATCTCCATTTGAAGGAACAGGTGTCTTCGCGGGATGATCAGTTGGAGGAGAAGGATGAGGAGCTAACTCGTCTGAAATCCTTCGTGAGGCATTTCAAGGGCGACGTTCCATCAACAGTGAGTTTGTTCCTCCTTGTTCGACTGACTTAGGATTTAATGGAATTTTTCATAGGAGATTCGGCAATTGAGAGAGGTGTTGGAGGGGCAAGAGAGCGAGATTGACAGGTGAAGTTGGCTGCGAGTGAGGAGGCCCGACGAGTCGCCGCAGAGGAGTCGCAGTTGCAGGATGCGGAACTTTCCCAGCTCTGACAGCTTTTCAAGTCAGTTCGAGGACAGTTTATGGCTGCTTCACCCTTGAAACCTTTGTCTAGTAGTTCCTAGGACTTTTCGGCTTGTAGCTTTCCTTGTGCTTAGATAGATCCCATATTGTATGAATGGTTTCTTGTCTCATATTTCTTCTCTCTTTAGCTAGCTAAATGGTTGTATATCTTTTCCCAATTAATTCTTTTTTCTTTTTTGGGCCCCTCTCTTGTGTGAATAAGAAAATTGCCCTGGGTTTGAAATAAGAGATCTCCTGAGAATCGAAGTATTCAAAAACTTTCCATGAGGCGTATGCATGTGGTTGCACATTTTGTTCCTTATTAGGCTTGTATTGGGCATCCTTGTCTCAATAAAAGGGCACTTTTCGAGACTATTTCTCTATCCTCATTTTGAGATCCTCCCTTGTCATGGCTTCCCCTTTTCCCTTTGACTCTGCTTCATTCCTAGATCATCTCGCTGATGCTGCTGAGAGTATTTCTCAAGTCGTATCTGATCAGGATGTCCTTGTGAACCAAGCTCGTTGTGAGTTTGGGCAACTGCAGAGGGTTGTCGAGGGTCAATTTGATGAGATTCATGAGTTGCGAGAACTCTTGAGTCGAACCATGCAGGAATTTGAAGATAAGATGCTCGAGTCATCTGTATGTCTTTTTGACTTGTTGTAGGGTTTCCATGGCTCACTGATCCTTCCTAGCGAGATGCCCAGGAGGCCAGATATCTTCACAAAATCGCTGAAGTGACCATTAAGGAGCAAGATCGGGTTATTAAGGAGTTACGAGACTCTCTTGTCAAGTCCCACAACCTCCAACTTGCTGCTGAAGCTTTGGCCCAGGGGCGTGGAGTTGAATTATCTCAATTTCACAGCATTTACAAGGAGCTTCATCATCTCTTGAATATTGGAGATCTGCCCTTGGAACCAGTGACTACTAGCACTGTTGCCCCTATGGACATATGGGGTGGTCCTTCATCTGAATCCTTTCCTTTCGAGATGAAGAGTGACTCTACTCCCGATTCCCTATCCAATTTTGTTCCTTCTCTCAATACCACTTCCCTTCCCAGTACTCTTGTCGAGACTCGCAATACATCTCCTGTAGTGATCTTTTTGTCTGGTCACCCTAATGCCTACTTTGTTCGCACCGGGGAGGATCCTTTGACCTATTCATTGGTCAAAAAGAATGAAGATAAATTGGTGGATCCCAGCCTCCATATGGCTCTGACCTTGCAGGATATATGGGAGCAGATGGAGATCGAGTGTGTAGAGGATTTATATGCCCGGGAACTGGGGGAAGTATTTGGAATCCCTTTTGACGTTCAAGCTGAACATGACAAATTAATCGAGTTGTCCTTTGATTAGTTCTTCTGTTCCAGCCTTCTGTACCTGTATATCCCAATCTATGCCCACTGTATGCTTTATTTCCCTGAAATGGAATTGTGAATTTGTTATGATTTTTGATAATAATAGAGAGAAATGTGTCGAGAAATTGGAAACAAAAACTTGAAGTATTGCTTTTACCCCCCCTTTAAGGTTGAGGTTTTGATTTCGAGAGTCATTTCTCCCAATTAAATGACAGCTTCAGCTGCTTGTCTCAACTCCCTTTCCTCCTCGTCTTGCAGGGCTAGGCTTTCAAGTTCTTTGAGGAGCTCGAGAGGTAACTTTTGTTTCCTCGGATGTGCTTTCTCCCACTCGCAAATCAGATCAATACTTCCTACCATATCTTTCCAGGGAATCCAGGACTCCTCATCATACCCTTTCCATTTGATTAAATACTGGATTCCTCTGTCTGTTTCTCCAGTTGGACAACTGTCTTTTATTGACTGGACTTCATATTCCGGTTCCCCTTTAATGAAGATTGGTGGGGGTGGCAATACGACTTGCTGGAAAGGATCCGGATGGTGGGGTTTTAGTCTATCGACATGGAATACATTATGGATTCATTGTAGGTCCCCTGGTAACTCGAGTCAATAGGCATGAGATCCTATTTTATCGAGTATTGTATAGGGTCCTGCCCACTTGTGATCCAATTTTTTGGTAGGCCTTCTTGTTCGGATGTTACCCATATCCAACCAGACTTGGTTGCCCTTTTTCCAATCAGGATTTCCAGCATGGTGGCAATTGAACTGATTTGCTGCTGCCTTGTTTGCTTCATATATTCGTTGTTTTAAATATTTGTGTATTTCTTTTAACTCAGTAGCATACTGGTTTGCTTCTGAGTCATTCACCTTTGAAAGGTTAATTGAAAGTTTCAGATGGTATCCTTTATTCGCAAAGAAGGGTGTTAATCCTGTAGTTGAATGGGGAGTGTTGTTGTATACAAATTCTGCAATAGGTAATAAGGCATCCCAGTTGTCTTGGTCATAAGACGTATAGATTCTTAGGTATCCTTCGAGGCTTTGATTAGTTCTCTCTGTCTGTCCATCCATTTGAGGGTGATATGCTGTCAAGAGATGAGACTCGATACCAAGTATCTTACACAATTCCTTCCAAAACTGGGAGATGAACAAGCTTCCCCAATCCGAGATGATATCCACTGGTAGCCCATGTTTTGCAAATACATTTTCGAGGAATAGTCCCACAAAATCCTTTGCAGTGTCTGTCATGTGGCAGGGAATATAGATGGCTTGTTTCATGAGCCGATCTACTACTACTAGGATTGCATCAAATTGTTCCTTTCTTGCTTTTGGGAGTTGTACTATATGGTCTGTTGAAATTGAGCTCCAGGGTCTTTGCCCAATGGGTAGAGGTTTTAGATTCCCATATCAGAGAGTCCTTCTAGCCTTGGATCTTATACAAGTATGGCAGCTTTGTATGTAGTGATGTACGTCCTTGCTGCTTCCTTTCCAAAAGAACAATTGATTGAGTATCTTTTTTGTTTTCTTCTCGCCCAGATGTCCTCTGAGTGCATGATCATGATAGGCAGATAGTACATCTCATCGAAGGTTTGTGTTGTTAGGGACATATATCCAACCTTGTCATTTAAGTAACCCATTTTCAAATACCATATTTTTAATCTTTCCTTCTCAAATCTGCTTTATTGTGTTTCGCATGAATTCATCTTGTTCCGCCTTTCAAATCCATTCTAATAACAGATCCTCATTCAAAAGCAATGCTGCATTGAGTCATTCTGGAGGAATCAATATCTGCTCTCTTCCTGCTCTGGCAGAGTCCCTATCAATTCCTTTCTTTGGGTATACATCTGCTCGTCTCATCAGAGCATCTGGTTTTGCTCCCAAAGTTCTGGGTCTATAGTTGATTCGGAAGTCAAATCCTGACAATGCCTCTGACCACCTCGCTTGTCTCACTGACAGCTGTTTGGTAGCCGTAAACCACTGCAGGTTATTGTGATCAGAGTAAACTTGGATTTGGAATCTCGAACCATCACAGTAGGCTCTCCAAACTTTAAAACATTCCACAATAGCCAGTAGTTCCTTGTCGTAAATATTGTAATTTATTTCCGCTGGGATCATGGATCGAGTATGAAAAGCAATTGGATGTATTTCTCCAGTTTTCGGATCCAGCTGAGACAATATTCCTGCTATTGCCTAATCTGACGCATCACATTCCAGAATAATCAGAAGTTCTGGATTGAAATGTCATAGCACCGGAGCATGTGTAAAGGCATTTTTTAATAAGTCAAAACACTTTTGACATGACTTGTCCCAATGCCAAATAGCATCCTTTTGCAGTAGTGACATTAGGGCTTTCATTATGCCACTATAATTGTCAATAAATCTGCAATAGAAATTTGCAAAACCCAAGAATGATTGCAGTTCTTTTATATTCTGTGGAACTGGCCAAGATGTTATGGCTTTGACTTTGGATTGATCCATCGACAGTCCTTCGGGATTTATTATTACTCCCAGATATTCAACAGTGTCAGTATCAAAACTGCATTTTTCTGGTTTTGCATGTAGGTGGTTGTCTTGTAACCTTTGTAATACCTTTTGGACTTGTTCCTTGTGGGTTTTTTGTCATCCGAATAAATGAGAATGTCATCCAAGTAAATAACCATGCATACATCCAGTAAATCATGGAAAATGTCATTCATAAAAAATTGGAAAGCTGAGGGGGCATTTGTTAATCTGAAGGGCATGACCAACATTTTGTAGGATCCATATCGCATACGAAACACTGTTTTCCATTTGTGGCCTTCCGCTATTTGGACATTATTATATCCTGCTCTCAAATTGAGTTTCGTAAAGTATTTTGCCCTTCGTAGTTGGTCAATGAGTGGACCTATAAGGGGTAAGGGATACCTATTCTTCCTTGTGATTTGATTCAAGGCCCAATAGTCAACACAAAGCCTTAGGCTTCCATCCTTCTTTTTTATGAATAGAACTGGAGCCCCAGCAGGCAAGTTGGAGGCTCTAATAAACCTTTTCCCTAGCATATCATCTATGTAATCCTTTAGGGCTTTTAATTCCATTTCTGACATGTTATAGAGTTTCCCAAAGGGAGGGGCTGAGTCCCCTTCCGTCTCAATTTTTAAATTGTATGGACAGTGTGGAGGTAAGACCTTCGCCTCTCCTGGGAAGAACACATCCAAGAAGTCTCGATACTTTTCAGGAACATGTTTGAGTATCTCTTCTTTGTCTTTTTGAGATTCTCCAGTCTCTGCTTCTGTCGGAAGTTTTTCTGTAGCTTCCCTATTTCCTTGAATCAACTTGTGAGTTGCAGATTTTTCTGTATTAGTGGTATCATCATTATTCACTTGATTCGAGACTGTGGTGATATGCAGGAAATAGGCAGGTGTCCTGTCTTGTATTATAGTGTCCATTGCAGCTGCACTTATGAGACTTACTGCCTTGCCTGGGAGGTTTGGACCCATTCTCCTTTTGACCTTTTCAGGTTTTCCTATCTTCATCCCTCGTTTCATATGTTTTCTCTGTTGCTGGAGTGCAGAGGTTTTCAAGATATTTAATACCCTTGTCAACAGGCCTTGTGGAATAGAATCCTGATGCAATTTTCTGACTCGTTTATATATCCACCTCCGTTTCTGCTTGTATGCTGGCAGTTTTGAACTTCTTTCATCAATCCTTTCTGCCCAAGCTTTCAATGCTTTCTCAGAGTAACCATTTCCATTGTCCCCTATATTGTATTTATTTTTCCATTTTTTGAGATCCTTGTTGTAATTATTAGCCCAATTTGTATAAATCAACCATTCGTTGAATTCCAAAACCGACAAGTCTACATCCACATTTTCTTCTTCATTTACTTGTTCATTATAGGCTGATTTGTGTTTCAAGTCAGGGATTGATGTATCCTGCATCTCGCTAGTATTCAAGTTCCATGTACCGGTGAACGAATCAACTAGTGAAGCTGAAATTTGTTCTCTTCCTTGGAATGTCAAAGTCAAATCCTTCCAATTTATTTCAGGATTGAATTCTTTGAGCCATGGTAAACCTAGCATGATAGGAGCTGTTGGGTGTAGTTGGGTTATGAGGAATTCAACTGTTTGAATTGAACCGTCGGTGAAGCTGATAGTATCTTTAAAAATTTTTGTTATATCTCCTGCCGAAGTTGGCTGTCCATCAAATAATTCAAGTGGAATTGGAGTATCTAAATCAGAGATATTTTTTGGGAATTTTTCCGCCAGGTTATTATCAATAAAAGAACAAGTTGCACCCGAATCAATAAGAGTATTATAGCTTAGATTTTTGGAATCAGAGAAGGGGAAACATGTCGAGACAAGAAATGAGTTGTTAGAGTGAGACAAGAGACAAGCTGGGGATGTTTTTTCTATTACTGCCCCACAACAGACTGCTTGAGCAGGGTTTTTTGGATTCCAGGCTGCTCTCAGTGTGTCTCTGGAATCCCCTCCACTTTTCCCAAGTCATTTTCTATCTTGACATTCCAAATCTCGTTGTTAGGCGGGTCCCCTTCTAGAGTGAAGGTTGCAGCCCTCAACTGGTCACTTTGTTGATTGTTTATACTTGAAGTTCCATTTTTTGGAGGGTCCCAATTCTCCCGATTCTTGCAATCTTTACCAATATGATCTGATCCACCACAATTATAGCAGAGTCCCAGTTTACAATGTCAACAGAACTCTTCAACTTGCTCAGGGGTCCTGGCAGCTTGAATTGCCCATAGGAATTCTTTGTCTCCTGGGTTTTTTGAGACTCCGTCATTTCCTCCCTAATTTTCTAAGCCTTCTCCACTATTTCCATTCTGACTCGAGGCGCTCGCAAAGTCTTCAGATTGTCCATATACCGTACCACTAATATTGTCCAAATTTACATTACTATCCCAAGCTGCAGCTCCCCTTTGTTGATTGTTCCAATTACCTTGATTCCTACCTTGTTGACCCCCTGCTTGCTGGGGGTTATTATTATTGGATCCTTGTCGTGGGTTAGAGTTTTGAGGATTCGATGGGGCCATAGGATTATACATCCCGAAACCAGAATTTCCTCCATGAGAATGAGCTGCATTGGTTGCATGAATTGAATTGTCCAACTCCTGGAATTGCTGTACCCATTGTGGATAATTCTGAGGGGGATGAGTTTGAGCCACTACTGTAACATTGAGACTCCTTGTTACTGCCCCTCAGAGCATTGCTACTAATGCCGTGTCATTGTATCCTGTCTTGAACACATACTCCTGGAATCGAATAATAAATGTTGCAAACAATTTGTTGTCCATCTGCTTGATCCAGGCCAGTTTTACCTGTGCGTCTCATGCAGGATCAAATAATCCAAAATATGATGTGAATTCTGCGACAAAGTCAATCCAAGTACGGAGAGCAGGGATGGGGATCCCAGCCTCTTCCTGTTTCAGCAAATTATTGTAGTGAGTAGCTGCTGCCCCTGTCAGATATGAGACAGCAAAACCAATTTTATCTGAGTCATTCTTGTAGATAGTAGGTTTGGCCATGAAAGTGCAATGAACTTGCGAGAGGAAAGGTTCCCATTTCCACCTATCAGAACCATCAAAAGGGTCAGGTTTTTTGACATCAAGTTTCGCTTCCTTATTTAATCAATCTTTTCACTGATCGAATTCCAGAATCTGACTTGCGTCTCGTCCTGCAGGACCCGGTTCTCCTCTCTCACCTCTGGGGCCTTGTACAGCTACCCATCCATTTGCTGGGTGCCAATATGCATCGTGATTCAAACCCCAATCGTCAGGATCGTCAGGTGGTCCTCCTGGGCTACCTGGTCCTCCTGGTCCCCCTGGTCCCCCTGGTCCACCACCCCCAGATCCCCCTCTAAAACTGCCATTTCTACTACCTCTTTCTCTTTCCAAATTTCCATCACTAATTCCTCCTGTCTGTGTGACTCCTCCATATGGGGGTCCTCCTGGAGGTCCTCCTGGAGCTCCTGCTACTCCATACCCTCTGTAGGTACTGGCACAATTCGAGTAGTCATACGTCGGCTCTGCTATGTAGGGTCTATATTTTTGAGTCCCCAATCTCCAATATTGTTCATCTGGAACTCTTGCAGATTCCTGATGCATCAAGACAATAGGGTGATAATCATTCGTTACTCGTCCAGGTGTTCTATGTGGAATTGCAGGTATCGAGTCAAAATTTCTGCCAGTCAGATGGACGTATTGCCTAGGAGCAGCTGTAAATACAGGTGGAGTGAATCCTGCAGCCTGAGGAGCAGTTTCCACAACTACTGGTGGTGGGACATGCACTGTCTGTTGAACTGCAGGCTGTTGAGGGGGGACTTCTGTGGTTCTCAGTGGTTGGGAAGTCTGGCAACTTGATTTCCTAGTGAAAGGATTAACCACTTTCCCTATACCCTTTAAATTTTGTAGGGGGGTGAATTCCTTTTTCTCTAGTGGGGGCATTGGGTGACAAGTCTTGAGAGCTGAAGGGCAAAGCTGGTCTTCAGAAAACAAGAGATCCCAGTCATCTCGACTTCTCACAAAGTTAAATCCTTCATTCTCAAATTTGTTCCTTTCCCCCGAAGGTGGGGCATATGCCATATTCTACTGTTTTACCTGACCTGGTCCCAACGTCTCCCATTGGTTTTGCTATTCACTGACTTGGGCTGTGTTTCCAGGATCTGAATATTGAGATGAGAAAGGAATTCCCAGTCCAGTGGTATTTGGGGAATTCACCAAACCCCTTGCATTCCAACCCGGTCCTTCCAACCGATTATTCTCATGGAAAGCTTTGGGTGTTTCTCTTCTATGATATGTCAGACTGTCAGTCCTGAATCCCAAATGATTTGGCCATAATGAGCATCCCAAATTGGGCTCTGTCACCATTTGTTCAGGATATTGACCCACAGGGTGAGTTTCATTAGCAAAATGAATCATCGATACGGCATACTTGTCTTGGGCAGCCCATCTTTCCAATTGTAGAGCTGCATTGAGAGGAATTTCCCCTCCAATACATACTTTTGAGCTTCCAGCTTGCAAATGTTCTGCTCTGGGAGAGAAAATCTCCTGCTTGGTTTGGGTTTCGAGACTCATATGAGGATCCCCTGTGGTCATAGCAGCTTCCAGCTCCTCTGTCACTGATTCCATCTGGGCTCTTATTACCCATGAGCCTCCCACATCCCCATGGATTCTCTCCTTGTACTGCTTCGCTAGGCAAATATCTTTGTCTCAAGGATTTATTGCACTCATCAGCATGTCGCTGGCATTCTGCAGTGCCAAACATCTCGCAGTTCTTTCTGAAAAGAATTCATTCTCCTCCTTTCGAGACTTTCCTGAGGAGGCTTTGAGTTTCCAAACCCTGTTGGCTGTCCTCACCTGGTGTTCACCCCTTTCTTCAGGTACTATTAGCAGCCTGCAGTCCAGATCAGTGGGTGGAAGTTGTCTCGACTCTTCCAGATCCTCATAACTTGGAGTAGTAGTATTTCCCATAGATCTACAATACTCCTTTGCCACCTGAGCTATTTTCTGCTGGTCCCAAAATTGACTGGTATAACTGTAACCCCCAATAAGGTCATCTGCTCTCGCAGACCGTCCTTGTTCCACTTTATCTAGTAATGATAATGTAGGGGAGTTTAGCATTCTCCTCTTTTTGTTATCTACTATTGTATTGAGCGGAAAATCAATTTGAGATTTTTGTATTGACTCGAGATGCCTCATGGTGGCCTTGTTCACCATTTCCATTCATTCAGGATCCATAATCAGCTGTGATAGCTATAGGGCTCCTTCGTATACTTCTTTCGACTGGAATATTTCATTATTTATTCCATTAGGTAGCTGGGAAGGTTGTTGCATTAAATGTTTCCAAAAATAGGCAGCTAGTACCCAGAAATTGTCCTTCATTTCTGGGTCTCAACTGTTAATAATTCGAATATAGTGTCGCATTGCCTTTATTAATTTGAAATGTGTGCATTGATTGATTTGAAGTAGATCAACCAATTGATGTGTTAATTCTGTCGACGGTACGACACGGACATTCAGGTAGGGAGGAGACATTAAGGAACTCTCAGGTTCCAACTCTGTGTCTCCTTCACAAATTCTTCTGTCATTGGAGGAACAGGTAACAGACTGCTTTGCTCCAGCAACAAGACAGTTCTTCTACTTATATCGGGGATTGGACTCAACAATCCCTGAGCCTGTATTGCATCACTTTCTACTATCGGAGTAGACCATTTTAAATTGAACAGAGACTGTGGGCCCCTTAATGAGAGTGGACCCAATGGGTATAACCCCTGACTTGTCTCTTGTTCTGATTGTTGCAATGCAAATTTAGATTCTTCTTCTCTTGGTGTGAGAGGAAGTGGATGTCTGATATGTTCTAATGGAGAGATGACCTCATGTCTTGCTCCTATAGATGTATATTGTGTTGTTGGAGATATGCCAATATCTTCATAATAATCCTCGTTCTCAGGATGAGTTGGTGTGTGGAAGGGGTGTGTCGAGCTGACTCCCACACTAAAGCCTCGAGGATCTTCTGGGGAACAAGTTAATTCTGATAAATGAATTGTTTCTTGTTCCCTTCCCTTCTTGGGTGTTATTGGGGCACTTTGTGTTGGTCTCATGGCTAGCCTCGAGTCAGCTCTAGCTGCTATATGATATGGCTGACCTTGCTGGGAGCGACTCGAAACATATGGTGTCGAGACCAGGTGTCCCAGAACATGAGGAGACCCGTGTTCAACAGGATTTTCCAGGTCAAATGGGTCTCTATCATTATGTTCCAAAATTTCCCCCATTCTTGAGGGGATGGCACCTCTTGCAGGTGCTGACAAAACTGAGCAGTCATCCAGTGTAGGAGCTCCACATTGCTCCTCTCTTCTCTGGAACCTTGTAGCTCTCGCTGCTCTTTGGCATTCTTGTTCTTGACACCATCTTTCTTGTTCACTTACAAAATGTTTTGCAGGTTCCCCAGACATCTCAGTGATGGAGAGAATGCTGTTATTTTGTTAGGACCTTTACTACCTTTGTTGTTAGAAGCTTGTAGCAGGTTCAATGAATAGAAAGTAATTTATGATACCACAGCCGAGACAGAATACGCGATGGGGAGTCGCTACATACGACAAGTGATCAAGTCCTGTATGGTTTGAGTATTGGATATAGAGGAATGATCCTTGAGTGTCGAATAACAAATCTAGTAGCTCAGTGCAACTAGAGATTGTATATCGAGAGAACTCATTAAGATGGTATTAATGAGGGTTGACTTGGGAGGTTCGTGACTCGGTGTTCGTTTATCCTACGAGACAGAATATTCAAAAGGCTACAGCAGTTGAATAGTCTTGTCGTTCAGTTCAACAAGTGAGAAGTGGATATGCCAGTGACTCAGTGTCAATGGGGTTTGCTCGACTCAGTGTTAAGCAGAATAATATTATAGACTAGTGAACAAGAGAACAGAAACAACACAGATCAAGATAGTTCAGGTAATAACAGCATTATTGTGAGAGATGTAGGTACAAGGCTTTTATACTCTGCGGGAAGACATGTGGTCTTGTGAATAGAAGTTTGGAATGAGCAACTGGTTAGTTCGCCTCGCAAAATGCATGTCACATTTGGAGAGCCGAATTGATTGGTAAAACTATTATCGAGTTGTGGGGTGAGTGTACTGGTTGGAAAGAGCGGAAAAAATAGTGTAGGGCATAACAGGTGGTGGATCTGGTGAGTGGAAAAGCCATTCAATGGGGGCAGATCCATTATTTGAGGGAATGAAAAACTGAACGCCACTGTGATGAGGCTACAGTGTGCAGATTATGGGTCTATGATACACATCCAACACATGCATTTGGGTCAGGGGGGGATGCTTCCACCTGAGAAACAGCGCCTAGTCAACTCATACTCAGAAAGCCAATTGTGGATACACAGTGCAGCAAGAGATATTTTTTTGATTCTACTTCATAAGTTTGACAATTGTTCAACATTTGCAGTGGAAATCTCATTCATGGCTCACAGGCAATCTATGTCCTGACAACAATATCAAACAAATGAAATGGGGTGATAACTTTGTGGATCTGTGCTACAAGCATCAAGTAACTCTCATGAATTGGCCAAAGGGCACCCAAATTCCTGGTTTCCTAGGTGAGTCAAATGGGCTCTCAGAGATCACAAAGCTTCCTTTGAATATTCTGAAATGCATAGTGAAGGACTGTGTCAACTATTGGAAATCACAATTGAAGGATCTCACAAAACAGGCAAATGCTATGCCTTTGTATGAGGATGATAGCATGGACAAAGAGGACAATCTATCTGTGACCAGCATCCTGCTCAATGAGGACCAGCTTGTCCATTTTGTTGCATGGATGGATGGTGAGTTTCAGCCTTCATAATTTGATATCAAGCTGAAATCCCTTACAACTTCAGAGCAGAAGGCACTCCCAGTGCTGCAAATGGGTGATATCCCTATTGTGCTGCAGGAGCCAGAAGGATTGGACAACAAAGATGGCCTCCCAATTTGTCTCTTACATCAGTCAAAGAAGTTCCAAAAGTGAGTGGTGAACCTCAAAACCATTGTTGGGTTGTCAGACTCTGAAGATGGGGAGGGGGATGAGCACAGTAAAGATGCTGGTGCTCATCCAGCTAGCCTTTGAAAATTGAAGTTGGATGCAGCTGAGGGTGGCCAAGGCAACAACAACAATGATGATGATAATGAAGAGGAAGAAGAGGAAGCCGAGGGCGTGGGAAAGGGCCTCAACAATGACAGTGCAGAGGAGGAAGAGGCCAATGACAGTACTCAAATCAACACTTCAAAGTCCAAGCTTGCACAGGACAAAAATCCAACATCTTCCAAAACTTGTGAGAGGACCAACAGTATGCCCAAATGACAGTCGTGTAACTCTGGGAAACAAAAACACTCCAGTGAGTCTGATACTGAGGAAGAGATGTGGTCTCATACAAATGAGGTGAGTTGTACATGATATTTGCTTTACAGGATTCTAATATCACATTTGGATACAGAAAAAAAGGAAGCCTTCACAGCAGCACCTCCACTCCACTGATGCAAACTTGCAGAGGCCCAGTGCTGCAGATCCTGCATGTAAGATGTGCCAGGACAAGTTAAAGGCACTCAGTTGGGCAAAACAGTCAGATGCTGGCCCAAGTAGTGTTGCTGCAGCTTGGCTAGCCGCAAGTCGACTCATGTAGCTGCAGCTCTCACGCTTAGCCAGCTCAACAGCTGGAATGAGCCAACTTGAGCTGGGGTCAAGCCAACTTGAAGCTGGCTAGCCAGATGGAAAAGAAGTAAAATACTTCTACAATGGCTACTGGCTGCAATAATATTAAGGGCATAGGCAAACAAAAATTACAGGGTGCCAAGCCTCAAATGAGTGCTTAGCAGATGCTGTAGTTACATTGCCTGATGTGATGTGAGTGACGTGGCACTGTGTAGTGACATGCAATAGCATATACATACTTGATATGTAAACATAATAAATAATAAATATCTACATAATTTAGAGTCGAAGTGAGGGCTAATGGAAAGAAAGAGGCTTTAGTGAACCAAAATACAATATATGAGATTTAAAATGAATTGCTGGATGATTGCAAGGCAATTGGCAATTGAGCTGGTAGGAGTCGACTGTCAGCCAGCTCCAAGCTGCGGCATTCAGCTTGGAGCCGTGCGAAGCTGGCTCACATGCAGGTGCCCGCTGGCTGACTGGCTCGGCTCCAGCCCCTGATCGGCTCTGGCTATTAGCTGGCTTATTCGTGAGCCGCAGCAACACTAGGCCCAAGACCACCCCTGAAGCATAAGGAGAGGCCAGAGAATCATGGTGTCAACAAAGTGGCTAGCAGTTCTAAAGTGAAAAAGTGCTAGTTACATAGTGAAGGTGTTGTTACTTCTACAGGTCTACTTCTTTTTTTTTGTTTGTTTAGCTTGTTCTTTAACCCCATACTGTACCGTAACTTTACTTACCATATCGGTTGTTACTCAGTACATATCTTAAATGAAAGAAGTTTACTTCAGATTATAAAGTGAGACCTCAAGAAATACTTGTAATTACAGGGACCTGTATTTGCCATTATGGTATAGCTTGACAAAAGTCCTTGAAACTAAAATTGCATTGATAGTATTAGGGTGTAAAAAGTATCCTAAGATGCAATGGTTCAGGTGGTTAAGACATATGCTAGATACAGCCATTTGTATGGGTGAATTTCTTGTGCAGAAAATGAGGGTTTTGATCCCTCTTGAACTTTTCTAAAAAGTTAAATGAGCAGTTAATTTTATCATGTATATCAATTTTCAAGTCAGCTAGAATAGTCCTTATAGTTGTTCTGGAAAGGGGTCCTTTCCTGTGGGCAGCTGCCCAGGGTTCTTGAGCACACCTTGTAAATCCAAATCTATGTACTCAGTTTGCATGTATATACCTGAACCTTACCTTGAAAATCCAAACACATGTACTACATCAGGTAGCAACCTATGGACCAAACAGTCAAATTACAACCTCCTTAAAACTGTCTCCAGAGCAAGCCATCTCATACAGGATGATAAACAATAGATGTTATCTTTACTACCTGTAAGTTCATACCTTGTAAATCCAAAGCTATGGAGTATACAGGAGAATATTCTGAGTCCAGGGTATCCAGTATTTTGAAAAGTATCTATGCAAATATTTTTATTGTTACTGAGATTACAAGTAAATAGCTTGGTTATAGCAGCTCAATTTAGCAATATACAATGGGCAAAGCACTTGAAGTCTTTATAGTGTGGGCAGCTGCCATCAAAAAATGGTCAGGGCAGGATGCCCCATCTTGGACCTCCTTAGGGTAATATCATGTAAAGAAAATTATACCCTAAGTAGGTTACTTTGGGTGGTTGCCTGAAGTGATTCTTACAGCTATGGACAATGCTACATGTTCTGTACTCAAATGGTTACAAATCATTCTCTGCAAAAGCCGAGCCGCCAAGGGTGTCGGAGATTCAATCAAAAATGAAAAATCATCCTTGCCCCTCCCGAATACGCTATCACAATACAGCCTCCGAAGGTCTAGCGATGACTCTCAGGCTGGGCATAGTCATTTAGGACTCGAATGTGGTAGGCGGCGGAGTAACTTGTGGGCAAGCCAAAAAGCCGATCAAGCCGGCCAATCTATTCTCCATGTAGTCAGAAATTCAACACTCCTCGACCTCCACTTTCACCTACGCTATACAGGAGAAGATGCTGAAAGTTGACAACGGTGTTTTCTCAAATAAATAGTCTGCCAATGGGCGTGCTAGCCGGAGTACCAAAGGAAAAAGTTGCAGAAAACATACTAATACGTGCCCAATACGGTCTGGAGGTGATATTTGAGTACCTGAAATGATTTTTTCAGCACGGATGCTCTTAGAGCGCCAAACCGTTGACCTACCCAAATGCAGCTCCGATATTAAAAAGAACGCTTTGTAACTTCCTAGTCTATGACCGAGTCTATGAAAATTTCAAACGTTCCTGAAAGCAAACAACATTCGGCGTTTTCACAGTTCTTTGTTTGATTAGGGCTATGTAAGTAGTAATTACGTGAGGCTTGACTCCGATGTCGCGGATTTTTTGGTGGGGCCAACTGAAAACCAAAACCCCGATTAATGATCATAGGGCCAAACTCCTGTGTATCAAGCCCTCCACTTGAACTCCATGAATATAAGGCACTTTTATTGCATCATTTTGTGCTTTGACTCCCGAGCATGGCAATCAAACTTATTCCTACCTTCTTGCTGCTAGCTGCTGTCACAGTTCTTTTCACTTTCTATAGACCATTCCGTGCGGGTGGTAAGCTGCCTCCTGGACCTCGAGGTATACCCATTTTAGGGAACTTGCTCCAAATACCGGTCCTCCGTCCATATCCCAAATTTCGCGAATGGGCCAAACAATACGGACCTGTCTTCTCTCTCAAACTCGGATCACAGATTGTCATCGTTCTAAATACTGCGCAAGCAGCCAATGACTTACTCAATACACGATCAAAGATATACTCCTCAAGAGCACCTCCTCATGTCGCACACGACATCATGTCAGACGGCCAACGTCTCGTCTTTCTTCCATACGATAAAGAATGGAAGGTGAGCAGAATTCAATTTGAATTTGTTAGGTCCTTTCTTGGAATCTTGCTAACGCTGAGAGGGGGGGGTTGTCAGACGGCTCATAAATCCGTCATATCAGCATTGCGACCTGCTGCACACGCCAAGGCTTTGAGGAATATCCAAGAGTTAGAATCGAGGGTGACAATCTTCGACTTGATGAATCACGGAGATACCTCGCTGTCACCAAAATTCTCCGATCCAGCATCTATACATGCTGAGGTACCCGATACGCACTGGTTTGCACTCGTTCGACGATATGTTGAGTTTGGCTTTTGCTCTGATTGTTGGGCTAATACTTACCGAAAGTCCCTGGGAATAGACAACGAGCGTCGTGATGACGGCAACATATGGCAATCGTGTCAATCGTGCCACGAATAACCCGCAGCTGTGAGTCCAAATAATTCATCTAGTGTGGACATCTTAGTGAGGTCGAATATAGGCACAAGATTTATGATGTTCTCGCAAACTTCGCCCACGTCGGACAACCGGGTAACTACCTGTAAGTGGAAGAGTGCCGCACCTTGTATTCCGAGCTAATCGCATAAAGCAGCGCCGATGTTTTTCCTATCCTACGCAAATTGCCCGATTTTCTGGCGCCATGGCGAGTGGCAGGCCGCAAAATGCATGAATGGTATGTTATGAAAATCGAGATACAAGGAAGGTATTCAACATATCAATTAATACAGGGAAATGGAACTTTGGGGTGGCTTCCTGGAGAGCGGTAAGAAGCTTCTGTCTGCGGGAACAGCAAACACCTCCTATGTGAATACATATCTTCGTGAAAGAAGTGAAGGGGGACATCCTCTTGATGTACCAGGCGTGGGATTGACAGATGATGGTTTCCTTCGTGATAAGCTTGTGGCCTACACAGCAGGAACGGTACTCGAAGCCGGAAGCGACACTACAGCGAGCACAATGCAAAGTTTTATCTTATTCATGCTTGCTCATCCGCCTGTACTCGAGCGTGTTAGGAAGGAGATTGACGAAGCGGTGGGAGCGATCAACGGTAGCGATGGACGGATGCCCGAATTCGAAGACGAGGCAAGATGTCCGTATTTCATTGCCTGCATCAAAGAAACTTTACGGAGGCGACCACCGACAATCATGGGTGGGTATTTCAGTCGAGATGCAAAGAATATTCACTGATCCGCTGACATTCAACAGGTATACCTCATCTTGCAGATGAAGATGACGAATATGAAGGGATGTTCATCCCAAAGGGATCCACTGTCATTGGCAATGTGTGGACGATCCATCTCGATCCGGCAGTTTACCCCAATCCTATGGCCTTCCAGCCAGAACGTTTCTTGCCCACTGACGGCCAGGCAATACAGTGGGGCTCGGGTCCAGAAGCTCGAGATCGTGATCAGTGAGTCTTGACTTAACCCTAGCAGCCAGCAACCTTCTGATAAAAATTATAGCTACGTTTTTGGCTGGGGAAGAAGATTCTGCTTAGGCTCTCACATTGCTGAAGCCTCACTATTTATCGTGCTCTCTCGGCTGATCTGGGCAATTAATTTTACTGCACCTGTCGATCCTACAACGGGGAAACCAAAAATACCGGACATTAACGATGAAGAGGGCACTTACACTAGCGGGTTTGTGAGTGTGCCCAGAATTTATCCTGTATTATTCAAGCCTCGCAGCAAGGGGCGTGAGGATATCATTAGGAAGGCATATGAAGAAACTCAGAGTGCTTGGGATTTGTTGGGTCTTGAGAAGGATATTCACTGAGGAGAACTGTTCAACAGTTTAACATGTGTGAACAAGTAAGTATGCAGATTACATGTACTCACTGTAGAAGCTTCAGCAAATTGTCAATCCGTGATATCATATTCGAATGAACGTACAAAATTTGAGCGACATTCTATTGTCTGTGCTCGTTGGCGCGTCAATGCATAAGACGCCATGCTCCGAAGGGTTGATTCAATGACAATCGGAACGGGTGAATATCGATGGATGGACAGCGGGAGAGAGTTGATATCGCGTGCGCTTGGTTGGGGTGATGCAGAGAGGAATGAAGATTGAAATGCAATGATTGTGGAACGGGAGTATCGATGTATGTTTCATCATGGAATTGTACACTCTATGTCTCCGTGTGTCTCTAAAATCTTGTACAGTAAGTACAATACAGTGCTTACAAGTGCTTAGTACAGTCCGAGAGAAGTGAGTGTGCGAGCTTCTCAGAGGATATGATAGGCCGAGGCGATGAGGACATTCAGGCGCCTACATGTCGGAACTTTAATAAATTACTCTTAAGCGCCGATAAGGCATCATAATGCCACGTCGCATTCCCAAGAGCGGCCGCTATTTGTAAGACCAGCATCCTTTTAAGCGCTCATGAGCCGAGGCTCCCATAATGAAAAAAGAATTTCGCCTTTCAGTTTCCTATACTGTACTGTACTACTCTTTCTTATACTGTACTGCACCAGTCTATACTACACTATAGTACAGTTTGCTATTAGGGACTTGGTTAGAATATTGTATTTTGTACACTTGGGGAATCGAACTTACGGGGCTTACCGACCATGCCTGTGGATGGCCGATGTCATACATGGAACATCGGCCACACAGCCTCTGATAATGCTTTGACATTTCCTATCTCAGAATTATCTAATCTCGGCCTTGGTAGGCTTGCGCGTTACCCTTCTTGCCTTCCCAATACTGTACCAAATTCCTAAAAATAAGTCAATGAAGTTGAACTCCATTCCACAAGTAAACTATTAAACATGTATCAGATTCTAAATCAATAAACTACAACATTCACTGAGGACTTGAATACGGTCACTGTAAGACTTGAAAAAAATTGCCTCGCAAAGTTGCAGTCTCCTCGGAAATGTTTGGACCATGTGCCGAGCATGTATCATTGCATCATTTCTGCTGCCCACTACTCGCTGATCTCTGCTGCTTGCAGTGATCCCCCTTCCCGCTCCACCTCCCGCTCACCATTCCTGCCTCCCCGCCCACTGTCCCGCCCACTTGTACCCTTCATATATATTGATAACTATGTAATGGAGTATATGCATGGTGAGCACCCAGCCTGGCATATGCATTTCAACTGTCATTTGTATAATAGTGAAACCGTCAAACAATGATTGGATATATATCCAGGGTCAATATATTAATGTACCGGAAGGCGGGACAGTGGGCGGGAGGTGCCAGGAACAGTGAGCAGGAGGCAGGGAGCAGAGCGAGAAGGGGGGTCATTGCAAACAGCAGAAATCAGCGAGTGGCCGGCAGCAGAAATGATGCGTGCTCGGCACATGGTCCAAACATGTCCGAGGAAGTTGCGACTTTGCAAGGCAGCTTTTTTCAAGCCTTACAGTGACCGTATTCAAGCCCTCAGCGAATCTTGTAGTTTATTGACTTCGAATCTAATACATATTTACTAGTTAGTTTAAGCTACCTCCCTCGCAAAGCTCAAACTGGCTATGAGAAGATCTAGTTGGCAAAAAGGCAGAAACAGAGGGAGCAGCATGCCAGTGGGATTTGACATGGAAAAGAATATGAAGGTCATAATGTATACAGTGACATAGTCTGTACATTAACAGCTAATAATTGGGTGTAGGCAGCGAAATCGGCTGCAGCGCACTAACGCCCTCAGCGCTTAGATATGTCATGGGGAAAGTGAGTTATCTTGAAAAGGCTGATGCTGAAAAGGGACCATCAGCCAGGGGAATTCAAGATTTCTCAGCAACCAAACTGGAGCATCAGCCATAAACCTGATATTTTGATATCAGTTCAGAAATTAAACTGTCTGTAGCCCTTCAGCCGATTTTGCACGAAAATAAAGAGACAAGCTGGTGCGTACATACAAATGAACCTCGCTCTCACTCTCTTCCTTTTTTCTTTTTTTCTCAACTTGAAAAGATTGAAATCCTCGTTCCATCCACAAACATACGCCATAAGCCACTTACGGACTGTTGTTAGATGGGCGCTGAGGGTTATCAGCTTGTGCATACTTACCACTCGGTCATAGGGATATATTTATCCAAGGAGTTGGGGTTAATAAGTACAGTCTCTTGCGTGAAATGCCTTATAAGTCCTTGGAATGCATTGCAGCTCGTGAAACACACCCCAACTGAAGTTGAGAGCTTCTCGCAAGATCTCAGTGCCCAATATTTGATGATAATCGAGATATAGCAAATCCAAACCACTACGAAAATGTGACATATATTAATTACATAAATACACCAGTGATAGTAAACAACCCAGGGTAATGACGGAGGTCCAAGTGCGGCACGTATAGTTCAATTTGCTCAGGGGCATGCTCAACTAACAGCCAAGGAAAACTAATGGGTGTCTTGTAAAAAAAAAATGCACGAATGATTCACGCTGGCATTGAGAAATTTGATGTAGGCGTAACCAAGCACACATCCAATTTCGTAGGGTTCAATAGAAATTGTTGACATTCAAAAAGAGTTGAAGCTGCGCGACAATGTGGGAGAACAGCAACAAAGGAAGGAAGGAAGGAAGGAAGGAAGTATATTACATGGCACAGTCCAAGATCTGAATGCCGGTTTTCTGAGAAGTATCCCGATGCGGCGCAAGCATCACTCTCCTCAGGGCGGTCATGGGCAGTGGGGACGAGCTCACAACTGACCCGCGAAGCCGCTGTAGATCCCCTGCCACCCATGAAAACCAGGCTATTTACATACAGGCAATGAAGTAATGAAGCTAATTTACAATGTACATATACAGATATCGATATGAGGGACTTCTTGGCCCATTAACAAAAATTGGGTTTCCGGTGTGCATCGGAACAGGATAAACACACGGCGACAGTCACATAATATCAAAAAAACATGTACATAGCTCGTGGCTAGGTACTTTGCGTGACCATTTAACAGCCGTTCGATTTTCTTTCATGCTCTACGGCTGGGTACTTTTCGTAGCCAATTAACAGCCCAGCTGATAGCTTTGCCTTTTTATTGGAGAATATACAACACACCTTTTTATTTTTGTTGCCCTGGGAGTTTAGCGTCCATTTGATGGGTGGGAAAAAGTTTGAAGGGGAGAAACGGTGTCGCTCGCTATACATGGGATCGCCGACACAGAACAAGAAGAATAGATGACCTGGAATTTGGAGATAGGAAAGTTATGATAGAATTCACCAACTCTACCAAGTTTCAAGCGGAATGACTGGCAAGGTTGACGCAGTGCGCAACGTGTAATCCCTGATTCCTATCTTATCAGGCCATTATCAGGCGCTCATAATGCAATGATAACGGAGAGTTTTGGGGGTGGCCGGCCGGACCTAGGACTGAGCCTTGTAATGTCGTTATCACGGCATTCAAATGCCATTATAATGATCACCTCATTATAATGCCGGAAACATTTCTCCGACAACGGGCGCTTAAGACTTCGTTCTGTACCCTCATCGCCGTACCTAGCTCATTTACTTTCGCGCCCACCCACACACCCTTTATTTTACCTTCTAGTGTCTTTATTCTGAGACACTCCAGGCTTAGCCCATTTCTTAGTGTGCATTTGTTGCCCACCCGCGCGCCGGGCCAAGCCCTGCCCAAAACCCACTCTCCCTTCTACCTACTCCCCTCTGTTTCATATCTGTATTCATTACTCATCGCAAAAGACGACACGCCTATCTTATCGGTAGCTAATTAGTGACAAGGGTCACATGCACACCTGGCTCCAGGGGCGACAGTGATTGGGTCAGCACCGGGGTCCGGGATAGCTTCTGGAAACCAGGCCCAGGGTGAAGATCTTGGATCATGCCATATAATAAATCTTCCTTCCTAATAGCATGCAAGCTCAAAGTATTCGATTGGTTTAGCTTCAGCCTGCCTCAGCCTTAGGGCAACAATCGCGTGCTCAGTTTTCATGTATATGTAGCTCTCATTTCTTATTGATCAATGTAGAGTACCTTTCGGGGCTACTCTATGGCAGCACCATACATGGTAAGCAGGTATATACTGGTCTTCTCACCCGCAAGTTTATGGCTGACCAAGTTCCTTCTTACAGGAAGACAGAGATGGGATAGCTCCGAAGAAAAGTCAAGAAGATAGGCCAAAGAACCTAAATCAACTCCGTCTGCTTCATAGAGGGGAGTAAAGTTAAATAGGCCCCTAAACAACTATGTATGTACCAGACGAATGTTCAGAGACTATCGAAAAGCAAAAAAGACACGTCTGATGATTCCGACGCGCCGCAACCTCTCGGAATCTCGGAAAATCATAGTCAGGGTATCTGCGACTCGGCCTCGCGCGCACAGCGCTAGGCAACATTAGCTTGAAGCTGGGATCTCGGAGATGAACATCGAGCAAGAATCAAGATGTAAAGGGATCTGAGTGTCGACAGAAAGAAAAGACACAGAAACTAGAGTAATATACGGGTAATCAGAGGTAGATTTTCTCCGTTGAATGATGCATGCAGTACCTCAGGCATTTGAAAAATCTCTAGTATCTCGTCGGATGATTTTGCCAGCAAGCTCGCAATTCACTAGGTCGTTATTAATGTCCTGGATAGTTCCTGGTTGTGATGTTTACCCTTGATTGTTATATGTACACCGTGTAGAGGCGTCAAAAAAAACAGGCGCCCACATATCAACCCGACGTTCTGTTCAAAGTGTACAAGATAATATCAGAACGACTGTCATCCATAGTCCAAGCAGAGCGATGACCACGGAGCATGCCTTTATATTTCAGTACTAGGTGTTAAAGCGTCTCAATGCAGTGTTGGTCTTGATCGTTTTACTGGTTCGGAAACTCCCTTCTCTAATCTACCGTCTATCATCATCTTCTTCCTTGTGTTATTTCATATTGTATCCAGCCCTGCCAGGCGGAAACCATCATTCTCTTGATCTTCCGGTTATATCTCGGATCGACCTGTTTACAACAATTTCAACAATCTGTAGATCTTTTTGAACTCTTCGTTAACCGCAAGTAAGCAACGATCTGGGAGTCAATCGTCTGTTGAACGGTTTTCATTGCTTATGCTTCTAATGATGTACACTACAGTCCAGCTACGGCTACAACTTGTCTATGTTATAGATTTACATTGCGGTATTGCAAAATCATTGAATGAAAACACCCAAAAACCCATTGATGTCCTCTGTTTCAGCTCCATCAGTGCTAATCTCCATCACCCTTGCTTCCATAGATTTGTATAGTCGATGCATCTTTGTCGTATCCTCCTGCATCATTGAGACATCCAACTGTTCAATCTGTTGTGACCCCCACACCGAATGTAACCATTTTCTCAATACCTGAAAACGTAATTCCTCAGCCTCGGGCCAGTAACCCTGCAGTGTCAACGAAGGAAGGCTCTCCTCTCTTAGAAGCTGCAGCATCAATAGTGCAAGTCGATAGTAACACAGTGAGTCTGCAGTCCAGGATCCATGTATGCTGGAACCCTGGAGTCCTTTCTGCCAGCTGACGAACCAGTTCTGCAGGGCATTCTGATGGTAGGAGCATATATTCTCCAGAGCTGATTTACCTCCCAGTAGCATGTCGGGTACTGCAGCTGCTGTTGTTGCATGGACGTAGGATCCCAAAAACAATTGACTCAGTATCTCGTGGATCAGGAGGTATTGTGCGAACTCGGGTATAGGACTCAGAGGTGGCATTAAAGTTGCCAACTGATCGTATAGTGATCCAACTATTACTTGAGCATTTGCGCCACGCAGACGAACCGTAGGTGACCCGTACTGAGATGTAGTGCGTAGACTCGTAACCCAGTCTTGGGCAGTTGAGGCTCTCCAGAGCTCTTCATCGCAAGGCAAAGGTCCTTCAAAGGTATGAGGAGTATATGGGGGAATGGCAGAGAAGATTATAAAATCGCATGCTTGGAGGTGAGTCAAGCAGCAGAGTCTGCGGTGCTCGAATATGTGAGATAAATATTGAATTTATATTATGAGTGCAAACCTTTTGATGCTCTCATAGCGTGTCCAAGAGCGCCATGCCTTGTCTACAGGTATTTCATCAAAGAATTCAGGACATTTCCAGCTCTGAAGGACCTGGAGAACACCAGAACGTGCAATCATCTACTGCTGTGGTCAGTATTCAAAGTCAAAGGGGGATTAACAACACTGACCTGCTTCATCATTCCGTGATATAGGGCAGATGCAGTTCTTCTCTCCTTCTGCTTGCAGAATGTACCTAAACACTGAAGCAGGGCCAGTGCAAAGATCAAGTCAATTTGCATAGTTGGATCAGCACTGTTACACTGCGAAAGGTATTAAATTGAGTAATATGAAGAGGGGAAGTGCGCCTACATATTGTTGCATGATTTCTTCCCTTCCCACCGTGAGTGTGTGTCTGATGAAATTCTTTGCCTGTTTTGTCCGCACAAAAAGTGCACCACATGCCTGCATTACGGTCAACAAGACAAGAGGTCTATCCTTTTCTATCCAGGTTGCTTCATGTATGATCGGAATCTTGAGGGAGAATGATGAAAAGAAGAAATGCACTAAGGTGAGAACAAGCAACAATCATCAACATTTATGCTCATGTAGACTTAGAGACATACTACCCACTGTATATACAAAGCTCCGCTTCTGTTGCATGGGCAAACTGATGTTTAACCGTCTGCTCGAGATTGACTGCTGGGGGGATGTCTGCGAGAGAGAAAGATTGCTGTAGCAATGGCGTTGCTGACGCGGGTGAGGCCACAATCGTTGGAGTAACCATAGATTGGTCAGCATTTTCGAGTGTAGTAAAGTTCAGCGGACCTGAGGTGAAAGGATCAAGCAAAGCGATGTTGAAGGGGTTGTCATTGGTGTTTGTGTCGATTTCGGTTGCATGGGACGGTTGGTCCATTAAGTTCGGTATGACTTCGGGCGATGCGCCACTTTCCACGTCAAGGGTAGATGCTGCACTTGCACATTGCATCCAAGTCTCTACAAATTCACTGCTAAAGTTTTCGAGGCTACCATCTGTGGCTGAGTGTAACAACCCCTGTGCAACTTCTTGATCCAAGTCGGTCAAGGATTGATTCGGTGAGGTAGGGGCCAATGACGCCGTCTGCATCACGGTGAGTGAATATTCAAAATCAGCACCAGTGGAGGTCGGGGAAGATGCATCTAATATGGACATTTGTGAGCAATCGCTGTCTACTGACTCTGAGGTTGAGGGAGCGTTTGAACCATCTCGTCGCAGATGGGCGCGGACTGCCTTTTGGAGCTTCGCTCGACTAACCTCCGGGTCATTGGTGTAGTCGCATACTATGCCACGCCTGGTACATTTGTCGCATGGTTGAAGCAAATTGCATTTTACCTTGGCTTTGGCGCAGGCCTCGCAGGCTTTTCGACGCGAGCGACT
This sequence comes from Collybiopsis luxurians FD-317 M1, assembly GCA_000827265.1. Lineage (NCBI taxonomy): Eukaryota > Fungi > Basidiomycota > Agaricomycetes > Agaricales > Omphalotaceae > Collybiopsis > Collybiopsis luxurians. The sequence continues at coordinate 970,696 of KN834760.1, read as the reverse complement.
GGTGGAGCCACCGCGGTAATAATTGTGAGTATTTCTCCGTACCGATTCGATGTATGTCACTCACGTCTCGCCACAGGACTTCCTGTGGCGTGCCAGAAGATCACTACGAGTAAACTGATATCCGCACTTCTTAAAGTATAGTGGTGATGGTCAGACTTCAGAAAAAAAAGCAAGCTTAGTGGCTGAGTCTCACATTACAGTGGTGGCCCCTTTCGTTGTTGTCTGCATGTATATGCCCTCAGTCGTATTCTGGCCTCTAAGTAATTATCTGAGAACACTTACGTGATCGCATATGTCGATTGAGGTGTGTCTTGCGTGTAAATGTCGCCGGACATACCGAGCAAGATAGTGTGTCTGCAGAGGAGCTAATGACAGAGGTATTTCGAGCCCCTGACATTATGTTTCGAATAGTTTGAGTGACACGGGAGAGAAAGTTCCCTCCTTCTTGCAGATATATCTTGCGGAGAGTATCTCAATCTGTTAATTATTTGTACCGCATGCCAGGATTGACAACTGGTCTCGATCCGAAAAAGGGCAGTAGTAGGTCTGAAATTAGGTTAGCTCGATCCGAGCGTTGGATCTCTATACATAAGTGACTGGCTTTGGATCACTTTGGACTGAAATTATAGAGGTAATACTGCTGTTGTCCCTTGTGTAAATGAGTTGGTGGCGTAGCTGTAAGAGGGGGGCCTCAAGTGCGGGATATCTTATTCAGCGTATGTACTGTGTGACTCCTTTCCGCCTCGTCACTTTCAACTGTTCCGAATGATCTATTCGGAACGCGGAAAAGTTTGCGCCAGCTAGATTCTGATACACTCAGACTGAGATATGTTTCGGGCCGATGATGCCCAATCGGTGACTGACAAAGTATGCAACTTGTCAGATTCAAATTCATTATACAACTTCTTGGCCTTTCAAAAGTAACTTGAGTTGACAGATTTCGATCTAACTTATTTGTGTGTGCCCCTGATATATACTTATGTGATAAATGCGTGCTAATTTTTGAGATCCAAATTGCAGGGATCGCTGATCTTCGTACTCAATTTTCCAGCACAGATCCAACTAATTGATATTTTGCCGTAGGGGTTTGATTATTAGGCAGAAGTGGCAGATGGCATGAAATCCTGTAAAATCTAATTGTGCTTTTTCAAAAAAAAACACACACATTCCGCTGGAACCAGGCAGGAATTGCTTCAATGTTACTGTAAATCCCAATTTCGACGATAAGTTAAGTTAGCGGACTCTGAACCTGTCGTCAATTGTGCAGCCTGATCAAGGCCATTTTTGCGCAACTGTCAAAATCAGAGTTTCGCTTGATGCTGAGTCCATACAGTCATTGCTATGCTGGGTTCTGAGTCAGGTGCCATGATGCAAAGCCGCGATAACGCGAGTTACACGACCAAACACTAACGGATAAGACCGGAGTATCAGGATATCGGATAAACAGCGCCTGAACTTTCTTTTCATCCTTGGGTCCAAAATTTCATGCGACATTTCTGATTTTCTAGACATGGCATAAAATTTTTATATTTAGTTCCATTGAGAATAATCTGTCCCTGAGACAACCACGGAACGTGCCAAACATATCGAGTGAACATGTAAATGGGTAATGGCACTAAATGTGATGCTGGCCCTGATTTATTCGCGGTCCATTTTTTCCCTTGATGTTCATCACCCTATCACTGCAGCAAACATATTTGCTCATCTGTGGTGTTCTTATTCACGCAGTGGATTCAATAAAGAGCGCACATAATGCTAAGGCCATGCAGTCTTTGCTCCCATCTAAGGTGATATCTGAAGGTGACTTTCAATTGTTTTTCAGATGAGACCTGTTCAGTTTTGGTTCAGTTGCGGAATAGAATGGATAGTGCAGCGTGCTGGCACTCCACTTAACCTACAAAATCCAGAGCAACTCAAGGACAACAAGATAATGAATTTTCATGAGTTTGAGTTGGACACAAGTCGGATACACAACCAATTCAAAAAAAGGCACAAATCTCATTCTGATTTCAAATTTCAATACTCAAATATGCCACTCATTGAATACCACAACTCAACCTGTTATAATAGTACTTCAACCTAGGAGGCATACAGTTAAAAAGCATCACGCTAAGCCATCCAAACTGTGACCAAGAAAGAGAGTGTAACAGTAGAATTGACAGTGGCAGAAGTCCTAAATATGATTGCATAATCAGTCGAGAATCTACCACTGTAGACATCTTCTTTGTGTCAACAGCTCAGAGCATCAGACTAGTGTGAAGGGGCACAAGTATGTTTTTGATTGGCCATGAACTTTCCCATACAATGCCGAGTCTACTCCTGATGAGTTCAAGGTTGATCCTGTACATATCCTGTACCATTTTAATCAATTTGATGCGACCTGTGACCTGTGACCAGGTGTCAAAATTTTGGTTTCGACACATCCAAAAGTGACCTGTGACACCCAAAAAATTTTGACACTGAGTAAAGGGCCGCCGGTTCTACTTTCGGTGTTCAGTTGCTGCACCCCCATTCTGTGCAAGCACATCTGTGATTGCGGATCATTTTTTTTTGGTTGGATTTGCTTCGACGATGCAAATCATATTCATTCTACTTCCAGCAATGGTGGAGGATGAGCTCAAGTGGTACAATTTGAAGGAATTCTGGAAGCACTGATTGTCTGGATTGCATGTCCCATCCTTCAATGACAAATTGACATCTGTTTATTTAAAATTCTTTATCGCTGTCATAGCGTGTTTACAGCAGGCAGAAATAAAATAGATTTCCAATACTATTTAAGCCAAAAATTGATGAAAAAATGAATCATAAAGTCAATTTGACACTGTTTGGAAGCTGTGAGGCAGCTCAAAGCCCTCTTTGACAAATGCTTTGTGCCTGCAAATGCAACTAATCAGGAGGACAACCTTTGTCCAATGAAGGGCCTGCAGTGTGCCTATGCCAGACTAGACGGCATTAATTTTTCCCCCTCCAGCACTCATCTGGGCAATGCCACCATTATCTATTGGCCCTTGCCAAATTAATGCCTGATTGGTGGTCAAATTCAACAGATCCAAAACATCCAAACCTGAAGTGGCCCTTCCATTAGAATTCATGTTCAGTTGTACAAATGCCTCTCAAAATCTTTGTATGATCTATTTGTATGATATCTGCCCTTACTAGAACTTAATCATCAACACTAAGAGAGCAGGAAGATGTGAATGGTCTAGATATAATTGCTCATGCAGCTTGTTTTGACTACTCCCATAACAGAACAGTTCTAGTTAACTTGTCCAGAGATTGATATAGCAATATGTTTCCAGCCCTTAATAGGATTTGTACATTGTAGTAGATGTACCATAGAAAGAACCCAGACCTTTCATCAATGCTATGTTACACTGTTCATTTGATGCCAGGTGCTTGTTGCATTTTGATGCACCTGTGTTATGTCTCTGGCACATCAGCAGCTCTTTAAATGTATTGAAAGTTATTTTTTCTCTTGAACTTTTATGCATGGTAAAAGACTAGTTGATTTCTTATCTCTCAATTGTCCTTTCAATGCAAACAAATTTTCCTTATCAGACTCCTTTCCAATGGCAGCAAAATGTGTATTTTTTTCCATAGTAAATGTAGTACTGAGAGGAAAAATCAATTTACAATTCTTCCACATCAAAAAATCCACAATTAAATTCCCTTTTTACATTGTCAAAGTTCAATCTACATCACCTACTTTCTGTTTGGTTTCAGCTTAAATGAAGGCATCCATTTTGAGCCCTGTTTCAAGTGTGCATATACAATGGTTAAAAAATTACTTATCTGTCAAAATTTCTGCTGAGCAGAATTTTGTTGCATTTTCATGTGAGGGTGCTCACGCGAAGCACGAAAGGTTAGGGTTTAGGGTAGTTACATCTGATCTTATCTATTTTAGGGTGGCCTTGACTGATGAAACCAAAGGATTGTGCACAAATGTTCATTTGGTAGCACCAGTACAATATTTGTCACAGGGGCTCAGACAAAAACCCAGCAATCCCTACTTGGTACTGGATATTACCATGCAGGATGTTGGAAAAGGGCATCATCCAAAGCTTGGTGGCAGGCAGCACTGTACTTGTTTGCGCTTGTACCCTGACTGTTGAAAATGGGAATGTTCAGGATTGGAGGAGGTGCCATAGTATCTTGTGCTTGAGATACAACCCGAAGGAAATTTTATAGACTGGCATTTCTAAACAGACTCCAGTTGGTACTACCAACGCTGAAACAATACAGTATGTATGTTATTCCACCATAATCTCTGGAACTCCAGGATTTTGAGGAGAAAATGAGCTTCCGCATGGGTTAAGCACCTGCTAACGCAAAGAAACAGGGACTTGCCTGATATATAAATGTCCGACACTTTCTTACCTCCAGGAAGAGTTCAAAGTGATGTCATCCTACCCAATTTTAAGTCTTGATGAAGGAGACTTGGCCATTGTTAGTAAACAAGTATGCTCAGATGGAGAAGGCCTTAGAGAGGGGATCAAAGAATGGAAAGAACCAATAATCTTATTCTACTACATACACAATATTTAAGGTAAATAGAATATCAAATATAGGAATAAGTATCAGGGGAATGGAATAAGTATGAGGAGAATGGAATAAGTATGAGGAAATGGAAGTAAAGGTGTCAGCAGAACAGCCAAGCAACCTAATGGTCGATGTTTCTCAACTGCCATCACTCTAGAAACTGCTGGATTCATCAGTAAGATTTTCAGAGAAGGTTGGACAAGTCCAGGATATTCTGTTGAAGGTGTGGGAAGCATTTGCATTTCCTTTTTCCTGCAAAGGAATGCTATCTACAGTCACATCTTAATTATGTTCGCAAATCTCCTCTTAAAACGCTCCGGTAGTCATGGATCTAGAATGCTGCAGTACGTTACGTTTCAGTTCTTCATAAAGCACGGTAAAACTCACGAGCCAGGATATAGTGCGAACAGATGTCCGTAAACTAATACAAGAATATTATCCAATTAGTACCTCGAAAATCAACGTGTGTGGATGCGATCTGTTACCTGAGTTCGTCGGCAAAGTATCCAAACTGTGCAGAGATGGCCCCAGCTCGAATTCGCCTACACCAATTAGATTATTCGCCGATGATAATTTCTCACTACCTCTTCGACCCAAAACCATTGAAGAAAAGGGGGGATCTTCCGACTTGACAGGCCTCCGAGGTAAAATTGATATGCCATACGCAGCTGTTCTGTTCCATCCGTTCTGCGGAAGGAAGCAGCTGGATCCTGCACATCACTTAGTTGCTCTCCTCAATATCAACAACAGCAGCGCAAATACCGAAACCATCATTTTCCGTAGACACCGCAGAAGGCCCATTGTGTCAAAGGGAATTGTAAAGCCAGATTGAACCATGGCTGGCTCTTTTGGAGCATCACCATACGCTGAAGAACAGTTGAATCCAGGAAAGGTTCAATGAGGTGTAACAATCGGAGATGCGCTCGTATCCTGGAGATAGTCAACAAATTATTCATGATACAAGACTGAATTTGATGAGTTGCCTCTTGTGATGACCCTCCTGGTGCCCGCGGAAGTGTACACACACAACTAAAAGCAAGAGAAGTATTATTTTCGTCAAATGAGAATATATCTCGTCTCTTCGAGGGTCCAACAGCCGCGTATACTTTTGCACCGTTGGGCAACCTTGAGACGTTTGGAAACAGGAAATCAAGGAAAAGAAAATGAAAAGTGAGAAAAAACAATAAGGAGAATTCGAGCGAGTCGCTGGTCTTTCGACGCATCCAACTTTTCACCACCGAGCTCTTTGTCAATCGATTTCACTTGCAATTGCTCTCAAAACAGCCCGCGGGATGGTTCATCCAATCCTATTTCCAGTTGGCTAGAACTCTTGCTGTAATTGAAAATTGTCAATCCGCGATGCTATAATGTAGATCCAGAGTGAACATACCAAACCGAACAACAGCTTTGTGCTCATTGAGTTTATCATTCATGCTAGTCGAACATTCGGACTGGCATTGCGTCTTCGTTGTCTGGCCTGAGTGATATTCAATCGATGGAGGACAGTTTCCAGCTCATGCCGCTTCTTTCCGATGAATAGGTGCCTTAAAAAGAATGCGGGCCAGGCAAGTCGCCGCCAAAACGAAATTGTAGGCTCGGTCCTAAAAAAATGCTCGCTTTGTAATGCAATGATGATCCAAATCGTGGTTGCCGCTGCACAGATTGCAGGCCCTTGTCAATTCTGATATTTACGGAAAATAAAATCACTGACTCAGTAAGGTGGCAGCAGTGAAGAACTGAGCCAGTGTCCCCATTGCCGAATTTAATTCTTTGACATTCATGCCAAAGATACTCTAATATTGCAAAAGCAGGAAGTTTTACTCAAAGCAGAAAGAAGGGTGTGAAGCTTACTGCAATGAAACTAGCGGGCAGAAAAGTCATGCCAAGATAGGCAATTTGCTTCATCTAAGAAGAACAAATTAATCAGCCATACAGTTGTATGATGTAGGATTGATAACTTGCTATGGCACTATCCCTGATAGCTGCTTCTGCATACTTTCTAGTGGCTTCAAGGCCTGCTAAGTTTATCACATTGTCTAACCTTTTTTCCCCCATTGTGCAGTTCCTTTGAAGTCTCTCAACCTCTGTCAGAAGAGTGTAACACTCCTTCCGAAGCATTAACTGGCTAAGGTCATGCTCCTCGGGATATAAATCCATAGCAGGATTTGGTGTATTCAAAATAAATACAATTGAGCTTCGAAAATCTTCCAGCAGAGATGGATAATATAACAGGTAAGATTGCAGGGTATGCAAATCACGCATTAGCTCTGTGTCTGCAGAATGCATGATCTGCGATTCCTACAAAAACAAGTTTTAAAGAATCAGATTAGAGCTCTGCTCGAAAAAAATCCACTTGAACAGAATTTAGATTCTCGAAGTGACAGTGGTTATACATACCATCCAAGAAACCTGAGATAAGAGTTTCTCTAAGGATGAATCCCAACTGTACAGACAATGCCATATAAAGACAAGCAGGATAAAGGTTGGGTCTGTAGATTTTTGGAAAATGGATTGCCAGTACACGCTTGGACCAGCATACCGGATTCTTTCATGAAGGAATGGCGCAGAAGTGGCATTTTTATTTTTGTCGTGATAAGAAATGATAGTGCTTCCTAGCTCGTCGTTACTGCGGATTAAATGTACAGCGAGAAGATCGAGTCTATAGGACATTGGCAAGTCTTAAAACCGGACTACACAAATTCCACTCACACGAGCATGCGATGGTCAGAACCTTGGTGAGTGTTAAAACACGAACCAAACAGAGATGGCAATAACTTCATTGCTCACCTCTACCAATCGAGAGCGGTGCCTGTGTATGAATCGCTGAAGAGGAGTTTGATGATAATGGTGCGGGTGAAGTAAGAGATAGGGAAGATCTCCCCGTTTCCGATCGGACAGCACGAAGAAATGTCACGGTGATAGTAATGTCTTGAGCGATCTGGTGTCAATGTCTTTGTACCAGCAAAAAAGGTCAAAAACATACGATCACCCTTGCCGGGTCGGACTTCTTGCTGGGAGCGAGATGGAATGAAGGAAAGTGATGAAGAGAAGAAGGAAGGCTCAATGTTGTATCTGGATTGCCTTCAATCCGGTTGACAGTGGAACAAATATTTTATGGCACGAACTTTGCACCCAGCATTTGTAAAGTTGGCCCATTCAAATTGTGAATAAATAAGGCTCTAACTCTGATATTCCGCGGTCGCTAGTAGTGAGGGAAGATGAATGTTACATTCAAAACTGAACATCCCTATTACGCACCATCTCAAAAGCGATAGAGTTCCAAAACTCTTGTTTATTACCCTCTTCAACGACCACGTTTCCATCGTTGAAAAAAAAACCTGTTGTATCCACGTTGACAGAATAAATGGTACAGGATTCCTTTTCATTTTCTATGACCTTGAATACGCCAGAGCGTTGCAACTGCCCTAAAGTCCAGTTTGGAAATCTTCGGTCGTGTGAGAAAAAGGAGCTGATGAAAATTAAATGAAATAACCTGGATTGCGGGTACCCTTGCCAACATCCCCCGCAGTCTTTGTGATCGCACAGAGGCGGAATTGGAGGTAAAGGGGATTCAAGTTGTTCTGGGTCTATATCTGTGCAAGGATAAATGTCAGGGATTGATGTTATATCAGTTTTTTTCGTGGAATGTTACCGTCATCAATATCAATCCATGGCCTGCTCATTCACGATTAAGATCATAAAGTTCTACACCAGTCCAGTAGTATTTACCAGGGTGCACTCGGTGCAGCATGCCTTGGGGAAATGGACAGTCAGTGTTTATTGTAGAGTGTTGAGTCGAAGAGACTACCTTTGAGGGGGAGGTTCTTTGATATATCCGCCCTGATCCACTGTGGTAAGAGCATATTCCAGTGCTGAGGAGGACATAACTTTAAACGGGATAGAAATTGACAATCACAACCCTCAAAAGTACGGCAGTTGATATGAACGCCTGCAGGTAACACATACACTGCAGGTCACATGTACTCGAGAGGTGTGTAGGTCCGGAGTCAGATGGATATCTTAGCCGAAGATGTATACCGTCTTTACACCTCTTGATCCTGCAGTCTGACAATCATGTATGTGTAGGTTGCGGGCCATCGCGCGTGGCATGTATGAGTCCAGAGCTGGGACTAACAGTACACTATAACTATCTAGTTATTTGTAGCGTTATTTTCAAAAAAACGCATCTTAGTGATTGGTTTACCTACGAATAAACTACTAATTCATTGCTCCACAAGAATGCCGTTGCGTTTTTCGAAACTATGCTACAAATAAACAAATAGCTGCAAAGCAAACCATTGATCAACTTCTGAGTCCTGGAGAAGCACAATTAATAATTTTAATCACTTTAAACACGCCAGCCCCGCCAAGAGCGTGAACGAACATATAGTATATGCCACTCCAAGGTGCCAAAGCTGCAGTCATTGCAAATCAACTACGCCGAAAAAAAAGAAAAGAAAAAACGAACAGACAGAGCGCCAGCCGAATTACATATGTACGATGTACGAAACTAGGTTCAGAGCTGAATATTGCAAAGGAGTGCAATGATACTCGAAAACTTTTTATATCCCGCAACAAGCCGGCGACTGCACTGCAGGCGTGCGAGGAAATTATCCCACAAGACTAAAGCATAGGAGGATGGTCAGAAACCAAACACGAAGCTGGAGTGTTCGCCCACTTGAGCCCTTGAACCGTATCAAATGCTAGGGAAAACTCGGGCGAGCTCAACCTCTGAGTTTGAAGGGTCAGTCATTGTATTAGGAAGGCGTATGAAGAAGCTCAGAGTGCTTGGGATTTGTTGGGGCTTGAAAAGGATAATCACTGAAGAGAGCCGTTTAACAGTTAGACGTGTATGGATAAGTAAGTATGTAGATCGAACTCACTGTAAAAGCTTCAGCAGATTGTCAATCCGCGATATTGCTGTCGGGTGAACGTACAAAATTGAGCGACATGATGTCCGATGCTTTGCCGGCTGAGTTGACGCGTCAACGCGAAAGAGGCTCGGGACGATTCTCAAGTGTGACCGTGACCGTGTTTATCTAAAGGGTTCACTGAATTAGGAACGGGGTCCCCGTGTGAAATGAGCTGTCTGCTCCTGTCATTTTAGCAGTGAACGTGGAGTATCCTTCTGCTACAAAATCTCGCTCACACCCTATCCTGGGTCTTCTCCGAATTCCATTAGTTCAATCACTTATTCCATATGGCCGGGAACATCGACGGCGACCTCTACTCTCCATTTCGCCATCCTGTAATGGTTGAGGAGGAGGTACTGTCAAGCCAGTCAAGCGATGGCGGCTCAGGGCTTCACTCGCCTGTTTTTGAGTCTCAATTTCCTCTCAGTAAGATACTGCTGTTGAATGCATTTGGTACATCTTCTCATCTACTCCCGTGTCTCGATCAAGTCCGGTACCAAGTAGACATTAACGATGCCGCGAGCGTTCTGGCTCATTTTGATTATACAGCAACTCGAATTCAGCCAATACAACCGTCTGCACTAGAAACCCCAAGTTTAACTGAGAGCCACGACAATTTCTTTCCAGATTATTCCACCCCATTTCGTAGCAATCACCTTGGGATCGAATATGTTCCCCAGTCTTCAGAACAATGGTCGTATGACAGACAGACCCATGACCCATCCCACAGACGTCCAAGCACGAGGATAACTATGTATGGGGATCAGGGCCTAACACCAGTGTCTCCTTCCGAACCTTCCACCGCTCTTGCTCTCGATCGGCCTCCAAGTCGGAGAGAGGTGTCTGCTATTGTCATAGCGTGTCGTCAGTGGTAGGTATTCCTTTCATTGAGCCGTTTTTACGATGTCTAATACTAATTCTTGGGATTTTTTTTCACTTGCAGTCGCACGCGCAAGATACGATGTGATTCTGCCAGGCCCGGGTGCACCAACTGCCATCGACGAAAAACGGCATGCGAGTATGATGACGCACCAAAACGAAGGGGTCCGGATAAACGCCCTGGGACTCGACGCAGATCGTTGAAAAGACAACCCGCAGACAGATCCACTCCTCCTCCTCCCAAACGAAAGAAAGCTGTTCACGACTCACCGACAAAGGACGCCATTTTGCCTCAAGTCAAGGCAGCCATGTTAGATGAAAATCGCTCAATGCCCACAACGAAGGTGGGGGATGACGGTCTTCATGAATATGAAGGCGTACACGAAAGGGCGATGCTATTGCTGTCATCCAAGTTCGGCTCGGAATCGGCGTACAGTCTTTCGACTTCGGCGCCTGGCGGTAATTCGTTGGTATACAGTGCTCCTTCACGGTTTGGTCAGCCTTTTGATTTGTCCAGTATCCCCGCCCTTACAGCAAGTTCACGTCGTTTCAACTCGAGCTCTCGGACTGAAACAAATACAGATCCAGCTTCATCTTCTCGCACGCCGACGGTGTCCAGAACGCATTTACATCATCACCGATCTCATGGTGTTGACAATAATATCGGAAGTGAGAGCGTGGACAATGCCTCGGCCTCGACGTCCTCTGTGAGTTCGCTCGTCGAAGGTGCTTCGATATTTCTGGAGGATGGAATCGCGGAGTCCGCGGCTCGAGGAACGGGTTTGTACCTTTGCGTCGATTGCATTGCGGAGCATTGACATCGTGGATGTCTGCCCGTTAGGTTCATTCAATATAACTGCCGCCAATCTTCGGCGTGAACTCAGCTCCAAAGAAACTGGGACTCGCGTGGGCAACGGCAAGATATCAAACTGGACACCCGATTCGCTTGTATCGTATCATAAACACGATAAATTGTTGGTACAACAACTTGTCGATGTTTTACAATCGGTTCGCATCTGAAACACTCGGAAAGTAGCGCTTCGGAGGAGCTAACGTGATTGGTTTACTTTAGGACTTGGATTACACCGAGCAAGGGCATAGAGATAGTCTGGGTATAGATTTGAAGGTATATTACAGGAGATGTTTACGGTCTCTCCGTCATTTGGCGACTCATTACGAAGTCCTGCCATCTTCGTTGTGCGTACAAGATCTCCGACGAACTGATCAAAATCCAATCAGAGGAGGAGGGTTCGCAGTGAGTGTTCTCGGGAATTGAATTGATTGTCTATGGCACTGACGTTATCATCGCATTCATTGAAGGATATCTGGCGCGGAACCATGCAGTCGAATCAGTCCGTTTGCTTGAAGGTACTTCGATTGATTCTGGAACCAGACCAGGAAGTTCGCGAGAAGATTCGGAAGGTAAATGCCTGATAACTCACAGGATCGATTTCTAACTGAACTCTGCTCGCCAGCAATTCATCCATGAGGCCCTCGTATGGCGTCAGCTCAAACACCCAAATATCCTCCCTCTTCTCGGTGTTAACGCTCAGCTTTTCTACCCCTCCTTCTGCCTCGTCTCCCCGTGGATGGAAAACCAGGATATCATTCCATACCTTAAAAAGAATCCAGCACACAGTCGACATGATGTGGTGAGCGAGCAATGCCCTCAGGCGTTTGAAGCAACCCTCTCATCTGATCTAGATATCTGAAGTCGCCGCAGGCCTTCTGTATCTTCATTCCAGAGATCCTCCTGTCATACACGGAGATATTCGAGGGGTATTTGCACTATAATATTTGGATTTTTCTGCTTACTAAGTTGCTACGGTTCGTCAGGCTAACGTACTAGTTACAGCCGATCTTCATTGCTGCCTTGCCGATTTTGGCTTATCTGTCATCAATACTGAATCTCAAATGTGGTCTAATGCAACAGCGACGAATATAAGAGGAGCAATACGATGGATGGCGCCTGAACTACAAATACCGGACAGTTCAGGCCAATTAGCTGAGAACTGCTCCTCAACGGATGTTTATGCGCTCGGCTGTACTATTATTGAGGTAAGTTGCAGCGACAGACTCTACTGATATCTATTTATCTGTCTCCACAAAGATATTAACACTTCAGCCTCCGTTCCATGGCAAGAAGAACGACGGTGCAATAATTTTTAGCTTACTTGCAGAAGAGCGACCTGCTCGTCCTCAAGAGAATACTTGGTGTACGGACTCTCTCTGGAAGCTCGTGAATCAGTGCTGGGCGCAAGATCCATCAGCTCGTCCCGATTCGGAGGAGATTCATGACACTCTGCTACGGATACGAAAGGACACTTGAATCATTCACTTCAATAAATGCTTGTATTAAAACACAGGAAATTTGTAGCATATATATATGTATTACGGTGAACATTACTGGCACAATATATAGTTATTGAGATAGGTATCATGATAGGAAACGACAGCACCGTATGTGCTTGCTCGGCATGCTATTCATGGCGCGCGCCGCCATTCCTAATACGGAAACCAGGGCGCGTGAGTACCGGAGCACAAGATAACGTTCCTCTCCTCCCTCCACCACCATGAAACTTTTATGGTCCTGCGTTTCCTGGGCCTTCCTGGCTTCCGTACACGCTCAATACTTTTCCGAGGGCTGGAAACCGGGCCAGGCAGTCACCCAAGAACCCTTAGCCTCAGGTCCGGCGGCGACCCAAGCAGCCCAACAAAACCAACAATCCTCTTCCGGATCCGACTCTCCACTCGGCAAAATCCTCTCCTCAAGCCCAGTCTCCTCCTTTTTCGCTAAAGCAGGCTTGAATATATCCAGTCTCGCCTCCGCCGCAGGGTTAACGTCTACTGCATATCCATGGGATACGAGAATCCCTTTGATAACAGATATGAATTTTAATGATACGATTGTGAATGAGGTTATGACGGAGGAAGAAGAGAAGGATAGGACTTGGTTTATTGTTGTGTTCGTCGCGTCTTTTCTTCTATTGCTTTTGAGTCTTATCTTTACACAAATGCACCCTCCAGCTCCGCAAGCGCAACGAGCCAAGGCGGCGGAATGTCTCAATTTGTAGACCAAATCTTTGACGAAACTTTCAATGAAACGCTTGTAGCTGGAGACATGCCTCATTTGCGCTGGGGAAGGATAGACTATCTCAATGTTACCTATATCACCACCAAGTGGTGTGTATGGCAGTACGTCTCTGTTTCTACTGCATGCCTTGCATCAAGTCTGAATTTTGTGTGTTAGAGCTCCAACTTTTGTCATCCTCCAAAACCGCGGTCAGACCCTCCGCTTCGTCAAACCACAATGGCTCCGTCTACGCGAGGGAGCCCTCCGCGAATTCCTCACGACAGAAACGTACAATCAGATTCCGCCCTGGGATAGCTCGTTTGGACCCGGTGGGAGCAAGTGCGTGCACGCTTCATTCCTGTATTCATCCTCATGCTAATTGTCCCCTTTCGTTTCCTCTTTACTTTCCTGTTCCAATAGTGAATGGTTAACCCACTACTTTGCCCTGCTTCTAACGACTATCTACAACGTCCTCGTTAAGGTTCCGCGATGGCTATTGTACGTTCTATCGGGGAGTGTAGCGTCGTTTTTGATCCAGTTTATGCATCGGGGGTCGAAAAACACTCCGTCGCAGTCACAGTCACAATCACAAACGGCATCGACGACGACGACGACGCAGGGACAGGGACAGGGACAGGGAGATGAGAAGAGCGCCGGAAGCAGTACGAGTGGTGGTAATGAACCTTCTGCTTCGGCATCCGGATCTTCACCGACGAAAGGTGGAAAAGCCAAGCAGCGCAAGTCGAAAAAGTAGGAAGTTGAGTAGGAGGTGGTCAGCTTCGGGAATTGATCCGTTAGCCTCTTGCTATGCAACTACTCCTTCTCGAGCGCCTCTGGGACGGGACAGGTAGGCTGGTTGGACCACTCCGGAGCTGGGATTCACTTTTGATCACGCTCCGGAGGTGCGGTACATACTCTTGCCGATTGTAAATTTATCGTTTATCTAGTAGGAATGTAGGGATGAGGATGTATTGATACTTGGGAACTTTGTACATCTTGAATCGATATGCTCAGCTTTGAACATCCAACACTGAGTGCTCAGCGTGCTGAGAGGCGTTTAGCACGCTGAAGTTCAAAACATACACCAGGATTTGAACCCTCTCTTAAGCCGACCACACTACCTCCACCCTCCCTGAGGAAGATGGAGGAGCGCCATCCCCAAGTTTTTCTCGGTTCGATTCTGGTTCAAGGGATGTTGAAACTTCGCTGATCCTTGACTGAATCGCGGCGTATTGATTCACGTGACCGAGTCGCGTCCTTGACCTTTGACCACCATCATCAAACCCTCCAGCTCCCTTCGATGTCCCGTTTACCGCGTGCAACACTCAGCGCTCGAAATCCTAGAGACTCTATCTTCACTCGCGGCCCAGCAGAAGTTTATCGAGGAGATGTACAGAGCTACAAATGCCCTGTAGATTTAGAAGAATGTGTGGCATCGTTGGAAGACTGTTGTGAAGAGGTCGGATTCAAATCATTTGATCCATCTATATATATTGATTACAATTTTCATCAGGCACATGAAATCGGATCGTTACTTCGCGAAGGAACGCAAGATCTTCCTCGAATGACCAAAGTTCTTGAAAACCAATTAGTCTGTAATTTTTTTTTCTTTGTTTTCGTTTCTTTCGCCGCGTGATTCTCAGAGTATTGACCTATTATATATTCGCAGGTGTTCACTTTGACCTCGTCTTCGACTCTGGAAAAGTACAAAACGGATCTTATTGACGAAGTAGAGCCAGCAGTTATGGAGTTGGTTGAAAAAGCTCAGGCTGGGTTACAAGCTGTTGAGAAGCGAGAAAGGGCTTTGGAAACAAAGGTATGAGATTCGGTTCACAGAATGCGAGTGCTACTGACCTTTTTTTTTTCTACTCTATACAGCTTGAAGCGGCGCAGAGTCGACCTGTTGTAACCAGTCAAATGACAGCTGCTCAGAAACTCGAACAACGTCGACTGGCAGGTTTAACGAAGCAAAGGGAGCGTCTAGAGGATGAACTCAAGGCATTAGAACAAGAAGTTGTCGCGCTGGTGAGTTTTTTCTTTTTCGTTTATCATTCATTTCGCTGGAGTTGAGCTCGATAACTAGGAACGCTCTGCTCTGAAGGCGTGAGCTAGTCCTACTTCCTGGACCCTCTTTCCTATCTGTTATTCGTTACGACTCAGGGCTACGTTCGGCTAAATTCCCTGATGTATGGTTGTCAAGATTTCGCTAGGCTTCTGTGTACTTCGGCTGAAAGGAGTAATACGCAAGGGCGTGACAAAATCGTGATTACTAAATCTCGACGCTCCTCCTATTAGGTCGACGCGTTAACTATATATAAAGATGGCTTTTAAAGAAGTCTGGTCTTCTATCGTCTACAGTCGTCAAACATGAAAATCATCATCATTGGTGCAGGTGTAGGCGGCCTTGCCACCTATCACGCTTTTCGCAAATACCTCCCTTCTGCCATGGTCGACGTTTACGATGGGCATCCTTCTCCTCTACTTTCGAACAAGCTTATTGGTGGAGGGATCAGTCTTGGACCTAACGGTCAACGTGCGCTGGTCGCCATTGCCCCCTCAGCATTGTCTTTCATTCGCGAACGGGCTTTTGAGTACCCTACAATCACATTCCAAAATCAGGCCGGGAAGATACTCGGCGAGGTACCATTCGGGAGCAAAGAACGGTACAAGTACGGGCAGCTTATGACGACTCGCTCGACGGTGCATGAAGGTCTTCTTCTCGAAGACGACATGGATTCCAGGGTGCACTGGAACGTAAAAGTGTCCCGTGTCTGGGAAACAGATAACGGCGTGTGCGTCGAGTTTGAAGATGGTGCAGTCGAGAAGTGCGATCTACTTATTGGTGCGGACGGAGCGAGGAGTGCAACAAGGAATGCTATATTTGGCAAGGAATACGCCCCCACATATGAGTACGTGTTCGATTTTGATTTTTTCTTGATCATCTTACTGACGTACACGCTTTCTAGTGGCCTTACAGGCTTTGGAGGTTTCGTTCCTCTTTCAGAGCTCACCCCTTTCACCGCCGAGCGCATTAAAACCGCTCGCCCATCCATCACCATGGGTCGTGTCGGTGGATTTGGCTATTCCCTCTTGACACCCCTAGGCTCTCCCGAACCCAAGCTGCTCTGGTTTTCCCATGCCGAAATCGACCAACCTCTTCCCCGCGACACCCCCCGTATCGATATGATGCCTCTCCTTATGCAACGCCACGGCTCATGGCAGTCGCAGTACGACGATCCGGAAGACTCCGAGAAGACGCTGTTCAAGCAGATTATCACGATCGCTTGTGCGGGGAAGGAGGATAATAACTGGCTGATGTTGCCGAGGTTCTATACACCTCTTTTACCTCACTGGACGTCCTTGCACGGGTTGTCAGCTTCGGGATCGGAGACCGGGGCACCCACACCCAAGGCTGGGGGAAGAATTGCGCTCATCGGGGATGCCGCGCATGCTATGCCACCGGAAGGTGCTCAGGGGGTATCGTGCGCCATTGAAGATTGCTTGACGCTTGCGTTGCTGTTGAAGCATTACTTGTCGGAGAGTAGTGCTAAAGATGAAGCTATTGCCAAAGCAGCCCAGTCTTACGAAGAAATTCGTCTACCGAGGGTGAACAAGATCCTTGTGGAGGCAAAGGGAAAGGCTGATCGAAAGAGGGAGATATCCTGGGTCCAGGATAAAATCCGGGAGATTGCTGTTTGGGTGATAAGTGCGTACTGTGTTTGCGCTGTGGCTAGGTATTTATGCTGACCGTTTGTTCGTTCATAGGTTGGCTGCCGGAATCGTTCTTACATGATGAGATATTTGCTTATGATGTCCATGCGGATGTAGCGAAATATCTCGATGTCTCAAAGGACTCGTTATGAAGTATCGAGTGGAAATGTGCGCGCTAATTAACTTACATGCAGTTTAGATATATTAGCATATGGACAAAAGAGAATGGATTATGAGCTCCAAAGAGGACCAACGGATTGTATCACTAAGTCTATGTGATGATGGAAACGACCAGATTCGAAATCAACTTCAACATCTCCTTAGCTTCTGTATTTTTGGCTGAAAGGAACTGCGAATTCTTTGCCAGACCCTGCATCCCCTGTTCTTCGAGAGTCTTTAGTTCTGAACGAGTCGGACCAACTACTGAATAAGTTTCTCCGACGGTGTTGACGGTGGCCGAAGAATGGCGGAACACTCCGGTGCGCCAACCCATCCCGCTCTCATCGTCCAGCGCAACGCGGATAATATTGGAAACATATTGGATGATGGTAGGATTGGACGAATTTGCAAATGTATCTTTGATCTTATCCTGAAGAATTTCGTACCTGCAACAGAGCAAGGTCAGTAATTAGAACCCTTCAAGAGAATAAGAGTCGCATACGTCGATTGAATGGTCTCAGGAAACATTATCGCAACATCGGCTAAAATTCCAAAAAGCATCTGGGATTCCGCATCGTCTGCCTGAGCTGTCATCAGCATTACTCCAATGAAAGAGGCTGCTAGCAGCGCCGTATTCGAGTCCTGAATCCCCAGCAGTTCAATGGACACATGTGGAACATTCAAAACCTGATATGACGATGACACCGTCGTGGTTTCCTCCTCCAGAAAGGGATCCTCCTGGATGCCGCAATCCTTGAGAAGATCGCGGTAATCCGCAGTCGTAGTGGACAGTGACACAAGTGCGAGAAAGTATCCTAAGGCGTCGGGGTCTAAAGTTCCGGGATACCCATGGATTTGATCCTGGGTCTGAGCTCCGACACGGGTGGTGATTCTTAGCAGTGTTCGAAGGGCTTCTTGAGCTGAGTCCCTGAGTCCGCTATGCCGTACAGCTCTGAAGAGCAATACAGCGAGACAGAAAGAGAGACTAGCCTCACAGGATAATTGCGAAATACTATCCAACTGTTTTGCAGGTTCCTCAAGGAATAACCGGTCTTTGAGCAGCCGCACAGGGACCGTACTACCTGTAAAAGTTCCCCGCTTCTCCATCTCCTTCATTGTAAAGGACACGAGCGCGGCGGCATCTTCAAAAAACACAATATGGCTCGATTGCAGGCACGCGACTGCCAGCCAGAATAGCTGGGTAATATACCTGGTATCCGCTTGCAAGCTCGGGACAACCTTCGTTATGCATCGCAGCATACTGACTAGGACAGCGATATCTGCAGTCTCGGTCTGTACCAGTGCCGCTCGGAAAGCCACAAGCATTTGATACATCAGGCCGTCATCCACATCTGAAGTGGCTAAAGTGGCTAGGGTGATGAAGGACCGCGTCTGTATCATAGAGGAGTTCTGGAACGCCTGAGCGGTCGCAAGACTCATCCACCGAGCTTTCCAAACGTTCAGCTGACCTACAAGTCAAAACTGATAAGTAAAAGACATCTTCACGCGCGAGTGGAGTCGCGTATCTATCTGTCTTCGAAAAAAAAAACTTACCCTTGGATCCAGCCGAAACATCCATGACGCGAACGAGAAGAGCCGTAAGTTTTTCCTGATTCTGAATGATGAGCTTCTCCTTTTCGAAGTCAAAATTTGAGTATTCATTTGTCACTGCTTCCCGACTCAAGCCAAAGAGATTGAATACTGCCTCTTGAGTCAACTCCTGAATGAGCTGCTGGAGTTCCGGTACAGGTCCTTCGTCCATGCGAGCGAGATACAACGAGTGCACCAAATTTGTGATCATGCCATAGACAGATTTCCGTATGAGCATAGAATCGATTCCGGCTGCAAGCGTAGCAATATGAACGATATCGGGGACGTAGAGCTGACTGTCGGTTGGATGACCCGTCCCTGTTCCAATAACTGATGCGATGCGAATCAGCGTTGAAACCTCATGCCACCCCATATTCTGCGACAGTTGTATCGACACTTGAGGAGAAGCTCTGACGACTGCCTAGAGATTTTCACTGGAATCGATAGCTTTTAGGCAGCAGGTTTTCAACTTACCTTTCGAAGCCTGGAGAATAATCGTCCTCGGATGGCGATAGACCCTGCGGAAGCAATAGAGTGTGCAATAATCTCACAACGACGAGTGCCGACCCCGCTGTCGATAGCAGATCGCACTAGCTCGTCAAAGATGATGTCAATTATAGCACCGTTCAGCTTTCCAGCTTCAGTCCAAAGATGCTTTTGCACGGCGTTCAAAGCCAGCTGAATACCGTTAGAAACAAACTAATTGCGATCGGTATTGAAGAATACCTCATCCAAATTCACGCTTATCAGCATTCGTATGCAATCGCGTAACTTTCCTTCCGAAGACTGAAACAGTGGACTGCTGGGGTCCGCGAAAAGTTCAAGATTTTTGATCCAGGTACTCATATAGCGGAGGCAGTTGATTACTTGCCAGATTTCATGATTTCCATTCTTATGGATGACGGAAACGGCTTGTGAAAGGAAATCAAGGGTTAACTGAGGTGCAAATTCAGCTAAGCTAGTACTGAGGTTAATAACAAATTCGTTCATGGTGCCAGGATTAAAACCGGCTGCAAAAAAAAGTTCAAGATATCTTGCTTCAAATCATGTAAACGTCATACCTTTGGACGCGGCCAAGGGCGTCTTATCATAGTTTAGATAGGTACACACCGCTCCGAGTAGACCAAACGCCGCGCCTCGAAGCTCTTCGTTGTATCCGTCAACACTGAACATGCCCAGCTGTAAAAGTGCCACTGGAATACTGGGAAATTGCATGAGCTGCTCAGTAAATGGCATTTGGTGGTCCTGTATTCGACTCTTGGCC
This sequence comes from Collybiopsis luxurians FD-317 M1, assembly GCA_000827265.1. Lineage (NCBI taxonomy): Eukaryota > Fungi > Basidiomycota > Agaricomycetes > Agaricales > Omphalotaceae > Collybiopsis > Collybiopsis luxurians. The sequence continues at coordinate 950,568 of KN834760.1, read as the reverse complement.
GCTCGAATGGTCTGGCAGAGGAAAAATATTGAACATTTGCAATTACTGAGATTGACCGTTCTCACTCACTCGAATAATGGACTCTCGGTCCGGCGAGGTGAAATATATGACGCCCTGTCTCCGCCGTAAGATGAACTCGTTTGTTTCGAAACCCGTCTTGATTTTATACGCATCACTGACGTCTGCGAGAAGAACGACCTCGGACGGTTTACACGCCAACCCCGGTGCGATATCGAGAGTATGCATAGACGTAATCTTGATGCGGGTCACCCCAACACTCAGCTTGACTGGTCTTCGCAACATATGCGTCCCCAGCATTACTACATCGGTGAACAAATCCGACTGTTCTCGTTCCAAGCTCACTACAAACGAAGAGACATCAGCGAACTATAATTCGAACAAGAGTATGGTCAGACATACGGGTATATTTGAGGGCAGGCGACTCGATGACGGAAGTGGGGATGTGAGAGGCCATCTCTGCAATAGACGCCCAGACTCGCGGGTTCGCAGAAGCCCCAAACCCAGCACAGAAATTGTAGACCCTTCGAAGGAATTTTTGCGTTGGGACATTGAGATTGAGGATATGAATCATTGTAAGTCTGATTCGAATATCCGCTGGAATCAATTCTTGACAAAGTTTAACCCAGCGCAAGGGAAAGTCCAATGTCGAGGTGAAATCAGTGCAGTCAATGATGACTGCAACATCGCAATCGTCATATCGAGAAGAGTCTACAATCTGAAAAGAGAGCTATTGCAGGTCTTGGAGTAATGCGCTCGATACGACTAACCTTGAAGAAATGGTACATGAACAATTCCATATCCAACAGCTCAACATTGACTTTCGACGCACGAAACACAAGATACCCTGTGCCATCAGATTGCTGGAAGCAATAAAGAAAGGTGGTTTGGACAATCAAAGAAAGGCTCACACTGGGCGGAACAGTTTCACAAATGATATCTTGTACGGAATCGATCGATTTATTGGCATTGCGGCTCATAAGTTCCTTGTACTTGTGATGATATCTTCGATCCAGATCGGAAGTCTCTGGAACATCCAGAGCAGGGCCAAGGTCGATAAGAAGAGCACATAGAGCACCCCAGACACGCCTATTATTGATTACGGAGTTACTCCCTGCTCCAGACTGGTTCGATACGCTGAGAAACTCCTTCCCGATTTTATCAGCACGCATGTCAAGGAATCGATGTAGAAAAATGATGTCGGTCTCGTCTGAACCCGTCCCGAGCCACTCTTCTTCGTTACCTTCCCCAGATGTATAGCGCTACAAAATAAACACTAGCCATGCAGATCAGAGACAACAGACTAAGGAAAGGACCTACTTTGAGTTGGGCCAGGTAACGCGTGATATGCGCAGAATGATCTCTAAGAAAATCATTCAGAACTACCATATGCCCCTCCTTGCCAAAGAAGATGTTATTCGCAAGGTTCTGGACAATCTTCGCAATCAAAGTCAGGCCACGACGGAGTCTGGTGTCACCGGGAGGATCCAGGTTTATAGTCTCGGGTGCCACGATTGCTGGTGAAATGAACCTAGAGAGCAGATATTAGAGCACGAGCAATATCTTTGGATCGAGGACTAACCTTAAAAATACAAACGATCCCAAGGCAACGAACCTGGCATCGGGCCACCTCTTATTGCTGAACAAAACAGATTTTTACTAGTGGATAAAGGTCTACAATGACAAATACTTACACCGTTGTTACAATGTGAGCACTAATCTCACGGAACATACTGAAGACAGATCTTAAAGTTGTTTGCCAGTCTTACATAAAACACTTGTACCCACGACGGAAGTGTAGACACTGAGGAGCTGATGGCCTCCAGGAACATGTGTGCTAATGACTCGATTTTCTTCCTGTTCTCTACGATGTCCTGTCCGCCGGCTTTCATTGGGTCCAATTCAAATCCTTGACTGGCAGGGAGCGATTCCATGGACTTTATCAGGGCGCCGATAAGAGTCCGAAGGTAATTGTAGCCATGAATTCTTGCGAACGCGGAAAGGAAACGAGTACAGATACTATTGCTAAGGAAAAGTTCAGCTTGTATTTCTACATATGCCATTAGTATGCAACCGGAAACAGTGAGATAAAGGGACCTGCCTGTACGAGCAACTTCATGCTCGATCATTACCTTGACCAATTTGATAAGCGAAGCGCGCGAATCAAAGAGATTCAATAGAACTGCAACCATTGCATCCATTTCAGCGGGCGAGCAAACACTGCAAATAGTCATAACCAGAGTCATCTGAAAAGCATCGGAGTCCGGACTCTCATTCAATGACTGTCCACTCACATCGGCCCCTTTGATGAACTAGGACAATAACATAAGATCACGAAACTATCAAACAGGATTTTGCCTTGCTACTCACCTCTGCTAAACGACGATGAGCACTCCACAGGTCACGCTTGTTTTCAAAGTCGAATTTGATGCCATGGCTGAGAGCTCGGGCAAAAGCGAGAGCGAAAATTGTGCGTTTACTGTTGTCCCCGTTATAGGCCAATGGAAGACAATGCTTGAAGCCACTTTCAGGGTTTGCGGAAACCAGATTAGAGAGACCCGTGATTACTAATTTACGGATTTCTATTTCGCGCGGTGACGCTCGTGCGCCCTGATAGAAAGAGACAAGGAATGAAGAAAAAGCATTGTGTTGTTATTAGTTTTCTAACCGAGAAAAGCTTGACGTCCACGTACACGCTGGATGGAACTTACATCCGAAAGACTATCGGAAATCTACCAACATGGGTTAGAGTGCTCACAACCCACTCGTGAAACAAGCTTACAGTGAGGTCCGGCTGGCAATTCTGCGGCCCATTGAGCAAGACGTTCAAGTATTTGATAACCAACCTCGAGGCAAGAGAAAGGCCATCATCTAAAACCGAATCAACTGTAGGCGATAGCTGCAAGCCGTCGAGTAGGTTCACAATTGTTCGCAAACACGACATATTGACTTCATAAACATTACTGAGATTTCCCGTCACGGTCTGGAGTACAATAAGTTCACGATGCTCAATGGAAAATGAAAAGAAAACATCTTACCTTGGGCGGTACGATCCACTCGACGATTGTATCCAGAATACCACGAGGAATGTCTTTATCCTTGCGTGCACTTGGAATGCTTGTCCCGTCACAAACGATATCACACAGTGAGCAAAATTTTTGCTTGATGCGGAAAATCTCCGGAGATTGCAGACGGGTGATGAAGACGGCGAGACTCAACAGCGTCAAAAAGAACTGTTCGTTTGAGAATTCATTGATACGCTCAGGGCCGTTCTCAACCATCGCTTTCAACACCACAATCAACTGCGACAGAAATAAACAACAAAACTTGACAGCGCAAAGTTGTTCCTCACTTGGTCCACGAAAAGAAGCATATCCCGACGCATTCCGTCATCATTTCCATCTTTGAGACTCATAGACCGCACTACTCTGGTAAATAATCAACCAGCGAACAAGCGATGTCAAGAATGAATTAAGGCGACTAACTCATTGGTATACTTCAAAACCGCTGGATGAAGCTGTGCATCAAGATCAACACCGAGCGCTTCCCGAGCGGCATCGCGGATTTGAACATCTTTATAGATGAGCAACGCAGTAAGATCGTTGACGAAGGTCGAGATTAGCGGCTCGGGCGTTGGCGAGGCTCGCATCGACTCGAGAAGCATTTCTTGAGGAATGACAGATGAAAGGGATGGGGTTTCATTGCTTCCCTGAACATCAGTATTGGCGGTTACGGCTAAAAACAGCACAAAGTTTTGCCACTGGTAAACCTCCTTAAGATGTCGTAAATAATATTATGCACGCGGCCCAATACCGGATCACCCACCATGTAAGACTCGGAACGGGCTCGGATATCGGTGCGTTCGTTGTTCAGCAGGCTCTCTGTGAGGTTTGTGAACCGTGCATGAATCTCCCGCCATACCACAATATTCACAGCGGAACAGTAAGGCATGGGTCTCAGCAGCTTTCGTATTCTCTTCTGATGAGCCACACGACCTAGGTCGGTCAGAAAAACGCGAGCAACCGATAAACGAGCGTCGACTTACCGACAACCAAAAACTTCGGATCTCCTAAACGGTCATACACCGAATATCGTTTCGACTTGTCCTCTTCCTTAACAGTCGGGTTAATAGGTGCTTTTGATTGATTCTCAATATGCGCCACAAGGCGCAGTCCCCTGGCGGCAGTACGCGACACATCAATGTCTGCAGATGACAAGGACACCAGCAACGCAATTTCGGCGAGCACCATTGGCGCAATACGAGCAGGATCTCGTTGAATTTGTTCTAGTATGGGGTCCTACATCCCAAAACTAATCAGGAAATCATAATCGACGGTGAAAAGAAAACCGACATAAGTATTCCGAGCAAAAAGCTCCAATAGCCTTAAAAGGATACCCGCCAGCACTCGCTGAGTTTCTACCTCGGTCCGTGTGCTGAACAGAGTAATCGTTATGGTAGAAAGCATCTGATACCTAGAAAACTACGAGTTTAAGACAAAATACGCTTGTGAGGGAAAGCTACTTGCAAAGTGATCTTCAGCCAGTGCACAAACATCTCATGATTCGGGTCTGAAAGGTCCAGCTGGAAGGCTAATTCGAATTCACGAAGTATAGCACTTGCTGCAGAAATCTTGACTGCAATACTGAGCGAAGACCCGAAAATTTTCGCCGGTAGACCACTCCATTCGTCAAACTCTATCTCGGAGAGACCTGCAAAGAAAAAAGACCGACGAGCCTGCCAGACCGAGAATATGCCCAAAAGGAGAAGTTCTCGATCTGTGAGTGCGTCTTCCAGAATCCTCTTCATCCTGGGACGCGAGGGGCTCTTTTCAGCGCTGACACATGTCTGTTCAGTTGGACGTTATTACTACAATCCAAACTTCGAGATTAAACAACGTACCCTGAGCAAGTAACGCAGGCGTGGGCCAACTACTTTTTCCAACTCTTCTAGCGGTTTTTGCCAAGGAAATTGCGAAACCTAATCAAATAACAGTCGGCAACCTAGGAGACTTTGATAACATAGAATTACCTCCTGTGCGAGCGTCAAACATGCTCGGACAGCGCAGAGTTTTACGGCGTCTGAGCGTTGAGGCTCAAGGCAGACCAGGAAGAGTTTACGCGTGTCTTGTAGGAAACGAAAAACTGAGATCAACACTTCTGCCCAAAGGGCAACATCAATGTCCTGGCTAAATTCCCAAAATGACTTTCCGGTCGGGTTCCAGATATAGGTCTGAAAGTGGTCACTGACTCCCAGGATATTCACATTCGCTAGGAGTACACTGACATACCTTGAGTTCATTAGCTAAATCATACCCAAAAGCTTGCAATGGAATATCATCATCCGTTGGCTTGATATACATCGCTGCACGACATATATCCGTCGTACACGCTAACAAAGTTGATGCAAGCTTACTGGGATGATTGAAGAGATCTGGATTGAATCCAAGCGTGCGAAAATCCGACATCCTCTCTGGAATGATGCACCGGAGGATTGATAGCGTCGGCCAAATCACACGCTCTGATCCCGAATACATACTATACAAGAAGTCAAAGATACTGGAGGCTCCCGTCATCTTGCCGCCGCGCAAGTTGACTACCTCGTTGAACTCGTGAGGGAAATGGTCGATCCAGCTCCAGATTGCCGCACGAAGCGGGCCAGCAATCGCCTTGTGACCTTCTTCACTCATGTTAACCAGGAGCGAAGAAAGTTCTAAAACAAGCAATAAATCTCAATGAATCACAAAACAGCGGGAGGAGCGCACCGTTGAGAATCTGCAAAAGTCTTCTACGATCTAAAACGCTGTGCTCTAATAACCACAGATCTGAAAAGTCAGGCGATTTGTTGCTGGGCATCAATAAAATTGGAATTCTCGATTGCAATCTTTGAAAAACTATTTTCCAGTTTGACGCCGATATGTAGGAGATAATTCGTCCGGCATATTTCTGGATCTGTTGCGTCAAGCTCTGTGCAGAGTTTATGTAAGAGGACGGTGTCTTCTCATATACGGAATCGTTTCCAGAAAGAAGCACGTAAGAATTGATGGTTTGGTTCCCGAAAATACTCGGAGCGACCGAGGGAGGGCGGGAATGGTCCCCATAGACAGAAAACCCAGTAGCTTCATGAATGTAAGCAGATACAGTCGCCTTGGACGCAATGTCCTCCGCGTCATAATCCCGGAACGATACATCCCCAAAACGACTCAAGGGAGAAATAAGAGGTGGGTCTGAGACAGCCGTTTGCCGAAGATGAAGAATCATTACAAGGAGCAAATATTTCGCGCTGGCTTCATCCAGGGGTGGAGAATCTGACCAACATAGTTTTTCAGTAGGTGCAAGAGAATTGACGGTGCTCCTGTCGTCAGTCGGCCTGATGGTGCTTGCTCGAGAGCTAGGTCGGACAGCAGGCTGCGATCGGGTAGCCATTGCTACTGATAAGACTTTGAGCAAAAAAAGTTGGGATTGCAAAAGCTCGATCGTGGCGACTCCATGGGAATCTTTTTGCTGTAATTCTGGTTGATTATCATTGCCGAACAAAAGCAAAAGCAAGCTACCTTGATTAACTTTTCCAACAACTCCGCTACAGCCTGTCCAACTACATCTAATGTTTCGTGAGCCAAATTAACTAAAGCATCTACAGCTTGCTGAGTGGCATTGTCAGACTCCAGACGGTCAAGAGATTCGCCAGAATTGTAGGGCAACTGGAGGGAATGTTAGTGGTAAAAAAAAAAAAAGCAATGTGTAATATAAACCTTACCTTATTCTTCAGCCTATTCACCAAAAGCTGAACGAACATCCGTGACGGTGATGAGACAGTACCACTATTTGAGGAGGTAGTAGCATGGAATGTGCCCAAGAGGGTCTGAGATGAATTTGAACTGGTAGAATCGTTCGGAGCGACAGTAAAAGGTTCGACGGGAATTTGGGACGTCTTGCGCATCCTGACCGAGGCTTATCGAATGCCCTGACCAGGTCGCCATATATAGGGCACAATATTTGCTCGGAGCAAGAAAAGGTATAGAAATTGGAAGGGCAGTGTCAACACGAGTTCGATGCATAGGCGCCCAATTCTCCGGCATGCCGCGGCATAGGGATTATTATGAAGTCCAAACTCAAGCAGTGATCTGTCTTTCCAGGTCTTTCCTTGGCTCCCAACCCTTATCCCTTGAGCAAAAACGGTAGGAATAGTGTAGCTGTTCAAACCACCGCGTCAAGCGCATTCTAGCCTCCAGGAAACCTGTGATCAATACAGCCATTTGGCAATCAGTAGCAATAGATTGGCTGTCATACAGTACCGAACAAAATGAATGGGACAAGTTTCTCTTAACAGAAATGTGTATTCTATGTTTCCTAATTCGAGTGTAATCTACTGGCATTGACTCATCGATTAGCCCAAAGAGGTTAATCTAAACGCTTTCAAGGTGCGACAGAAAATCGCAAGAAAATTGTGTCTCCGGTCAGTAGCCGACTGGGAATCCTATCATTCGCCGCCATCAACTGCAATTGTTCATGCCTCGTCCTAATTGATAATGTCTGCCCAAAATCCGTACCCGTTCTCGGTACCCTTCGACTTCCTTCAGGACGCCATCCGCCATTCAACTTATTCATGGCAAGGGGATCTTACAAAACTGTTCCAAAATGCAATTGGGTGTCTCCCTGATATCGTTTGGCAGGCCGATGGTGGAGGCAAAATACAGGAAATTTGGGGACACAATGGTGTGATTTATTTTTTCTTAACCATCGTAGACTCAAAATTAGTACTCCTTTAGCACTTATAATTGCTCGAGCACCAAAGTCATTCCAATCCCGTTACTTTCAGCGACCTCTTCATGAAATTTGCTCACCTGCACAATCACATGAGCCTTTGGATGAGCTCGAGCTGGAATTGGAAGAACCTGCGGCCGATCCTTCACTCATCAAAGATAGTACTGCGCTGACAAGGATTCAAACATCCGTCGACCCGGCCACATTTTACAATGAACTCCAGAAGTTTTACACCGGACATGATTCTGAACACCCTGAGGGTGGCGAAGAAGATGGACTAGAAAAGTTGAAGAAAGATCTAGTACTCATGTGGAAACTGCAGTTGCATACCGATGCCGAGATTCATTTGGCTCAATGTGCAAGCACGGGTTCAAATACAGATGAGACTGCAGACAAAAACACATCAGTAACATTTTTCGTACACAAGTTCATACTTGTTTCAAGGTCTAATTATTTCAGGAATTTGTTTCTACCGGCTTTTACCTCAAATTCAAATCTAACAACGACCCCTTCAATCTCACAACTAACTGCTTCCTCCCTCACCTCTCCAAGCATAATATCACTTCCATCCCCACCCTTCACCCAGGTCTCGTTCCATTTCATCCTAGGTTATCTGTACTCCGGTACATTGGCCTTCTCTTCAGAGACGCTCGACATTGCTACTGCATTGGAGATATATCTCGCTGCCTTACCACATCATTTGGATCTCTCCCCATTATTAAATGAGATTCGCAGTCGAATCATTGTAGAATTATGCCACGGTCTCTTCCTTGCATATTTAGATGATGCTGAATATAATGCAACTATTCGGACCAAACGAGCACCGGAAGCTACACCTTCTGGGGTTGTAGAACGATGTCGTTGCGACACGTGTGTCCATTATGCACCGCGTATACTCCAATTCACTGCCAAGCTTGCTGGCCTTTCCCCCGTCGGAGTACATGATCCTTACCTGGACCGGGGAGCAAGGAGAGCACTGGTGGGACTACTAGGTGACGGCTGGGTGACACATGAATGGGCTGGCCTGGATGAGGGATTAAAAGAGACCATTTTCGATGAAATCAAGAGAACCGCGTATGCCGAAGCAGGCAGAGGAAAAGTCACAGGTGGAGGGAAGATCTGGGCAATGCTCTTTGCTGTGGAGGATACATTAGGTGAAAAGCTGGGGAAAGCTGCAAGGGATACCGATAGCGTGGATTGGCACTTCCAAACAGTCCGCAGAGACCTCCTCCGCGCAAGGGATATCATTGATGAGTGTTTGGCGGAGAGAGTACTAGAGTGCTTTACTCCTCCCCTTCCCAAAAGCTCTACAAAAACGACCCAGTACTCTGAGTGGCATAGGATTCTCTTACGCGCATCACAGTCATATACTCCATCTAGGTCTCGTTCATCACCTTCCTCGCATACACCCTCTGAAGATACTCGCCGTGTCTCTCTGATTTTGGCTTCCCTTGTTCGTGGGCTGAAACCAACAAATGCGCCACTGGTATATCAAACTCTTATGACGTTGCCTGCCCAACACTCCTTCCGAAAAAACCAACCTCAATTCCAGCTTCGCTTTACATCTCCTATAAGGATTCATGTCGAAAGGGCATGTAAGGAAGTGTTACGGTGGATGAGCGGGCCAAATGACAAGCTTTTAAAAACTTCAACAGGTTTAGGCAGAGCAGGGAGGCCGATGTGGAAGGAGATACGAGATGCAGGAGGGTTCATGGGAGGAAGTCGTACGGAACGCGGGACAAAACTGGAGCAATGGGCTTTACAAAATATCGCTAAACGTGAGTAGCAAGCGCTGTTCTCGGTTATCATGACGCATAAATTCTACTTGCTTAGAACTTCATGTTTCACTCGATGAACTCCTGAAGCCGCCTACCAACGCGGACTTCTCCAGCAACCTCGAATCTTCAGCAGATTCGCATGACCTTATATCAAGCTTTGAGGTCGAAACGAAGGCAGAGGCAGAGGCAGAGTTGATATCAGAACCCGTTTCACCTCCTACTACTCCAACGCCTACTATAACTCCAACACGTTCTGTAACTCCAACAACCTCTGTAACTCCAACACCTTCTGTAACTCCAACACCTTCACGACTGCGTCAAGCTGCAAATTCAGAGGCTAGTAAAACCTCAATGGCTCCTGTGGGTTCGCTCGTAGAAGAAGATGTTTCGACAGAATGGGTGGCTATGAAAGAAGCTACCGCGGAGCCTACCCAACGAACGGGTTTGTATTTCTATTTTGAGCTTACTGCTAAGCATTGACACGTTCACAAACTAGATCCCTTCGATATAACCCCCACAAACCTGCGACACCATCTTTGCTCAAAAGAAATTGCTTCCGGCACAGACGATGAAACAAGACCAAAATGGACACCAGAGCTGCTCGTACCCTATCACAAACATGATGAATCATTGGTACAACAGCTTGTCGATCTCCTGCAATCGGTTTGCATTCAGAATATCTAGCATGAGTGGCTTTGGCTAAAATAACATGACTTATTTGCTGCAGGACCTGGACTACGCCGTACGGGGGCTTTTGGATAATCAGGGATTGAACTTAAAGTTGTATTATACGAGATGCCTACATTCCCTTCGGTATCTGGCATCTCAGTACCAGAGTTTACCATCTTCGTTATTCGTACGAGATATTCACCGAGTTGGTCGAAACCCAATTGGTGGAGGAGGGTTCGCGGTGAGTGTTTGCTGAAGGAATTGAATTCACCGTCTACAGAATGTTAACATACGGAGTGAAGGATATATGGCGCGGAACTAAAGGGTTGAATCAATCAGTTTGCTTGAAGGTATTACGGCTAATTCTGGAGCCAGACGAGGACGTTCGTGAGAAGATCCGTAAGGTAAATGCTCGCCAACTAGCAAGATAGTGCTTGGCAAATTTCTGACTATCTACCAGCAATTCTGTAATGAAGCTCTCGTATGGCGCCAGCTCAAACACCCCAACATCCTCCCTCTTCTTGGCGTCAATATTCAGTATTTCCACCCCTCGTTTTGCCTCGTCTCCCCGTGGATGGAGAACCAAGATATAATCACATATCTGAAACGGAGTCCGACGCATAATCGATTCAATGTGGTAAGTGTCTCTCACACAATCATTTAAGGAATACCGTCGCATGGATATTAGTTTTCCGAAGTTGCAGCGGGACTTTCCTATCTCCATTCAAGGACTCCACCGGTGATACACGGTGATATTCGAGGGGTTCGTGAACTTGAATTTTTCGTTGAGGATCTGCTGTAAACTGAATTATTTTTTAAACAGGCCAACATACTTGTTACAGCCGATTTCAAATGTGTCCTCGCTGATTTTGGTTTATCGGTGGTCAATACCGAATCTCAAATATGGTCCAACGCGACGACAACGAATATGAAGGGAGCAACGCGATGGATGGCACCTGAGCTCCAGATACCAGACGGATCAGGCAAGTTGGCTTCGAGCCGCCCCTCCACAGATGTGTACGCGTTTGGGTGTACCATTATCGAGGTATTTTATGACAGAATACCCATTGATACTTATTTACATATTTCTCGCAGATCTTAACACTTCAGCCTCCATTCCATGACAAGAAAACTGACGGTGCAATCATTCATAGCTTAGTTGTAGGAGGAAGACCCGCTCGTCCTCAACAGAACAGTTGGTGTACAGACCCTCTTTGGGAGCTCATGAATCGGTGCTGGGCGCAAGATCCGTCAGCTCGTCCCGACTCCCAAGAAATTTTTGACACTTTGCAAGCAATACGAATGGACACTTAAATCATCCACTTTCATAAGGGCTGAACATGTAGTGTAAATAATGACTAGGATATACCTATAATCAACTGAATTCCGAGTCTGTAAATATTGAGATTCTTGGCTCAGCTCAAAACGCAAACGCTTGCCCAGAGGCGGGGTAAGAGTACTGTCAATCAGCTTACCTATTGGGCAACTATGGTTTTAATTTGAAGTCTTTATTCTAACACTGACAGGTGTTGGAACTGCCATCGCTTATAAGCGCGGAAACCGCCTTACTTCCCATCTCCCACCATGTGCTATATCGAGGGCTCAGTCAACCTCGTAGTCAGTGCCTGTCCCATGTGCAAGGCTTTTCCCCATCCAAAGTCGGCATATATATACGTCTTGCAGTTTTCAACCTCTTCCTCATTGTAAACTAGGTGTCCCCATATTCGCGAAGTCTGCAAGAACCGTACTCTCCATCCTCGGTTTGATGTCCTCTACTTAAGGAATGCTGAAGGTATCCACATTATGATGCAACAGACTAATTATCCGTAATGCACTCTTTCTTCCAGTTCAGACCTTCAATTCTTGCGGTTACTGTCGGTGGGCACGTTCCAATCCCTTTGAGAAGTCCGCAATCAATCCAGGTTGGCCGGGGTGCTGTCGCCCCCCAGCTCAGAGCGAATATTACTTGATTGAGGCCGCCGACTGGCGGTCCATCAGTATTATTTACAATATTCCTATCCCCCCTGATATCAAGTGCATCCTCAGTGGATTTACCAGCAGCAATCGACCCTCGTCCAGGCAGTCTCAGAGCAGCAGCGGTAGAGCATTCAAGTCTCTTGCTTTGAGACCGACCAAAGCCCGTCGATCCGGCAGCCCAGGGAGTCCTGCTGCTGCATTTTCTAAAGCGACATTAAATGCACAACTAGATGGTCGCCGTGAGACTCGGGACATAGCAATATCTTCCCCCACTTCGGCTCACTCTTCTTCCAATTGGAAGCAAATCGACCTCGAAGCCACTACGATTCTGCGCCGTAACTCTACCGCCGCTGATTCGGACCGCCCATTTACCAACCAGATAGCCCTAGATTCAAGGCCTCCTCGGGCCAAAAGATCGTTATCATCGGCCGCTGTGGACTTACTGATAGAAGATGTTTCAAGGAAGTGGGTATCTATGGAAGTAGCTACCACGCAGTCTGGCCGAAAGGGTTTATATCGCAAACCAGATCTGTTTGACATAACTACTGAAAACTTACAATACCACCTTGGCTTCAAAGAAATCCCTGTTGGCATAGGCAATGTCAAAAGACCGAAATGGACACCAGAGCTTCTTGTACCCTATCACAAACATGATAAATCGTTGGTACAACAACTTGTAGATGTTCTGCAGTCGGTTTGCATTTCAGAACCATCAGAAGTTGTATGCAGGAGCTAACATAATTTGCTCGCTGTAGGACTTGGATTACACCGAGCAAGGGCATCCATTTAACTTGGGAATGAATTTGAGGGTATATCACATGAGATGCTTGCGGTCGCTCCGTCATTTGGCCACTAAGTACGAGATTCTGCCATCCTCGTTATTCGTACAAGATCTGCAGCGAATTGGTCAAAATCCAATTAGAGGAGGAGGGTTCGCAGTGAGTATCACCAGGTATTGAGCTGATTGTCTTTGACATTGACATTCGCTGAAGGATATCTGGCGCGGAACCACGGGATCGAATCAGTCAGTTTGTTTGAAGGTACTCCGGCTGATTTTGGAACCAGACGAGGACGTTCGAGAGAAGATTCGGAAGGTAATATTTGACCACTTATGATATTTGCATGACGAATTTCTAACCGTACTCCTCTCGTCAGCAATTTTGTAATGAGGCCCTCGTATGGCGCCAGCTCAAACATCCAAACATCCTCCCCCTTATCGGCGTCAATGTTCAGCTTTTCGACCCCTCTTTTTGCCTCGTCTCCCCCTGGATGGAGAACAAGGATATCATTGCGTACCTTAAAAGGAATCCAATGCACAACCGATATAGTGTGGTGAGCGAGTAATCCTCGTAGTCGTTCAAGCAACCCTCTCATTTGTTTTAGCTCTCTGAAATTGCTGCAGGCCTTTTATATCTTCATTCCAGGGACCCCCCGGTCATACACGGCGATATTCGAGGGGTATGTATATTAAAATTCTTTCATGTACAGAAGTTTTCTGCGTACTAAATTGCCCTGGTTCGTCAGGCTAACATACTAGTTACAGCCGATCTGCACTGTTGCCTAGCAGATTTTGGCCTATCTGTCGTCAGTACTGAATCGCAGATATGGTCTACTGCCGCAACGACGAATGTCAGGGGAGCAACGCGATGGATGGCACCTGAACTTCAGATACCGGACAGCGCAGACAAGCTGGCTTCGAGCAGCCTCTCAACAGACGTTTATGCGTTCGGTTGTACTATCATTGAGGTACTCTTTATGATCAACTCGTCAGTACCAATTTACGTATCTTCATGCAGATCTTAACACTTCAACCTCCATTCAATACCAAGAAGAACGACGGCGCAGTAATCCATAGCTTGTCTAAAGGAGAACGGCCCGCTCGTCCTCAACAGAATATCTGGTGTACGGACTCTCTTTGGGAGCTCATGGATCGGTGCTGGGCGCAAGATCCATCAGCTCGTCCCGACTCGCAGGGAATTCATGACACTTTGCAAGGCATACGAATGGACACTTGAATTGAAAACGTTTATTTTACGATAAGGCAATTTCTAGCATAGGTACTGTACACTAGAGCTTACAACTGAACGCTGTGATCGCGCGACCGGGATTGCGTGAGCGCTAAACGATAGCGCTCACCACACGTGTAAGTACGCGAAAGTGGCACTGGCAGCTTAGCGTTTATCACTGTCCCAAGCACTGGTGCAACATATACCGGTTGCATGTTTCTTTCACTTGGAAAGTTTCTGTTCATCCATGGCCAACTGTGAAGATGAATGAATCCTTCACAAGTGAGTTGTAAAACCATTATATAACGGCTTTGGTTAAACTACGAATTGGACGTAGACCCTTTGGATATGTTCACGTATGTGTTTCTTTTTCCGTAGTGAAAGCTTTGAGGCCCTTGCTGATTCATGACTCTCGTTATCTGATCCACAATATCCCCTCAAAATCTCCCAAAAACATGCAATGTCTACGCATCCCCAAACCCAAACTCGAATCCAATCTAATCCAAATTGTCACCCTTGTATCTGCGTATAGCCCTCAAACTATTTTAGAAGACATAACTCTAGGCAAAGGAAAGCCCTTATGGCCTTTATCATCCTATGGTCCTGCGAGATACAAAGACACGATTATCGGTGGATTGGATGTATCTCCCGAAGAGTTGCGCGTCGAAGCTTGGGAGGCGGTGCGGAAGGGGAAAATAGATTCGTATGTAAAATATGAAGGAGAATGGGCTTCCGGGTGCGACGGGGTTTTTAATGTACGTCCTCAGCGACTAGCTCAATTCCAGACTCAGCTGACCCCAGATGCTTCTCAACCAGGCCTTCAAAGAAAGTGCTCATCTGAATAACAGCTCATCGACATCCTCCGCATTTCCCTCATCTCCATTACCCGCTTTCGCATCTGGATCTAGTTTTCCTCCATATGCGTCCGGCTTACCTGGCGGTAATATGTTGGTCTACTGCGCCCCTTTGGCATTCGCTCAATCTATCCACCTATCTAGTGTCCCCCACCTAGAGCAAATGGACGTTCCTCTTCAAGCCCGGACTGAAGTGAATACAGGTCCAACTTCATCTTCGCGCACGCCAATGGTCTCAAACACACATTTACATTATCGTCCATTTCATGATGCTGACAACAAGAATGGAGACGCCGGCGCGGGCAATGCCTTTGCTTCGACATCCTCCTTGAGTTCGTTCGTAGAGGAAGGTGTTTTCATGCCTCCGGAGGATGCAACCGCCGGTTCCGCAAATCAAGGAAGGGGTTTGTACCTTTATGTGAATTACGTTGCTGAGTACTGATACAATGTCTGCCTCACTAGGCTCATTCGATATAACTGTTGCCAACCTTCGACGTGATCTTGGCTTCAAACGGAAATCCGCAGGCGCGGGCGACGGGCAGATATTAGGCTGGACACTGGATTCACTTGCATCGTATCACAAGCATGACAAATTCTTGATACAAAAGCTTGTGGATGTTCTGCAGTCGGTGCGCACTCGGTCATTAGCACTTCGGGGGAGCTAACGTGATCTTTTGCTGTAGGACTTGGATTACACCGATCAAGGGCACTCGGATAGCTTGGGTATAAGTTTGAATGTATATCGTATGAGAGGTTTGCAGTCTCTCCGTCATTTGGCTACTCGATATGAGATCTTGCCCTCTTCGCTGTTCATAAAAGAACTCCAACGAGACGGTCAAAATCCGATCGGCGGAGGAGGGTTCGCAGTGAGTGCTTCCACCAATCGAATCGGTTGACTATTAATGTATCTGTCGAAGGACATATGGCGCGGAATTGCAGGGTCGAATCAGTCAATTTGCTTGAAGGTACTTCGGCTGATTCTGGAACCAGATGAGGATGTTCGCGAGAAGATTCGGAAGGTAAGTTTTCGCCGACTCGTATGATTGTGCGTGACCAACTCTTAACCGTACGCTGCTTCCCAGCAATTTTGTAATGAGGCCCTCGTATGGCGCCAGCTCAAACATCCAAACATCCTCCCTCTTCTCGGCGTAAACGTTGAGCTTTTTTATCCCTCCTTTTGCCTCGTCTCCCCCTGGATGGAGAACCAGGATATCATTGCGTACCTTAAAAAGAATCTGACGCACAATCGATATGATGTAGTGAGCGAGTAATGCTCGTTGTTAGAGCCATCTTCTCACTGGACTTAGCTCTCCGAAGTTGCTGCAGGCCTTTCTTATCTCCATTCCAGGGATCCTCCCGTTATACACGGAGATATTAGAGGAGTATGTGTACCCAAATCTTTCTATGAAGAGATATTTTTCCGCGTACTAAAACGCAATGTCCGTTCGTCAGGCTAACATACTGGTTACAGCCGATCTTCATTGCTGTCTCGCCGATTTTGGCCTATCCGTTGTCACTACTGAATCGCAAATATGGTCTAATGTTACGACGACAAATATAAGGGGGGCAACGCGATGGATGGCACCTGAACTTCAGATACCAGACGGCGCGGGCAAGTTGGCTTCGAATCGCCCCTCAACGGATGTTTATGCGTTTGGTTGTACTATCATCGAAGTAATACTTAACGATAGACTCCATCGATATCGTCTTACCTATCTTCATACAGATCTTAACACTTCAACCTCCGTTCAATGATAAAAAGACTGATGGCGCGATTATCCATAGCTTACTTATAGGAGAGCGACCTAATCGTCCTCAACGGAATGATTGGTGTACGGACTCTCTTTGGGAGCTCATGAATCGATGTTGGACGCAAGATCCATCAGCTCGTCCTATCTCGCAGGAAATTCATGGCACTTTGCAAAGGATCCGAATGGACATTTGAATTATGCACTTCGATAAATGATTGTTTTACAATATGGAAAATTTCTAACTTAACCACAATGGAGGGTTCCCAACTTCAGCGCTGTTTCCCCTTAACAAATACAACTGAAGATCTGTCATACGAGAATATACTAGAAGAGTTCCCTTTCCCACCAAGTGATATACTCTGGATCAATGTTTAGGTGTTGACACAACTCCAAAAGCTTCTCCTTGATTGGAATTCCCCCGAGCCCCATCTGGACAAGATAACTGGAAGTGAAAGTGCAGAATGGTACAAGAGTTACGATCTGCTCCTTGTCAACCCACATATGGACAACAGCTGCCAGGTGTTGATTGAGGATACCCAATTCGTACATAATCTCTTGCGTGTCTAGGATTCGATGACCACCAGTGGTGTCGAATTTGGCGAAAACTTCATCTGACCATGGAAAACCATAGACAGCTTGACGATCCTGGAGCCGGAGTGGGATTGGGGGAGGCTCCTCTGTTCTGGGGTCACTAAACATAATCAATAGGTAAGTTGATTCAAAGGCTGAAGCGCAGGCAAGGAAAAAACCGACACAGGGACTTTGGGTCTGGGTGCAGCTGGTTGTGGTATCGGAAGACAATGAAGCAACTCTTCGTTTCCGTACTTGTGAATGTTCTCATAAAGTTCATTAACGCTACAAGTTTTGGTTACATGACATTCAAGGGAAGCTTGTCCAGAAAAATTGAACTTACATGTCGCTACTGGTAGCCATTCGGAGATTGTTTGGAGATTAAGGTATCAAAATTCACATGATCTATTATATTAAAGTCCACGTGGACTCGATATCATAGGTAATTTAGCGCTTAAGCTTCGCTGAGTCCTCTTGTAATTCTTTCTTTACATCGCTACCAGTATACTATCCAGCCATTTCTTACTCCCTTTCCATGGCCGTCGCATCGAAACTGATGTCTTACATCGCTCTCGGTATCACATCTATTCACCAAAACAACCCCGTTTTCGCTTCTGAGTCTTTTTCGAGGGAGGTTGACGTAGTTCGAAAGTTATTTCGAATCGCGTTGTAAGTTGAAGTATCCTCTCACTTGCCTTTTGTACGGACTGAAGAGCTCATAAGTACATCGAACGATTGACAAAAGCTCAACGAAACGCGTTCTCTTATCAGACCAAGTCCCTGAGCCTCGAAACTCCCTGTCACTCGTTTATCAGCTAATTATCAAGCGCATTATAGGTCTCAACTCGACTATCGGAGCTGAACTTCAGGAATAGAACCCGATCTCTGTTTAGAATGATCCCATTCATGCTCTGCCGGTCGACCTCAGTCAAACTGTTCAAGTCCATCGCGGTTTAGGAAGCAATATTATACCCGATCTCGATATTGTGCTCTGGGGAAAAGTCGAAAATCTCTATCGTGTGCTCGTTGGACTCACACCACCTGTCATGCGAGTCCGGGGAATACCCGTAACAACCCAATTTATCAAGAAGCTGCAAAACGAATACGTGGATGATTGCCTGTTTCCAGGTTGAGCTTCAACACATTGCTCTCTTCGAAAAGCAACAACAGCGCACTTATCAACAGCAAGAAGTCATTCTGAAAGCTGCTGTGGGTTACTGGTTCACGTTTTGTATCCTCCCGAGTCAGATCTGTTCATTGACTCAACTGCAGCTGAAATGGTCTTCACATGGCCTATCTGGCTCTTTCTCAACAGGAAGATATGGCCATAAATATCAGCTCAACTGCAGGGTCTACAACTCAAAATCCTTTACCCTGTACGGACTCTTAATGGACCGCTCTTTGGACGTCTCGGTTAGACCTGACTCTTACCTCGTCGAATTCGAAGGCGCGCGGCCAACTTCCATGAGGGTCTCATTAGAGCTGTTATTCCAAACTTCCAGCGGGAAATCATCGAGGTATCCAGTCATAGGTAAGTTCGTTATGCTGTAGTGTTGACGGGTCTCAAACTAATCAGTTTACCCCAGATACTTGTAAATGTGAGCTAGATTTGTAAACTGACTGTTTAAAGTATGTACGAAAAGGCATAGTTTCTGGTTCGGCTCTGCTACAGAGTCTAACGGTCCATCCTGTCTCCACTGGAGCTGATATATAATTTCCATTCTCCATCCTTGAGATCGGATCGTGCGACGCAATACTCTAGAGCTCTCCGATAAGAACGTTGTAACTTGATCATCCCACGTTTAGAAAAACCTTACTGAGCAATCCAAGGACAAGCTGCAGGAAGAACGTACCCCCGAGTTGTTGCTGGAGTCGATTCCAAGAGGGTATATGGATTTCGGATATGTCACTGTTCCGTGTTTTTGATTTCTGACCATCAGAGTTTTCGCTTTCGATCCTGTTCCAAGAACGGTAAATGGGAGAAGAATATACGTTTATCATTCATCTTGATAGAGAAATACTGAGTCGGACCAAATCGCCAAGTGATGCTTGAATGTCCTGTTAACGGTGGACAGTGCACTAATGGATTTTTCGCTCTCTATTGTTCCTCAGTGCCGTTCTTGCCTTGGCCAAGTCAAAACCAATGCTAGTCGAATGTGTTGTATTGAAGGAACGCAGCCTGGCACCAGAACGCATCGATAGGCATTCAAGGCGTCACTTCCTCAGTTCGAGATGTAAGCACCATACGTGTGGATGGCGCGGATGGCTACATCTATGCCTGGTATGCTAACTCTATTGGTAGCAAGCATAGGCCACACACCCCGCAGAGCGATGTGCTCTTGATCGACGCTGACCTGTACTTAAACTGGAGGTAAAGGAGCTGCTAGTCAGCACTATCGTAGTATTTTATATTACCATGCTCGATCGATTGGAAGACTTAACCCCAACCTTCTGACTTCGCAACGCTTTGTGGTAAAAACGGGTATTATGACTTCCTGACAAGCTAGATGTAACCCCATGACTAGTCCCACACACTCTTCTTCATAAACCTCGTGATCATCCTCGTGTCCCAACCTGTATCGCAGTGTCGCTTTTTCCTCGCCTTCCCTGTACAAAACCACAGCCCTTTTGACAGCTTATCTTGAGTTCTTCGGTCTTCGCCGACAGAACATATGAGGTTTTTGGGCAAACTCGCAAATAAAAGCATGCCTCGTGTCGTCTGCATGTTTGATCTTGAACCTCCATCTTTCGCTCTTCCTTCGACGCTTTCACTCCAAAAGGATCTCTTGAACCACTAGGATTTGTGTACCATTATGGATCCAGGCTCTTCGAGCACAAGGCCCGACTTCTTCCAGGATACACTCAAGCGAGTGAAGAGAGGATCCTGTTTCATGGACGTAGAGGACGAGATTTTCAACCTAAGTGAGTAGTCTTACCCCGTCTCTGACTTCTGAACCATCCGTCAGTAGGAGTAAGACTTCGGAATTGCGTTCTGTTTGAAAGCGGGGCAAAATGATACTTCTTTCCAGGTTCTCTATATTACTAAAGGTCCCCTGAGCGATAGTGCTCTGGAACTGCCGGACTTCTACATTGTTGGTTCTGTGCAACTAGGTGCCCGAGAGGAAACGGTTGATCTTGTACGAAGATTTGATAGGAAGGAAGACCGAGATACATTCGAAGAATGTTTACATAGATCAAGGTATATTTTTACACTCTAGCCTTGTTGGAATACTTGATTATTGATTTCGGCTTCAAGTTCGGCCCCATTCAGCATGCAACCACTTCGGAGACTTAACATTAATGGTGCCCCATGTTTAGCCGTATCATCTACACGTGAGTATCACATATGATGATCTGAATTAACTCTAAATCAAATTAAGCTGTCTACACATTACAGGAAATGGTTCCTCCTGGGTCCTATGTACTAAGTGCATCAGTGATGGGGCCCTTCGAACTGAGTGCATCAGTGAAGGGGAATATGGTAAGACTTTATGGCTTGACTGGATTAAATTTCCTCTAATTTAAAGAAACTCCTTGAAAACTCCAGTTTTTGAAGATTGCAGTAAGATCAGTTTTACACTACAATGCATTGCTAGGTTCTCACAAACAGTGATAGACTTTTTTCTTGGGAAATAACAGAGTTTATCCTGGAAAATGGGACTTGAAAAAATTATGGAGGGGAGCTGGTAAATATAAGAAGCTGAGACTGTTTGATGTGAAGGGGCACTTTACAGTGGATCCTGAACATCTGAGAAGTTTGGGATTACTGTTTGAGGATTTTTCAGCATTCAAGGTTTGGCTCTTCAATTCATAATGAACTTAGGCTGATAGGCTGACATGCTCCAGATGCATGGGGATTTTGACTTTTATAGAAAGGCAAGACAATTTTTAGATGTGAATAATAAGGCTCTCGGTTGAGTGTCATCATTTATCTATAGTTAATAATGAATTAAATGTTTATTTTTGGGGTTAGGTGAACAGAAAGTGAAATACAATGCTATGATGCAGATAAATTCTGCTGAGGTAGGTACTAGAGAAGATCTCTAATTTGATTCTTTTTATTCAACTCTCACTATGCTGTATTGTGTCTCACTAGTTGGTAAGTAATCTATTTATGTAGCTTTATGTGCACGGTGAAATCCTGGTGTTTGTATTATGACAATCACTGAATGCAGGACATACTTTCACTGCCTCAAGGTGCGTTCTCTCATGGGTAGAGTAATTTACACTCTGTTGAACTACATACTGCAGAAATAACCACAATAACTGCGACTAATCTTCAAAAAGATCTTTGCCCCGAAGCAGAATTTGGGAGCCGCCATGTAAAATGGACACCACAATTTCTTTCATCGTATCACCACGAAGATAAATCCTTGGTGCAGCAACTAGCAGATCTTCTACAGTCGGTCAGTAATACTAGTATTTCAGAAAATCATTAACACTGAACAAATGATGCGTATAACCGTTTATAACTGTTTATAGGAGCTGGATGGCATTTGTCAGGGGGATCTGGATGGCTCAGACATGAATTTGGAAGTGTATCAAAGGAGATGTTGGCATTCTCTTCGCTATTTTTCCATCTATTATGAGATCCTGCCGTCCTCGTTATTTATACAAGATGTCCAAAAAGATGGGCGAACTGCCATTGCTGGAGGTGGATTCTCGGTGAATGGTGTTCCGGGATCCTAAGCAATCATCCGTAAAATACCGACATATTGTCACAGGATATATGGCGCGGGATCACGACATCAAATCAATTTGTTTGCATAAAGGTACTCCGACTAACTCTCGAACAGTTCGAAGAAGAACGCGAGAAGATACGCAAGGTGAACTTGAAGCACTGAATAGATCGTTAATTTCATCCTTGATCGTACCTTGCTTTGTAGCGATTTTCTACCGAGGCACTTGTATGGCGCCAGCTCAGGCATCCGAACATCCTTCCTCTACTAGGTGTCAATGATCAGCTTTTTGAACCCTCGTTTTGCCTCATCTCTCCGTGGATGGAAAACCGCGATATCATTACATATCTCAAAAGGAACGAAACACATAATCGACACGATGTAGTGAGTGTCTTCCGTACAATCATTTGAAGGAAATGTTTCATAGTTGTCAGTTTTCCGAAGTTGCAGCAGGACTTTCCTATCTTCATTCAAGAGCTCCACCCTTTGTACACGGTGATATTCGAGGGGTCGGTTCATTGTATCTTTTCACGCAGAACTGTTAAGTGAAGTATTCTGTTATTCAGGGCAACGTACTGGTCACAGCCGATTCTAAATGTGTTCTCGCCGATTTTGGCCTATCTGTGGCTTATTCCGAATCTCAGATATGGTCCAAGACGACAATGACGAATGAGAAGGGAACACTGAGATGGATGGCACCCGAGATTTTAAATCCCGATGAATCAGACAATCCAGCTTTGCGCCGCCCCTCAGCGGATGTCTATGCCTTCGGTAGTACAGTGGTTGAGGTGATATGATTTTTGAACAACAGATTCCATCGATGCTACTTACATATATTTTACCAGATTTTAACACTCAAGCCTCCATTTCATAACAAGACTGATTTCCAGGTAATGCAAAACTTGCTTTTGGGACAACGACCTCCCCGGCCCCAACAGAACAGATGGTGTTCAGACACTCTCTGGGAACTCGTGGAAGTTTGTTGGACGCAGAATCCTGCAGCTCGTCCCAGTGCGCAGGAAATATATGACACTTTACAGCAGATAAAAATGTGATCTTGGTTTAGACTGGGTGGCACGACGGGAAATGCATATATATACTCGTTTTGGCTATGACAGGACATCATCCAATTACGTAGTATAATCCTTTATACATGAATCGAGCGGAATCTGGATTCTGAATGAGCAGCGCTAGCTCGCAAGGCTACGGCAGAATTTACTCTCTGAGTCTCTTCCCAAAGTCCAAAAGCTTTGAAGCCATCCAACGCCATTGACACCCATAATTACGTTACTTCTCGCGTGTATTATTTTTCTATTATAGCCTTTCTACGCCCCGCTTGACCTTCTTCACGATGGACAAGGGCATAATAGCACCCCATGGCCATGCACGGCCTCACAGGAGAGAGCATCCTCTCCTGCGAGCAGCTCTGGCTCTCGGCCTATTCGTCGTGTGCGGATATGCCGGCATTTTCACAATTTTCCAACCTACCACCAACACCGCTGTCAAAGTCCCCGTTAATGCCCAACAAATCCTCCAGAAATGCGCCAACTTGAATGTTATTCCTAGCCCCCCACCAGATTTCTATTCGCGCGAGGAGTCTGACCGATACCAACCTGGAACTAAACCGACATTGATAAAGAATGCGACAATATGGACCGGTGATGTGGATGGGTTGGAGGTAGTTTTGGGTGATTTACTCTTGGACAAGGGGATAATTCGGACTGTGGGTCAAATACCGACTCAAGTCCTGAACGAATATGAAGAATTGTCGGTGATTGAGGCAAATGGTGCTTGGGTTTCGCCTGGGTGAGTTTTGACATTCAGAATAACTCTTTGAATCTCTTTTTGACTGAGTGGGCGGTAGAATTGTTGATTTACATTCGCATCTCGGCGACTTTTCTTCTCCAACCCTTTCAGGTTCAAGCGATGGGGACTCGAGAAAAGGGCTTGTTCAGCCTTGGCTTCGTTCCCTTGACGGTCTGAATACCCACGACGATACATATCGTCTCTCAATATCCGGTGGTGTTACGACAGCTGTTGTCCTTCCAGGCTCAGCTAATGCAATTGGTAACCTTTTCCCGCCCAGAGTCTCTTTCAAGCGTTCTGACCATGATTTTCTTAGGTGGTCAAGCATTCGTCATCAAGCTACGTCCGACGGAAGAGCGCTCTACGTCTTCTATGCTTCTGGAGCCCCCATTCACGTTCAATGGTTCAGGAATCGAGGAAGTTCAGCCTCCCAGGTGGAGACAGCTCAAGTACGTCCTTGTCACATCTCACTGCTTTTACAATGCTTAATTGGTTTTATCAGGCAAGCATGCGGTAAGATTCGTCGAACTCTAAATATAAATGCCTTTTCCGATCTCTTCCTCATCGCGGTGTAGGCGAGTACCCGAGTAAGTCCCGTTGTTTATCGCGGTCACATGCTTACTGACCATCGTGTTAGGTCACGTCTATTCCGGCACTCGAAGTGAGTTTTTTTCTCCTGACCGGACTAAATTTGTTGTAATGCCGAATTCGCTCTAGTGGATACAATTTGGGCCTATCGAGAAGGGTAAACATCCTACCTTTGGTGAAGCCGAAGGCGGATAGTGATTAATGTTTGGATTTCTCAGATACAACGAAGCTCGTAAACTCAAGGAGAAGCAAGATGCGTACTGCGACAAGGTGATTAGACTTTTTGACTATGGATGCGACACCGAAGCCCACGATGTCTCGCAGGCTGCCGCTGGGCGTTGGGAAACCCTCGAAGAAAATTTCCCGGAAGACCTCAAATGGGAGGCCTTAGTTGATGTTTTGAGAGGGAAAGTCAAGGCAAGTTGGTCTTTGAATGAGACTGAAGCTCAATGGTAACCGAGTCTGTTGCTTAGATTCAGAATCACTGTTATGAAGCTGTAGATCTGGATGGAATCGTTCGGTTGACCAACGAGTTCAAGTTCTCCAGTCCGTAGCTTCACATATATCCCCCGTCGAACTGCCGAAACTGACAAGTGTATCTATATTACAGTCGCAGCCTTCCACCATGCTCACGAAACATATCTAGTACCCGAATTGCTGAAGAAAACTTATGGTTCGTTTGCGGTTCAGCATATGATTGACACTCCGTGATTTACTGATCATGACTATCTATTTTCAGGCCATACACCGGGAGTTGCCCTATTCGCTACAGCTGGCCGCTACAAACGCGAAGCGTACCGAGGATCCGAATTCGCTCCTCGTATCTTGGCTGATAATGGGATACAAGTCGTTATGAAGGTACTTTGATCTTCTGATCGTGTATAGTCGAAGCTCGTAACCAACCTCCCATCTAGAGCGATCATCCACTCCTTAACTCGCGCTATCTCGTGGTATGATCGCTCTGTAGATATCGATTAATTCTATAATTCAATAATCATCGATTTTCTTCCAAGCACGAAGCACAACAAGCGCATTATTTCGGTTTGGATACCAACCTTGCCTTGGCTTCCGTCACTTCAACACCCGCGAAAATGATGGGACAGGAGCATCGGATCGGATTCATCCGGCAAGGTAATGTTTAACTCCTTCGTCTTCATTCTTAAATACTAACCCGCCGATGTTGTTTACAGGATATGACGCAGATGTTGTTATATGGGACAGTCACCCTTTGGCCCTCGGCGCCACTCCGAAGCAAATTTTCATAGACGGCATCGCCCAGCTCGAGGACCCGTTTACTATTACGAAACCCGAGGCACTCCAACACGCGCCTAAAACTCCAGATTTCACGCAAGAGAGAGAGGCTGCGCTGAAATACGATGGACTACCTCTGCTTGATCCCAAAGAATCAGTTTTCGATGCTGTTTTATTCAAGAATATTGGTTCGCTCTTCATGGACCGAGGGAACGGTGTAGAGCAGATTTTCGCTACTGAGAGCTATGGTGAAGGTAATTCAACACAGGTTGCTGTGGTGGAGAATGGAAAGGTTGTTTGTGTTGGGAGGACATCTGAAGGATGCTCTACGAACGTGTACTTGAATGCACGGACGGTTGATCTTCGCAGAGGTTCGCTTGCGTGAGTTGCCGTCAGGCAAAAATTAGCCTCGTTATAGCCCAGATCGGATTGACTGACTTTGTCTATCCTTAGCCCTGGTCTTCTCAGCTTCGGAAGTCCCCTTGGTCTAGTCCACATCACCCAAGAACCTTCCACGCAAGATGGTACCGTCCTTGACAGTCTCACGAACAAGGTACCCGCCATCCTGGGAGGAGACCTTAAAGCTGTCATCCGTGCTGCAGATGGTCTCCAGTTCTCAACTAGGGACGCGCTTTTGGCGTACCGCAGCGGGGTTACGACGGGAATCACTGCGCCTGTGTCTGAGGGATTCTTAGCCGGGTTGAGTACGGCGTTCGATACCGGTGCGGGGCACAAGTTGGTAGAGGGTGCAATGGTGCAAGATGAAGCGGCTCTCCACGTTGCGGTGTCTTTGACTTCTTTTGTTAGTGTCAGTACACAGATTGCAGCGCTCCGGAATTTGCTGTTCGGAGGAGCGGAAGGTGATCTTGGGGCGCAGGTTACAAAGGTTGTGGAGGTTTGTGAATGGATATCTTTTTCGTTCCGCGGTGCTCATTGCTAATATTGATTTAAATATATCAGGGAAAGATACCCCTGGTCATTGACGTGCACAGTGCAGATATCATGGCCTCACTGATACGACTCAAGGAAGATGCTGAAAAAGAATTTGGGTCTCCCATTCGGATGACTTTCACCGGAGCTTCTGAGGCTCATCTGTTGGCGAAAGAGATTGGTGGCGCGGGTGTTGGTGTTATTGTCTCCCCTGCCAGACCATTCCCATCATTATGGGAATCAAAAAGAATGTATGTGTTTGATCATCCTTGCTATCTGCTTGGTTGTATTGAACGGGAATGTTCAATTCTGCTCTATTCCGTGCAATAGCTTGCCTGGCCCCCCTTTGACACAGGATAGCGCTATCACTACTCTGCTAGCTCACAATGTCACTGTGGGCGTCGGAGTGACTGAGGCTTGGGATGCGAGAAACACGCGATTGGATGTTGGTTGGGTGAGTGTCTTTTTCCCCTTTTTTGTTGTGGAAAGGGACTCACGTACGCTTCTCAGGCTGCGTTGGAAGCTGGTGGAACGATTTCAAAGGCACAGGCTATTGCGTTGGCTTCATCCAACCTTGAGAAACTCCTAGGTCTTAAATCCGGTACTGTGGCCTCTAATCTGGTCGCTACTACGGGGGGAACTTTACTTGATTTTGAGTCAAAAGTAGTGGGTGTCGTATCTTCCCGAAAAGGAGTTGTGGATCTATTTTGACTTTGTCTTGCACGCTGCATGTGCACTTGAATGGAACATTAGCGAAAAGTTGTGAACCTTGAGATATGTATAGACAAATGGCTGTATGTGCGACTGCATCACGAGATGTAGATTGACAAGTAAGCGACTCTATAACAGCGAGCTCTCGTGTGAACATCATATAATGGTCCGGTAAACTAGCTTTGACATTTCAAACCAGGATCGCGGGCAAGTTGACTTTGAGCCGCCCCTCGAGGGATGTTTATGCATTGCGCTGTACCATTATCGAGATAATCCTCAAGTTTCAATGATAGACTCCATCAATATTAACTTACCTATATTCATATTAACACATTAGCCTCTGTTCAACAACAAGAACATGGATTCATAGCTCACTTCTAGGAGAGCAGCCAGCTTGTCTTCAATGGAATGATTGGTGAACAGGCTCTCTTTGGGAGCTCATGAACCTCAGCTTGTCCCAGCTCACAGGAGATTCATGTCATTTTGCAAAGGATCCGAATGGACACTTGAATTATACACTTCAATAAATGATTACAATACAGAAAATTTCTAACCTAACTGCAATAAATAGAAACTGAGCCTTCTCCCTTAACAAACACAACTGAAGGTCTGTCACTACAGGAATATTTTAAAAAATACTAGAAGAGTTCCCTCTCCCACCAAGCGAGGTGTTCTGGATCAATGTTTAGGTGCTCACACAACTCCAAAAGCTTTTCTCTAACCGGGATTCCCCCAAACCCCATCTGAATCAGATTGGTGGAAGTGAAAGCGCAGAACAGCACAAGAGTTACAGTCTGCTCCTTTTCAACCCACATACGGACAACAGCTGTCAAGTGTTGATCGAGGATGCCCAATTCGTACATGATCTCTTGTGAATCTAAAATTCGATGACCGCCAGTGGCATCGAATTTGGTGAAAACTTCATCCGACCATGGAAAGCCATAGACAGCTTGACGATCCTGGAGCTCGAGAGGAATTGGAGGAGGCTCCTCTGTTCGGCCATCGCTAAACATAATCAATAGGTAAGCCAATTCGAAAACTGAAGCGCAGACAAGAAAAACCGACACAGGAACTTTGGGCCTGGGTGCAGCTGGTTGTGGTATGGGAATACAACGAAACGACTCTTCGTCTCCGTACTTGTGAATGTTTTCATAGAGTTCATTAACACTACAAATTCTGGTTACATCAGAGGCTTGTCCAGAAAAGTTAAGCTTACATGTCGCTACTGGTAGCCATTCGGAGATTGTTTGGAGATCAAGGTATCAAAATTCACATGATCAATTATATTAAAGTCCAGATATCATAAGGAATTTAGCGCTTAAGCTTGGAGTCTTCGCTGAGTCCTCTTGTAATTCTTTCTTTACATCGCTACCAGCATGCTATCCAGCCATTTCATACTCCCTTTCCATGGCCGTCGCATCGAAACTGACGTCTTACATCGCTCTCGGTATCTCATCTATTCATCAAAACAACCGCGTTTTCGCTTCTGGGTCTTTGTCGAGAGAGGTTGACGTAGTTCGAAAGTTATTTCGAATCGCAGTGTAAGTTGAAGTATCCTCTCACTTGCCTCTTATACGGGCTGAAGAGCTCATAAGTTCATCGAACGATTGACAAAAGCCCAACGAAATGTGTTCTCTTATCAGACCAAATCCCTGAGCCTCGAAACTCCCTGTCACTCGTTTATCAGCTAATTATCAAACACTTTATATGCCTCAACTCGACTATCATAGCTCAACTTCAGGAGTAGCACCCAATCTCTGTTCAGAATGATCCCATTCATGCTTTGCCGGTCGACCTCAGTCAAACTGTTCAAGTCCATCGCGGAATATTATACCCGATCTCGATATTGTGCTCTTAGGAAAACTCGAAAATCTCTATTGTATGCTCGTTAGACTCACACCACCTGTCACGCAAGTCTAGGGGATACCCGTGGCAACCCAATTTATCAAGAAGCTGCAAAACGAATTTCAATACGTGGATGATTGCCTATTTCCAGGTTGAGCTTCAACACATTGTTCTCTTCAAAAAGCAACAGCAGCACGCTTATCAACAGCAAGAAATCATTCTGAAAGCTGCTGTAGGTTACTGGTTCATGTTTTATATCCTCCCGAGTCGGATCTGTTCCTTGACTCAACTGCAGCTGAAATGGTCTCTTCTTATGACCTATCCGGCTCTTTCTCAACAGGAAGATATGGCCATGAATATCAGCCCAATTGCAGGGTCTACAACAATTTAAAATCTTTTACCCTGAATGGACTCTTAGTGGGCTGCTCTTTGGGTGTCTCGGTCAGACCCGAATCTTACCTCGTCGAATTCAAAGGCATGCGGCCAACTTCCGTGAGGGTCTCATTAGGGCTGTTATTCCAAACTCGAGTGGGAAATCATCGAGGTATCCAGTCATAGGTAAGCTCATTATACTGTAGTGTCGACAGGTCTCAAACTAATGAGTTTACCCAGAGACTTGTACATGTGAGCTAGATTTGTAGACTGACTGTTTAAAGTATGCACGAAAAGGCATAGTTTCTGATTCGGCTCTGCTACACAGTCTAACGGTCCATCCTGTCTCCACTGGAGCTGATATATAATTTCCATTCTCCATCCTTGAGATCAGATCGTGCGACGCGATACTCTAGAGCTCTCCAATAAGAACGTTGTAACTTGATCATCCCGCATTTAGAAAAACCTTGCTGAGCAATCCAAGGACAAGTTGTAGGAAGAACATACCCCTGAGTTGTTGCTGGAGCTGATTCCAAGAGGGTATATGGATTTCGGATATGTCACTGTTTCGTGTTTTTGATTTCTGACCATCAGAGTTTTCGCTTTCGGTCCTGTTCCAAGAACGGTGAATGGGAGAAGAATATTCGTTTATCATCATCGTGGTAGGGAATTCTGAGTCGGACCAAATTGCAAAGTGAACGCTTGACAGTAAATGAGTCTTTTCTTATCTCTTCTTCCTCGGTCCCGTTTTTCACCGATAATGGTCGGACGGTAAGTTGTACTGAAAGAACACAGCATGTCACTAGAACACATCGATGGGCATTGAAGGTGTTGCTTCCCTGGTTAGAGATGGAAGCACCCTCGTCTTACGTGTGGATGATGCGAGTGACTACATCTATGTATGGTATCCTATCTATATTGGTAGCAAGCATAGGCCACACACCCCAAAGGGCAATATACTCTTGGTTGACGTTGAGTTGTGCTTTATCTTGGGGCGAAGGACCTGCTCGTCTGCTAGCACTATAGATAACAGTATTTTAGATCTACCATGCTCAATCGATTAGTAGACTCGACTTACTCACCCCCACTGACCTCGCTTCGCAACGGTTTGAGTGGTAAAAATGGATATTAGGACTGGAAATTGTGACTTTTGTTTTCTGGTAGTTTGGTTAGGGTTGGTTAGCGGTTAGGACGGGGGTTTGGGGGCAGAGCCCCCATGGTTAGGGTTCGGGGTTGAGGATATCAAAAAAAATTCTAAATTGATATTCACATGCTATGGTAGATAAGCCTGATATGGTCGAGATAAGATTGATAAGCTTATGTAAAGTTTGTGCTGTAGCATCTAAATTAGTCATCTGTTGCTTGATCGGCTTGCGGCACCTTTTCCCCCGCCAAATTTCGGCGGGTCAATACAGTCAAGGGGCGCAAGCAACAAGCTGCCAGCTAAGGCCGAAAACGCACCAAGTGTATTGTATACCGATTGCATTGAGCTCAGGGCTTGTGCTCGGCAATCTCAAACAAGCTTGTCAAGCTGAAACAAGCACCCTGAAAGCCTGGCAAGCTCGACAAGCAGCCCTCTCACTTTCATGCCCTCCACCAAGGTTTGAGCCAATTATTATTTTAATCTCTTTTGCGTAGGGGAAGGGACAAACAAGTTCGAAACAAGCTGGTGTAGCGGCTTGCAGAACTTGCACCTTGGCACTTGCCATAAAGCTAAAAAGCCGGCAATTGATTCAGGTCATTTAGTGATGTATGTATCGAGTTTTTCGGCAAAGTTGCCGATAAAACCATCCTCGTGTCACCCACATCTTTGACCTTGAACCTCCATCTTTTGCTCTTCCTTCGACGCCTTCACTCCAGAAGAATCTCTTGAGTCCCTAGGATTTCCTTGTCATTATGGATCCAAAGCTAGCTGGTATCAACTCTTTTACCACAGTCTCCAGCTCTGGCTCGAACGTTGGTTTTTTCTCAAACGCACACACTTTCCAAATCACAGACTCTGGGCTTAATTATGATAGCCCGAGTGAGTATGATACTAGTCCAAGTGAGTAGCCTTTGTCTTGCCTATGACTGTGGTAACTTCTAAACCATCCGTCAAAACTTTGCGTAGGAGTAGGACTTCGGAATTGTGTTCTGTTTGAAGGCGGGTGAAATAATATATATTTCCAGGTCATCTATTCCATGAAAGGGCCCCTGCGCCGGGATGTTCTGCAACTGCGAGACTTCTTCATTGTTGATTCCCAGCAGGAAGGCAGTCCTACACAGAGGATTGATATTGTACAAAAGTTTGATAGGGAGGAAGACTGAAATGTATTCAAAGCATGTCTACATAAATTAGGGTACAGTTTTTCATTCTGACTTCATTGAAACTCTTCAAGTAATTTTTGATTCTGGTTTCAAGTCGGGCGTCATTTAGCGTGCAACCACTTTGGAAAATTGTCCTCAATGGTTCCCCATGTTTGGCTGTATCATCTGCACGTGAGTATCGCCTGTGATGATCTGAAATTTTACTAGCAACTCTGAATCAAATAAAGCTATCTACATGTTACAGGAAATGTTTGAGGGGGAAGAACTAAGTGTATTAGTGAAGGGTAATGTGGTAAGATTTTATGGCTTGACACATTATATTTCTTCTAATAAAAAAACCCTAGTATCTCAAGATTGCAGTAAGATCAGCGCTACACTATTAGAAATGCAACTGCTAGGTTCTCATGAACACTGATAGACTTTTTTTTGGAGTGTTTCAATGTCTATCCTGGAAAATGGGACCTGGAAGAATTATACAGAGGAGCTGGTAGATATAAGAAGCTAAGACTGTTTGCTCTTAATGGGCACTTTACAGTGGATCCTGAACATCTAAGAATCTTGGGATTACTGTTCCAGGATTTCTCAACATTCATGGTTCGGCCCTTCAATTTATAATGAACTTAGACTGACATGTTTCAGATGCATGGGGATTTGCACTTCTATGGAAAGGCAAGACATTTTTTAGATGTGAATAGTGAGGCTCTAGGTTGAGTATCACACGGGACGCAAAAGTCATGGCAGTACGACTCGTACTGCCTTAAAGGCAGTATGCATGGCAGCACGATGGCAGTCACCGGGCCGTTGTATAGCCGCTCCATGGTGAGCCATTTACAGTGGACGCAGAAAATGATGTCACTCCATATATGGAAGAGCCGTTCCCACCTGCGCTCCAGCCTCGATTTGCGAACACAAACTGACTACCATAGGCTGTAAATGTCCCATAACTACCAATTAAAATTTTACAACAGACAAAAGCATAAGAGTAGGCCTGGACAGGCCAAAAAAACTGAGCCAAAACCTCCACATTTTGTGGGTTACCATATAAGGCAGTGACATCTTTTTCTGTGTCCACTGTATGGATCATGAGCCATCTCTATTTAGTAGTGCGGCATAGTCCTGGCATGAAACAACGATCACTGTGAAAAGTTTGGTGCATGCAAGTGAGCATATTTTCATACATTTTGATTACACAGTCGACTCCCTTATAATGCATACTTACATTTTGGGAGGAACTGGGTCTGTTCGCAGGCATAATGCATAGATGCATACGTTTTTCGGAGTATCAAAATGCATACCTTCCATTTTTGGAAGGAGCTGTACAACCTTTTTCAATGATAAAAATCTTAAATCGACGGGAATCATAATTTGTTTTGTCTTTTTCTTGTAATAAAACATTCTTTTTCCTGCATGACTTGCCCACAAAATCTATGGAAACTCT